>ML661888.1:6604231-6835811 GCA_007570785.1 Antilocapra americana | reverse complement strand
GGGGACTCGGGGGACTGGGGGGCACTCGGGAGGAACTCGGGGGGACCCTGGGGGACTCGGGGGACTGGGGGGCACTCGGGAGGACTGGGGGGCACTCGGGGGGGGGGGCTCGGGGCACTCGGCGTGCTCAGCGGGGAAAGCCCGGGGCAGGCGTCCCTGTCAGACGGCGAGGCCCGCCGGGCCAGGCCGCCAGGCTCCGGGGCGTCCGAGGCGAGCTCGGCCCCTGCTCTCCAGAAGCCGGAATGCAGGAGCCGTGCGCCGCAGGGGCCCCGGGCCCGCGGGCCCTCCCGCTCCGGGGCCCCTCGCCAGCGGCCCCGTCACCGCGCAGACGGACGCCCCGGGCCGCCTCCCTGGACTCCACGCTGCCCGCGGACTCAGCGTCTTCCCAGGCAGCCCCGCCGCTCCACACCCGGAGGAGCTGCGCCCCGGGCGCTGCCGCCAGGGCCGCACAGGGCTCCCTTGTCTCCACGTCCTCGCAGACGCTCGTCGCCCGTGGCTTCCTTAGAGACAGGTGTGAGGTGATGCTGGGTTTTGATGCGCAAGTCACTGAAGCTGAAGCTCCAACACTTTGGCCACCTGATGCGAAGAGCTGACTCACTAGAAAAGACCCTGATGCTGGGAAGGATTGGGGGCAGGAGGAGAAGGGGACGACAGAGGATGGGATGGCTGGATGGCATCACCGACTCGATGGACATGGGTTTGGGTGGACCCCGGGAGTTGGTGATGGACCGGGAGGCCTGGCGTGCTGAGGTTCATGGGGTCGCAGAGAGTCGGACACGACTGAGCGGCTGAACTGAACTGATGCTCAGTGATGTTGGGCACCTTTTTATGTCATCTCAGAAATGCCTGTTCAACTCTTCAGCCCATTTTTAAAACTGTGCTAGTTTTTTCGTTTTGTTTTGTTTTTTACTATTGACCTATAGAAGTCTCTTTTATATTGGTGATGAACCTCTTATCAGATAATATGGTTTGCAAATACTCTCTCCTATCTTGTGGGTTGTTTTTTGTTTTGTAGTTCGCTGTGCAGAAGCTTTTTAGTTTGAAGTAACGCCACCATTTATTTTTTTTCTGTTGCCCATATACACAACCATGTGGAAAACAGACAGCTGGTGGGAAGTTGCTGTATAACACAGAGAGCCCAGCCTGGCACTCTCTGAGGACCTAGAGGGGTGGTGTGGGCGGGGGAGTGGAGGAAAGCGCAAGAGGAAGGTGATATATGTATAATTATGGCTGATTTGCACTGTTATATGGCAGAAACCAACACACCATCATAAAGCAATTTTCCTCCAATTAAAAAATAAATAAAAAAAAAAACAGCAGCAACAAGAAGAAAGCTTACTCTGGACTTTCTATGCCTACATCTCCAATATGGAGAGAGAAGGGGGCTTCAGGGGAGAACCCACCACAATGCATTTCCTCTGAGCACAGAGGCCTCACTGCTCCAGTTGGCTGCCTACAAGTGCAGTTCAGCCTGTAGCAGAGCTATGACATGTGCATTCAGCTATTTGAGGTTTCAGGGACATATTCTGGCACAGTCTACAGCTTTTGCACTAAAGTACAATGGCAGAAAAATCATAGTGACTTTTCTGAGGACGGGAACAAACAGGCAGTTGCTTTTTCTCAAACTCATTTTCTGTGTTACCTACCAAGGTGTAGCACGTGTCTAGGGAAAAAAGACAAAGAAAACTACAGTTTTGTATCCTTCCTCATCTATAAAGGAGAGAGACTGAGAAAACTGCCCATATATTTGTTATATCTCAAACAACAATTTCTAGTTGATGTGTATTTTTTAAATTTTGTAAATCTCAAGATAAATAAGGGAATTCTTACAAACTATTGCCTTTGCTCTTGTGGGGAACAAAAAATCAAATTCCATACATAAACATTACATCCTCCAATCTCTTAGCATTCTGAAATTTTGGATCAAAGAAACCAGTAAAAGAATTATTTTTCTTTTTTTCCCCTTCACTTTATTTAGATAGATGATATGTGAGAAATACGTTTCCCCAAAATAAAATTCTTGAAATAAATGAATGTGTTTGTCAAACACTCAAACACAAGGAAAATGAAACAAACCTTGCAAGTCTAGACCAAACATATCAGTGGCTGACACCCCTGATGCCTGCATCTCCAGTATGGAGAGAGAAGGGGGCTTCAGGGGAGAACCCAGGTCCTCTGATTCTGATTAGGCATTTATTTGGTCCTGGATCCATACATATTTATCTGGGTTCAAGGCTACTTAAAGTTAAATCATTTGTCTTCAGTGGAACATTATAATGAGACAAGCCACTGAAAGCTGGAAAGAATACAAAATATGTGCAATGAGACTTATGGAGAGCTAATTAAGATGACCAAATGAATATACATTGAAAATGCAGAAAATAAGGTAACTGGTGTCCTGGAAAAAAATTCTTCAGACAAAGCTCATTATTCAAATACAGGTTATAAGTTACAGAATCCCTGAGCCATAAAGAGCAGCTGGAGAGTATATAGAAGGCAATTTCATGTTGCATATTAGAAAACAACAAGTACAAGGGAAAAAATGTCAGAACGTCTACTATATTTTTATCTTCTTAATCTAAATTTTATTTTTGCCTAGGTTTCATAAAGTACAAAACAGATTAATATACCTATTGTATATATTCTAGAAATGCATAAAGATAGCATGCATGCTCAAAATTTTTGAATAGTGTACTGTGACACAAAACCATCAGTTCCTGGGGCCACAGGTTTAATCAGATTCCTGCTCTGGAGCACTGTAACCTGGCGCGGTTGTTCAGTCCCCTCCACAGCTTTCACACCCACATGACACCCACTGAGGCTATCTGCATCATTTCCCTTCCGAGAGTCGGCCATGGCCACTCTTTGGATTGCAAATTCCCATCTGGCGCTTCTTCTCAGCCTCAGGAAGACAATGCTGTCCGCCGGACTGTCAACCTGCCGTAACATGGGAAGAGCTGCGGATCAAGGTCAGTGGGCCTGGATCAGAGAGGCTGAGCGGCCACACCCAACTCTAAACCGCAAGGTCTTGGTTTCTGCACCAGAAGAGTGGGGATCACCACCTCTCTTTCATGAGATTGCCATTACGGGACTTCACTGGAGGCCCAGGGGTTAACAATCTGCCTGGCAATGCAGGAGATGCAGGTTCGATCCCTGGTCTGGGAACTAAGATCCCACCTGCCACAGAGCCACCAAGCCCACGGCCGTAACTCCTGAGCCTGAGGGCTCTGGAGCCCGTGTGCCCCACGAGAGCATCTGTGCGCTGCAAAGAAAGTGCTCGCGTGATGCAGGGACGATCCCGCATGCCACAACTGAGACCCGACACGGGCAAATACATAAGAAACATCGAAACAGAAAAGAAATAGATAAATAAAAGAAAAGATTAGCTGTTAGGACCAAAGTAATAAGGTATGTAAAAAATGATTTTCAAATTATAAAATACTACCTCGATTGCTGTTGCTCTTCTTGTTCTAGTTACTATTAAATCACCATGTGACTCTTCTATAGATACATTTCACTAACAACATTTAGAGTACTAGAAGACGAAAATTGTCCAAAAGTTCAGACCTATTCCACTTACTATTACCGTGACAAATATGTGCCCTCAAAAATGAAAATAAGAACAGCATTCTGTGTGAAAAGGTAATGAAGCATGTAAAGACAAAGACAGCTTTTATCCCAGGCTCATCCAGTTAGTACACTGTGATAGTCCTGAACAATTTGGGCCTTTTTCTCCTTTCTTGCCCCTTTCCTTACCTTTGCCTAGTTCTCTGTCCTCTGTAATAGAAACTAGCTAACCTGTACAAAACAACAACAAAGAAGGCACAAAACTGAAACTCGGTATTAGAAATTGCACTCTTATCTTTGGAGAAGTCAAAGAAATTGAGAACAATGGGAAAGATTCCTGGGAAAGACTGAGGGCAGGAGGAGAAGGGAACGACAGAGAATGAACTAGCTGGGTGGCATTGCCGACTCGATGGACAGGAGTTTGAGCAAGCTCCGGGAAACGGTGAAGGACAGAGAAGCCTGGCGTGCTGCAGTCCCTGGGGTCACATGGAGTCGGACACGACTCAGCAACTGAAGAGCAAGAGCAATGGTATCATATTCCAGAGGCAGATGGGAGGGCAGAAGAGGAATTAGATGAAGGTGGTCAAAAGGCAGAACATTCTAGTTACAAGATCAATACATATTGAGGATGTACAACAAGATTAAATAAGTAATACTGCTGTATGTTACATGTGAAGGTTGTTTAAAAGAGTAAATCCTAAGAGTCCTCAGCACAAGAAAAAAAATTTTTTTTCTTTTACTTTGTATCTATATGAGATGATGCCTATTCACTAAACTTATTGCGATAATCAATTCATGATACATGTAAGTCAAATAATTATGCTGGATGCCTTAAACTCACACAGTGCTGTGTGTCAATGAGACCTTGATAAAGCAGGAAGAAAAAAATGTAAGGATTATAAATGATGTTGAAACTCGATAAATAGAAGAGCTTATAGAAGTATAGGGTAATTATTGATGGATCTAATTATAAGTGTTCATAAAACTACAAACATTCATTTTTTTAAGTAGACGGTTAAGCTATCATTCATATCCTTGGACTAGGAGCACCCAGAGTAGCATTAATTTCCTCAAAAACAGTAGTTTTTATTAAAACTGCTACTGATGTCAGCCTCTGACCAGCATTTCCCTTCCTTCTTTGAACATTAGCCTGTAGGTTTAGTAGCATTTCACTTGAGCTTTGCAATTAAATTTTATGTCAATGTGTCCCAAAGTTACTGATTATAAGTTACTGAGAGTTATTAACTCTCCATAACATTGTTGATAGTAGACTGGGCAAAATTGTTCTTCCTCATTTCAAAAAGAGATTTTGTACATCATCTTTATATCATAGATATTTAAGGTTTGTCTCTTCCCAATATTCAAAGAAGACTTCAAATGGTGTCTTATATTTGCCAAAACTGAAACTACTCAAAGTCAAGCTTTGACTAAGTCAGAATGCTCTGCCTGTTGGGACACTTGTAAACCCTGGAAAGAGCAAATAGACACTCACAAGTTGATTATAGGTGACATCTAATAAAAGAAAACAGAGAAAGAGCCAATTGATCCTACATGAAGCTCGCAGAGAGGATATTTTTCTAAGTTTAAGAGGCTCTTCACATGAGAGGAAGGATGCTTTCAGCTCTTCACTTATAAAGAAAGCACTGAAGATAAAACGGTTACGAAGGGCTTCCTTGATGGCTCGGTGGTAAAGGATCTGCCGTCAATGCAGGAGACACAGATCCCCGATCCGAGGGGAGCCCACGCACCATGGAGTGACTAGGCTGCGTGTCACAACCGCTGAGCCTGCGCCCTGGAGCCTAGGAGCTGCAGCTCCCGAAACCCAAGCGCCCCGATGCCTGTGCTCTGCAGCAAGAGAAGCCGCTGACGTGAGAAGCCCGGGCGCTGCAGCCAGAGACAAGCCCCTGCAGCAGCAGGGACTCAGCACAGCCAGAAATAAATTTAAAAAATTACATTGCTTTTGAAAAGGGATCAGTCCAAGAAGGCATAACGAGAATACACATTTATGCACCCAGCATAGGAGCCCCTGTATACATAAGGCGAATGCTGGCAATCATAAAGGGAGAAATTGACAATACACAATAGCAGTGTGGGACTCTGAGAGCCACCTACACCAATGGACGGATCATCCAGACAGAAGATAAATAAGGAAACACAAGCTTAAATAACACAATAGACCAGATAGATTCAATTGATATTTATAGGACATTCCACTCAAAAGCAGCAGAATAAACTTTCTTCTCAGTTCTTCAGGATAGATCACATTTGGGGGTCACACATCAGGCCTTGGAAAATTTAAGAAAATTGAAGTTGTATCAATCATCTTTTCTGACCACAATGCTATGAAATTAGAAATCAATTACAGTAAAGAAATCTTTAAAAAAAACGCAAATAAATGGAGACTAGACAGTGTGTAGCTAAATAACCAAGTGATTACTGCAGAAATTAAAGAACTAAAGAAATACAGAAATACATAGAAACAAATGACAATGAAAACATGATGACCCAAAACCTATGGGATGCAAAAGCAGTTCTAAGAGGGAAGTTTATATCAATTCAACCTCACCTCAAGAAACAAGAAAAATCTCAAGTAAACAATCCAACCTTACCCCTAAAGCAACTAGAGAAAGAAAAACAAAGAAAACCCAAAGTCAGTAGAAAGAAATCATAAAGGTCAGAGCAGAAATAAATGAAGTAGAAATGAAGAGAGCAATATCAAAGATCAATAAAAGTAAAAGTTTTCTGAGATAATAAACAAAATTGATAAACCTTTAGCCAGACTCTTCAAGAAAAAAGGGAGAGAACTCAATAAAATTAGAAATGAAAAAGGAGAAATCATAACTGACACCATGGAAATACAAACGATCATAAGAGACTACTACGAGCAACTATATGCCAATAAAGTTGACAACCTGAAAGAAATGGACAAATTCTTGGAAAAGTACAATCTTCTAATAAGTACGTACACTCAAACTATCAATACTTTTCCGTATGAGGGAAAAAAAGCCCTTTCATCATTAAACATAAAATAAATTTGGCCACTTACTCAGTAAGTAGTAAATCTCCAGTTTTGTCAGGTTTCCCACACTGGAGGCGTTGGCAACTTTCCTTTCCTAAACAAAACAACAAAACGTTAACACATTGACAAGCACTGCGAGTTCCAAGTTTAAACAATGGATAAATATTTTACACAAACCGCAAGGTTAAACATTTGACTGAGAAAACACTACATCTCACAAAGGGCTTCATCATCTAGAATCAAGGCAGAAAATGTCTCACCAAACACCGAAGCATTACTCCGAGCCTCTGGGTGCACGTTAATCTACACAGCGGGCTCAGGCTCTGCGTGAAGACTGAAGACCTGGCAAATTCACTTACCTACCTGATTGTCAGCGTTAGGTGCAAGCCACAGACAACTCAGTCGTTGAGGCCTTCGCTACCTGGAGGCATGGCTTTCAATCCAGGGTGACTTTTGCCCCAGAGGGGCCATTTGAGAATGTCTGAAGACAATTCTGACTGTCACAACCTGGGGGAAGGTGTGTATCCAGTGTGGCTACTGGAACCCAGCATCTACCAGACTCTGCCAGTGGTGTGTCTCCTGGTACCTAGCTGGTAGGCTTAGCATCCTGCTGCACCCGGGACAGGCATACGCCACACCTCTCCCCACCCCACTCCGGGGAAGAATCATCCTGCTGCAAATACCAACAGTGTTGAAAGGGAGACACTCTGTTCAACTGCCTGCCAATGCAGGGGACACAGGTTCAAACCCTGCTTCGGGAAGATCCCACGTGCCACAGGGTAGCTAAGCCCACGCACCACAGCTACTGAGCCCGCGCGCTGGAGCCCTCAGGTCACAAGGACTGAGCCCGCGGGCTGCAGCTGCTGAAATGCTCGCACCTGCAGGCTGTGCTCTGCACCGCGAGAAGCCCCCTCAGTGAGACGCCTGCGCGTGGCAGCTAAGAAAGCCCGCATGCAGCGGCAAAGCCCCCGGACCACCAAAAACAAAACAAATTGATTTTTTAAAAAAGAAAATCCATTCAAGACCAAGTAAGTAGGGAGAAACTGAGCTCCTACCTCTCGTTTGTGTGCATTGAGACATGGACTTTTGTTCCTAGAGTGTGCCAAATCAAAGTCTGTGACTAAAATGTGTGAGTCTACTCCTGGGTGACTGCATAAGAGCTCTGCAGGCTTTAGGTCCCTGTTGAGTTATTCTCAATGCATGCACATACCTCATGCCATCAGCAACCACTGGGGGGATTCTGACAGCTCCTGCTCTGTAAAGAATCCCTGAGAGATGAGTTGATCAAAGAACTCCCTTTCTGGCACCAACCCCATCACCACGTAAACTCGATCATGGGCCCCAAAGACCTCCAGGAGCTCGATGATGGACCAGTGGCTAACCCACCCTAGGACGGGCAGCTCAGACTCCACACCGCCCTGCCTTCTCTCATTCTGGTTTCCATCACTTTTATTGCAAAAGGTTTCTTGGCGGTCTTCGGCTCCACCCTGACCTCCTCCTGAAACTGCCGGTCCCAGTAAAAGGCCTGATATCATATCTGTTGGAAGAAAAGTCAAATAAATCTGCTATCTTCTCAAGTGATGATTTTCAAAATTATTTAAGTCTATGTTTTACATCAGTTTTTCTAGCTTTACATTCCCACATCCAGCTTCCTTACTTATGTTCATTATTTTTAAAAATTCCCCCAAGTCCTCTTTTGAAACAGAGGCAAGGGATAAAGTCATTAGTTGGCAGAAAGACAAACAACCCTAATAACAATAACTACTATTTATTATGCATTTATGTGCAAGGATCTTTTTTTAAATTTTAGCCAATAAAATTCCTGCTGGGTGATACTAAAAAGTTCAGTGATTTCCCAAGGCTATCCAGTTGCAATAGATGGAATGTAAACCTAATTCCTTGTATTTCTGCAAATTGTCCTTGAAGAATTTGGGGACCTCCATCTACCGTTTCCTCTCCTCCCTCCAACTCTTATTTTTATCATTCTGCAACAGCAACCACCAAACCAGGTGGAGAAAATAAAAAAGAAACTTAGTCCTATTTATAACTTCTCCAAAGAGGGAGGAAGCCGTATCAGGAGGCAGGGTACAAGCAGTCGGCTTCCTCGGGTTACTTGACTTGGGACCTCTCAGTCCCACGCACGTCTCATATTTCGCTCAAGCTCTCGCCCAGAGATGCTCCTTAGTCGATGGCCACTGAGAAAGCCGACGTGCCTGCGCTGTCGAAAGGGCAGCTTTCAGAAGATGGGGGGGTGGGGGTGGTATCAGGGCCTCCCCACGGCCAGCAGCTGTCACTGTTTCCCTGACTCCCCTGAACTTGCAGTATTTAAGGAGCCAACAGAATTTTGTGTGTCAGTAATGTGTAAAGTAATCATCCCTCAGAAAGACCAGGAAGTCAAATGGGTTTCAAAGGCTAGGGCTCTTCAACTAGAATTGTCTGTGTTAATGTCTATGTAAATTTAAGAATCTTTCCAGAATTTAATCTTCTATCTTTATTTAAGAAATGTTGAGGAAGTGCTTGACTTAGAATCATGATTTTACAGCTGGAAAGAATATTAGAGAATGAGTTCATCCAACCTCTCATTTTAGCAGTGAAAACATTTGAAGATCAGGTTAGCTGATTGGTTAAGCTGTGCAGTGGGGACTAGAACCCAGGTGTCTTCACCTGCATCATAATTTGGTGCTTTTCCCATTTTATTAAAATTTCTCCCAAGGAAGGATTTCAATAAATGAAATGTACTCAGGAAAGGTGTGGGGAAAAGGTAATTTTTTAGACACAACAAAGATTCAAACGCAAATATCAATCTGTACTTTAAATAATCTTATTTATTTTTGCTGAATTTATTCTTCCTCTAATTTCTTTTTGGTTTGATCCACTTATTTATTCCTTGTATCCCTGTGCTTGCTGAATAAAAATGGCATTTGGCTGTACCAGCTTACAGGAAATAGCTTTGTTCTATACAGGGCATTTAATTTTCTGGCCAATTACCTTATCAAAACAGATAGCAATTTAGCAATCTTAAATGGATTCTGCCCCTTCTTCTCTTGCCAACTCAGTTATTTTTATTCGCATGCACTCCCAGTGTGATTTTGTAGATAATCACAGGCATTTCAAATTCTGTTGGATTGCAGATGAACACGTTACGTCTAATGTGGATGAAAGCATTTTGCAAATACTAATTTATCACTCTGCCCTCAAAACTGCAGGAAAATTCATTTGCTATGGGATTAATCATCAACTATCAGAAATTGCCATTTCTGAGGAACCACACTCTTGCTCAAATAAAAGAAGCTTTACTCAACACTGTTACAGGCTTTTATTAAAGTCCAACAGTTTGGAAAAAAAAAAAAGCTAGCAATTTGGCACTGGAAGAAACAGTAAGCTTTAAGCCAAAATTTAGAGTTGTGGAAATAAATGGTTTGAGAAAACAAACGTCCTATAACAAGTTGGAAGCTGTGGCCTTGCTTGGGAACCACTGTTGGCTGTGGATGGTTGCTATTTTTATGAGGATGGTGACTATTTTTATGATTTGGGTGGCTATATCTTGTGCAGTGCCTGACACAGAGGGGACAGCAATAAATGTTGAATGAGAGACCCATTCACTGAACGCTTATTATTTCCAATTATCACTTGTATTTTGAAAACATTAAGAAAGGAATCAGGCGTGGGAGAGTGCATTTACAAGGACAGTCTGCCTTCTCCACTCCCACCCTCCATCCCCACCCTCCCACAAAGCAGCCCCCAAGGTAGTTTCGTAGGTCATCATCTCAGAGATTACAGGAAACAGATTATTACTTTGACCTCAGCTGCCACAAACTGGGAATTTTCTGAACATGATTTTTTAAAAAATGAAAAAGACAATAAAACCTATTTGACAGAAACAACTGTAATGAATTCCCAAGAAGAAAGTGAATATAGTCAGACTTAAATTCTATCATCTATCTCTCCCTGTGGGCTCACAACAGAGAGGAAAGACAATTGTTTTCTAGACCTAATTCTACCACCAACTTGGACAACAACACTCACTTAATCTTCTGGGGCTCAACTCCTCACTGGTTCAAGAAGAGCCTTGAGTTAGTCTCTAAAGTCCTTCCAGTGTTGAGATCCTCTCCTTCTATGACCTTTTCATATGGTAAGGAGCTGAGTTAGAAGGGTAGATAAAGACTAGACCAGAGCCCCACCCCACCCCCACAGATGACCAGAGATGCCAGCGAACCATTTCAGGCTTGACAGGATTCCATGTCCCTTCCAATTCAAGTTCAGTTGCATCAGCCAACTTTGCTCCTCTCTAAGTTTAGCGGATACTAGACTACTCATCAGGTCATCTTGTGCCAGAACCTCCCATGGAGGGCAGGAAATGGCTCTTCATAGACTCCGGTCAGAGCACTGTGAAGAAGCAAGCAAATAACGCCAGGACTAGAATCCAGGTGGGCCATCCACACCTGTGTTCCTCCAAATGCTGCAGAATGGAGAGGATTCCGTGATGACCATCCTCTGCTAGGCCAGCCTGGGGCTCTCAGGAAATTCCTTCTCAGGCCAACCAACTGGCTGGCCTTCCTTGCTCATTACTTACGTGTCAGTTAGATCTTGTGTCTACTTTCAATTCAGTTCAGTCGCTCAATAGAGTCTGATTCTTTGAGACTCCATGGACTGCAGCATGCCAGACCTCCCTGTCCATCACCAACTCCCAGAGTTTACCCAAACTCATGTCCATTGAGTCGGTGATGCCATCCAACCATCTCATTCTCTGTCGTCCCTTTCTTCTCCTGTCTTCAATCTTTCCCAGCATCATGATCTTTTCCAATGAGTCACGTTCTTCACATCAGGTGGCCAAAATATTGGAGTTTCAGCTTCAACATCAGTCCTTCCAGTGAACACTCAGGACTGATTTTTTTTTACCTTAAGAATACAATAATATTACATGAGGATGTGCACCATCATTTACATATATTATTTAATCGACCTCACAACATTCTTATGTTGTTCAGTGGCCCAGTTGTATCTGACTCTTTGCAGCTCCATGGACTGCAGCACACCAGGCCTCCCTGTCCCTCACCATCTCCCGGAGCTTGCTCAAGTTCATGTCCATTGCATCAGTGATGCCATCCAGCCACCTCATCCTCTGACACCCCCCTCTTCTGCCCTCAATCTTTCCCAGCATCAGGGACTTCAATGAGTCGGCTGTTTGCATCAGATGACCAAGATACTGGGGCTTCAGCTTCAGCATCAGTCCTTCCAACAAGCATTCGGGGTTGATTTCCCTTAAGAGTGACTGGTTTGATGTCTTTGCTGTCCACGGGACTCTCAGGAGTCTTCTCTAGCACCACAGTTCAAAGGCCAATACTTTGGCCTTCTACTTTCTTTATCGTCCATTCTTATGAGGCAGGTATTTATTATTATTCCCATTTTACAGAGTGGAAACTGAACAGGGAGAAAGGCTAAGGAACATTCCCAAAGACACACATCAGAAAAGGCAGGAGAGGATCTCAAGCCTAGTGGGTCAAAGCCCTGTTTCTATCACAGGAACAGAATATAACAGAAGATCCTTCACACACCCCAGCCCCAATGTATCCAAAGCAAGGTCCTCCTCACTGCCACTGCAGATGGTGACTGCAGCCATGAAATGAAAAGACACTTACTCCTTGGGAGAAAAGCTATGACCAATCTAGACAGCATATTAAAAAGCAGAGACATTGCTTTGCCAACAAAGGTCTGTCTAGTCAAGGCTATGGTTTTTCCAGTAGTCACATATGGATGTGAGAGTTGGACCATAAAGAAGACTGAGCATAGAAGAATTGATGCTTTTGAACTGTGGTGTTGGAGAAGAGTCTTGAGAGTCCCTTGGACTGCAAGGAGATCCAACCAGTCCATCCTAAATGATATCAGTCTTGAATATTCATTGGAAGGACTATTCATTCACTGATGCTGAAGCTGAAGCTCCAATACTTTGACCACCTGACTCGAAGAGCTGACTCATTAGAAGAGACCCTGGTGCTAGGAAAGATTGAAGGCAGGGGGAGAAGGGGATGACAGAAAATGAGATGGTTGGATGGCATCACTGACTCGATGGACATGAGTTTGAGCAAGCTCCAGGAGACGGTGAAGGACGGGGAAGCCCGATGTGCTGTAGCCCATGGGGTCGCAAAGAGTCAGACACAACTGAGTGACTGAACAACAACATCCCCCCGTCATCCCCTACTCTACCACCCCCCACCAAATCCCCCTATGCCTCACCCCTGCGAAGTGCTGTGTGGGTGGGAGACCTTCCTCCAGCCCCTGGACTCTGAGATCAGGGAGTCCCTCCCTTTCCTCCTTGCAGTTCCTCCTTCCTTTTAGTCTAGAACTTTCCCTATCCTCTGCCCTCCCCACTCTTTCAAAGAGACACTGGCTAAATGGGCAAAGAAGATTTTATTCCAGACTACGGCAAGAGGGGTAAAAATTACTGTGCTGGGAAAGAACAGCTGAATCCAAGGAGCATGAAGGAAATCATCAACAGCAGAGGCCATTGCCCGGGTTGGGCGGGGTGGGGGGTGGGGGTGGGAGCGTGGGTGGTGGGTGGGTGTGGTGGTAACTGGAAATTAGATTCCAACCCTCCAGTAGAGACTGGTTGATAAGGATCTTCTTTCTTGATGACTGTATTTCAAAAGAAAGGATGGCCCAAGTCCTGAAGAAAGACATTCCTGGGTTGTAGAACATTTACATCTCAAAGGGGCCGAGATTTTAGGGAGGTCAGGGGCCTTTTATCAGAAGACCTTAGGGTCCTGGCTTCCCTTGTGGCTTAACTGGTAGAGATTCTTTACTGACTGAGCTATGAGGCTCAGATATTAATTAAACAAAATATTAATTACTAATATAATTGCATTATAATTGTTAATTATTATATAATATATAACCTGTTTTGTCTATTTCATTCTTACATTCATAACTGTTTTTATATGTTTGTGTGTAAGTTTTAATAAATGATATTTTAAGTTTTGGTTATATATATCAATGTATTGATTTTATGTGATTTATATTGATAAAGTTTATATAAATGATGTGCAGGGAGTGAAATTCAGTGAGGATCAGACACCCCTCACAGGTTATAGAGCCAGAACTGGAGACCAAGTCTCCCAATTTAGTGCTCTTTCAGTGGTCATTTCTTTTCTAATTTCAGTTAACATTGGGCTTCCCTCGTGGCTCAGTGGTAAAGAATCTGTCTGCCAAGCAGGAAACGTGGCTTCAGTCCCTGAGTTGCGAAGATCCCCAGGAGAAGGAGATGGCAACCCACTCCAGTATGCTTGCCTGGAAAACCCCCATGGACAGAGGAGCCCCGTGGCTACAGCCCCCGGGGTCACAAGCGTCAGACAGGACTGGGCACACTTGGTCTGTTTCAACAGGGAACGTCTGTGATGGGTCAATTAGTCCTGGATTTGCCCAGAAGAACTGCATTTTGAAGGAAATTTTAGAATATGACTTGGGTGTAGCTTAGAGAAAATGAGCCCATCCTTCAGAGGGAGCTTAAGTGCCAGATAAACAGACTTTTCACGAAAAAGAACTTGCAGGATTCTCCAGGTACTGAGGGACAAAGAGAGAAGGTTGACGGTAAGCGTAAAGAATTTGTGCTTTTGCGTTTCAAGCTTTTGAATGAATTTGCAGACTAGGCGAAAGACCGAAAGCGGAATGAGAATGAGAAGAAAGGGGAGCCGATGGAAAGAAATAAAGCGCTTAGAGGATGCTCAAGGAGTGAGCTCACTGATCCGGAGCCCGGAGGGCTGGGGATGGCCCTGGGCCGCAAGGACAGCCTCCCCCGGCTCCCGAGGCCATCCCTCTAATGAGGTGGCCGCCTGCGGGTGAGAGCGTCATCAAGAGCCTACTGCTAAACCTGAGCTTTCCTTGAAATTGGCTAATTCAATCACTGGCTTTTAAGCCCTTTAAAATGAAAACAGTAAATAGAAACCACAGATCAGTTCTCTTTTGAAAAGCCCCAATTATTGTTAATAACTAAAAGTAGTGTTGAAAATATAAATTCCGTTCCAGGAGACAAAATCTAAGTGTTGTAGCCACGTGCTCCGGGAAGCAAACTCACTCAGAAGGACAATGCGGACAGTGAAGTGCAGTTGATTACTCCGGCAGGCCCAAGGCAGAGTCTCCTCTTAGCCAAGGACCCCGACCAGCATTTGTGAGGATCTTTTACACCCATGTGTACGTGTCTAAACCCACCACCCCAAATCACCCGGAACTTACATCAACAAAGGAAAAGTAAATACAATCACAATAATGCCATCATTCAAGTATCATGTGTTAGAACAGTCGATAATCAATAAGCCCGAGGTTACACTCCAAATGGTTAATAGTCGATAAGCCCAAGGTTACTATCAGAAAGTTTATGGCCTGTCAGGAGCCAGGGTTTATGACCTGTCAGGAGCCAGGGGTGATTAGTGCATGTTATCACTTAGGTGTTAAGTATCCTGGATCTAACCTTCAAGATTCTCCTGTCCAGAGGGGGTCTAATCCCTCCATTGTAATTTCCACAGGCACTAAGCACAGAGTTCAGAGTCCATTAGAGAGGTGCCCGAGCATGATCAGCATGAACAGGCCTGAAATGGAGATCGGGCCCTATGAATTCCTTCTTCATAAGTAGTCAAAACTTTTACGGGTTTTCACCAAGCTTTGAAATGTCAAAATGTTAAACAAAAGTCATCAGCGTGTTCTTATAGCCTATTTTATAGCCTCAGAAAGAACCGGTATTGTGCAGAATAGCATCCTATGACAGCATCTCCTGTGGGTATTTCTCTTTGTTGTCATAATTGCTTCATTGTTTTCAAAACCATGCAAACACTGTTTGGAATCCCCTGCTATTTACACAGTAATTAACTATTTATACTTATTTAAATTATATATTTGATCCTAATTGAAGTAATACGACTGTTGAAGTAAGTTTTAGACGTAGGGCTCATTTTAAATGAAATTTTATTTTTATGTTCATGTGTTTACTGCTTATAAACGGCTTCCTGTGGGACTCACACCAACTGAAGAAGGACGATGGTGTTTAATTAACATCTGGTTCTGGTAGTAAAGTTTACTCTAGTGCTGTTTTCTGAAGAGTATGAAATAAATTGAACCTCCAGTTTTTAAAGAAAAATATCTAATCTCATCCTCAACTCCCACTCATTACCCCCAAGTCACAAATTCTCATTGAATACTGGTCATAACATTCAAAACAATATGTAATACATTGTACCAATCACTCATTGTGGGGCTCTCTCCTATACCCAATTTTCAAAAAGTAAGTTAGAAGGGCACAGGAAATCCTAGGCAACAGAGATTTTCAGTTAAGTAACTTGATGTGTGCAAGATATACTCAACAAATTATAATCCATCCCCTAAGGAATATTGCACTGAAAGGTTTTAAGAGAACATGCGTGTCTGACTTCTTGCAACCCAGTGGACTGTAGCTCAACAGGTTCCTCTGTCCGTGGGATTTTTCAGGCAGGAATACTGGAATGGGTTACCATTTCCTTCTCTAGCGGATCTTCCCTAGCCAGGGATCAAAATTGTGTCTGGTATTTCCTGCATTGGCAGGCAGATTCTTTGCCACTGAGTCACCTGGGAAACCATTGAAAGGATATAAGGAATTATGCCAAATCAAAAGCTCAATAAAGACTATCATGTAGGGAAAATTCATATCTCTCTTACATGAACAATATTTGTGAAAAACACAGAAAAATAATACAAATTTTTGTGTTCTTTTCTGATATCAGTCTTTAGTATACTTCACTAAAGGAAAGCGCAACGCAAGAAATTAGGGATGTCACAAAAAATGACGCACTGGGAAGCCCTACAATTCTATAACCTCCTCTTTAAGAATAAAAAGATATAACCAAAAGATGTATTTAACAGATAAAAATGAGGAATTTACTGCATTTGGGATGGGTTTTTCTTGGAATAGCTGCAATTTTGTTATTTTTCAACTTTTTTTTAGAGCCCCCCATGGGGTTAACTTTCTCTAAAACGAATTCATGCCTGCAACATCAATTTGAAGATGTCCATCTTTTTGATTTCCAATTTCTCAAGGTGCAGGGTCTGTGTTTGTAATGAGGACTAGGATGGGGCTCTTTTAAGTCAATTTCCCATACACAGTGAAGCGTGGAACCAACAGTGCAAAACTCCTCTCTGAGCTTTCTTTCCATAAAATCAATAATAAAGAACCATTAAGTAGGATCCCTTTGTGTGAAATTTAGAGATGAAAAGAACTTTCCTGCTACTCCTGGCAGACTATTTTTCATTGTCACAACACACACACATATAAAAAAAAAAATCATAATAATTCAGACAAGTCAGCAAGAAATGTTTAATTACCTTAAATATTTTGCCTCCGCTATAGCACTGAGTCATTCCTGTTAATTTGCATAGTTCTACATTTAGCACTGAAAAAGAGTATTTCATTTTTGTAGAATTTCAATAATTACAAAAAGAAGATAAACATTAAAATACAGCAATAAATTGCCAGTAAGACCTCTGCTGTCAAATAAAAGCACAAATCTTTTTTTTTAACAGTAATGAATCAAAGAAGCCAACAGCCAACTGTGAGTGAAATTTTAGTGCATAAATCAAAGAAGATAAAGTGAGTTTTTCCATAATATTTTAAATGATTTGCCCAAAAGAATTCTACATTTTTAAGTTGACAAATTGTATCCAAAGCCTTAAAAAAAAAAAGTGATGATTAGAAATAAAGTTAGTCACATGGAAAAAAAATTTACAATATATTAACATTTCTGGATGGGAAAAAAAGATAAAAAGAAACCCTATATTGTGTGATCTCATTTGTAAACTCACTAATGAGATAAGTTCCTGTGGTGTGGAAGGAAGCCTCCAGCCAAAACTCAAACAGCAAGGAACCAAGGCCGCTGACAGCCATGTGGCAGATTCCCCATCCCCAGCTGAGCCTCGAGATGACTACAGCCCCAGATGACAGCTTGATGCCACTTTGGGAAAGCTTGGCTCTGAAAGGAGACTTCCAAGTTCACGTCCTGTTAACACCACTCACCAGCGCTATGACCTTAGGAAAGTTACCTAAGCCTGTCTGTTCCCCCACCTTTATCCAGGAATTTGAAATAGCATCACAAATGTCCTAAGGTTGCTGTGAATAACTTCATTCATGTAAAGCACTTAGACCAATTACCCAGAGCATTATAAATGCTCAATGAATACCATTATTGTAACCTATTACATATGATAATTACCTAGTTCACTAAAAACTGGCCTAAATAGATGGCTTTAAGGGATTGTGTGGGTCACCTCTTGGTTCACAGCGCGTCTCCAGATTCAGCTGCTTTCAAACAACAAAGGCAGCGGCGGGGCCTCCGGAGCATCCGCCCGCTCCCGCACCGAGTCTCTCCGGCCGCCGAGCGCGCGGGCCCAGGGCTCGCCCGTCCGAAGACGCAGGCCGGCGGCTCCGGGTCGGCGGCCTCTCGCGGAAGCCCGCCAGGCGCAGTTGGCACGGCCGCCGCAGGTGATCACGTACCAAGACAGTTATTCTGAAAAGAAAGCCATATAGCCACAGCTAGACTACTTTGAAATGGGCTTTGTGACAAACACGACTCAAAACCTGTCCTGTTCCATGTGCATTTATTTAGCTTCGGCCGTGCTGCGTCTTCGTCGCTGAGCGGGCTTTTCTCCAGCTGCGGGGGGCGGAGGCTCCTCTGCATTGTGGGGCGCAAGCTCGTCTGGGGGCGCCTTCTCCCTGGAACCCCGCCTTGGGGGCGCGGGGCTCGGTCCTTGCGGCCCCGGGCTCCTAGCGCGCAGGCTCGGAAGCTGGAGCCCTCGGGCTGGGCCCTTCGCATCAGGGATGGAACCTGTGTCTCCCCCGTGGGTGGGCACATTCTCCACCACTGAGCCACCAGGGAAGCCCCCCAAATCAAAAGTTTATTCCAAGAAAGTTTGCGCAGTTTTCATAAACGTTTCCAAAACCAGTGACCTAGAGATCCTAACTTGAATAAATCCAAATTTCTTAACTGTTTACTGAAACACACTCTGGATTTCCCCGCTGCAATCTTTAATTCAAACAAGACTCTACAAAAAGGTCAACAGGGACGAGAACCTTGGTTTTTTATTGACTTGTGCTTTCAAGGCATTTCCACAACGTGATACTTCTCTAATATCTGTTATTCCCACATAAGCCTCTCTCTCCAGGGAAGTAGCTTTCTCATCCTTGGTCACGTCGACTGCATCCTTGGCAGTGCTTTGCTTCCAACTGTTAGTCTGAGACTAATTTTCTCTCTCCAACATTTTGTCAAAACCTGCTGTGGATTGAAATTGGAGGTCACCGTTTCCTTGCATACGTCAGTCTCAGAATGTAGGACACAACCTTCCCGTGAGGGGAGCCCATGGTCTAGCTGAAACCAGCTGTGAACGCTTTCAAGACCCTAGCCTTTCACCCTGTCATCAACGCCCCTGGCACCCAAATTTGTCAGGCGTGATTTGACTTCAGCAGTAGCAGAGAATGTCGAAATCCAGATTTATTCCTCCACTATGTGAAGTTTATTGATGAAATGCTGCCTTGTTTCATATTGTTGTTTTTTTTTTTTTAAGACATTGCTTCTTGGTTTATTTACTGCAATTTCCACATATATGCTGGGTGCTTTTATGAAGTAACACATTTTTGATGACCAGTGGGGAAATGCTTAGGTTATAAAAGTTATCATTATTAGTTGGTCACTATATGTTTGTGCCTTTAAAAATATTGACTATATAAGCATCTATTGGAAAAAATAGCTCAGATGAGACGTCTGATATTCAGACTTTAAAAGTGTTTCCTAGTTTGATATTTTCACTCTTGTTCTTCTCACACTTGATCCCAACCATTACCAACAGTTCTCAAATTTCAATATGCATAAAAATAACTCAAGGAGCTAGTTAAAAATGAAAATTCAGAACACTTTTTCCAAAATTTCAGATTCGCTGAGCCTGGGAAAAAGCCCCCAAATCCGCATTTTTAACAAATCAATGCAAGGTGGTCTACAAACCACAGTTGGAAAATATTGTTTTAGACCTTGAAAACTAAAAGTCATTAAAATTTAAACCAAAGACTCATAACTATATTCAGTACTATCACTCATGAATGGCAAAACTGACCACCTAATCATAGACACCATCCAAGTGCCATCACCGCAAGAGAAATCAGATGTTAGGTAGTCACCACCACAAGCAGGAGATGGAAAGCAAAAAAGAGAGAGCGAGGGCAGGGCAAGCTCTTGGTAGTTTGGACAGCAGGAGCACAACGGTAAAGGAGTTGCTTTACCACCCTTTCTGTTAAATGTTTAGTTTTGTTGTCTTCCAGTGTCAGAGATAACACATGCTTAGTGCAATGCTTTTGAAAACACGAAAAGAAAGCTGACCTTTAAAAAGAACTTTGATTTATGGATGTGAATAAATGTAATTATTTTTCATTTTTATTTATTATTATTCCCTAAAAATATTATGGTATATATTGATATAATGTAACATTTTTCCATCTATTAGTATCTTTATTTCCTATGTAAAAAATGATCTAAATGATTATTTTAAATGACTAACCAGCATTACATCATGTAGATATTCCACCATTTAAATATTCCTTTGTCATTGAATATTTAGTCCCACTATGTGGTGGATGTGGGATGTGTTACTACCATGTCTTTCAACGCAGATGTTTCACTTTATTTATTTTTGATATTGATTGATTGATTGATTGGACTGTGTGGTCTCAGTTGCAACATGCAGGGTCTTCACTACATCATGTGGATCTCTTGTTTTGAGGCATGAACTCTCTGGCTGTGGTGTGCAGGCTTAGTTGCTCCTGGGTCTTAGTTCCCTGACCAGGGATCGAATCTACGTCCCTTGTGTGGCAAAGCAATTTCTCAACCACTGTACCACCAGCAAAATCCCAACATGTAGATATTTTAAATATTCGTGTTGAAGTCTTTTAATTTGTTTCTGCTTTTTTTCATTGTACTCAGAAAGGACTCCCAAATTGGATACACTGTGATGTAGAAATCTACTGTGGAAATCAGCCTTTGTACTTAAAATCAGTTTTATTTTCTACCCATCACATAGATTGGAGATCACCAAAGCAAATTATATCTCAGGGTTCAAGATTTGTTAGACCTGGCTCTCACTGCTTTAGAAGTAAAGTAGGGGAAAGTTATGGCCTCATTCTCCTCGGGTAAATCCCAATTCACCGGCTGTTTATAACTTCCTATCTTTGTGACTTTGCAACTTGCCATTCTTCTCATTGACCCTGCTTACACGCTAGACTTATGATATCCCATAGGTCTAGAAGAACTAAAGAGCCTCTTGATGAAAGTGAGAGAGGAGAGTGAAAAGGCTGGCTTAAAACTCAACATTCAAAAAACTAAGATCATGACATCTGGTTCTATCACTTCATGGCAAATAAATGGGGAAACAACAGAAACAGTGGCAGACTTTATCTTTTGGGCTTCAAAATCACTGCAGATGGTGATTGCAACCTTGAAATTAAAAGACAGTTATTCCTTGGAAGAAAAGCTATGACCAACCTAGACAGCATACTAAAAAACAGAGACATTACTTTGCCAACAAAGGTCCATCTAGTCAAAGATATGGTTTTTCCAGTAGTCGTGTATGAATGTGAGAGTTGGACTATAAAGAAAGCTGAGTGCTGAAGTACTGATGCTTTTGAATGTGGTGTTGGAGAAAACTCTTGTGAGTCCCTTGGACTACGAGGAGATCCAACCAGTCTGTCCTTAAGGATATCAGTCCAGAATATCCACTGAAAGACTGATACTAAAGCTGAAACTCCAATACTTTGCCACCTGATGTGAAGAGCTGGCTCATTGGAAAAGACCCTGATGCTGGGGAAGATTGAAGGCAGGAGGAGAAGGGGAGGATGGAGGATGAGATGATTGGATGACATCACCAAACAATGGACTTGAGTTTGAGTAAGCTCCGGGAGTTGGTGATGGACAGGGAAGCAGTCCGTGGGGTTTCAAAGAGTCGGACACGACTGAGCGACTGAACTGACGGTACTGAGTCAGCACACGGGCCTTCTCCCTGATACCACACCAGAGGAAGAAGAGGGAATCACACGACGAAGCCCTTGGGTCTCTTCCTTCCAAAAAAAGGTTGTCCTGGCCCCAAATAATCCTTTCTTTTCTTTTACTAATGACTTCCTCACCCCATCCTGCTTTCTGTAAATGCCTTCTGCGTACACTGCTCCTGGCTTCCTGGAGCGCCCTTTTCGTACCAGATGGAATGCTTTCTGGTTCATGAGTTGTCGAATAAAGCTAATTAACACCTTCAGAGATACTCAGTTGAATTGGTTTTTGACTGGTAAATCAAATGAAAAGATGCTTGCTATAATGTTATGATGACCCCTTGTGGTTCAAAGTCAAAATGATCCTTTGAAAAATTAATCCTGGCACCATGAGCAGCACCTTAGAGTTTAAGTAACTCCTTTCGATGTCTCCCCACACTATTGTCAATGGTCATCTCTCTGGAGTGGTATCAGAGGGACTTTCATCTCATATATTGCTGTAATAGTCAACATTTTTGCAAAAAGTATGCCTTGCTCTGGTCAGCAGCGCAGAACATAATGAAGACTAAACAAAACACAAGGGAAAACAATCACCCTTCTCAGGCAGATATTCATTTCTCTGCAAGTCCAAAGATAGAATCTGGATTAAAGTACAGTAATGCCCTTAATCCTTCTAAATAAACAGGATTTTGGGCCTTTTACATTTGCTTTAGAGTTATATAAGTATTTTATCTAAATATTATGAGTGATGATTCATTTTTGTACTTTTCTAATCAGATTAAAAATTTTTCCCTAGAACAGATTTTGTAATAAGACATTAGATAGGGTCACTGAAGAACAGCAAGAAATTATGAAGGAAGACACATTTAGACCTGATCCAGGTTTAATTAACATATAAAGAATATTATTTTGATAAAATATAGAAGATCAATCATTAGGGCAGATAGCACATTACAATCCCTGACAAGCAGGTTTCATCACCAGCCAACATACGAAGTACTTTTAGTCTTCCCTTCAGCAAGAAGAAAAATATTAAAACATCCTTAAACCTTTAAATCTGCCGAAGCTAAGAAAGCAAAAACAGGCCCACTTTTAACCTTAAACAAGAGATTCTCCTTACCGACGTGGCCCAGAAAGGCGACGATGCTGACGACAGTTGGCAGACCCTCCTGCTTTTGGGAGAGTTAAGCTGGGAGCACAGCCGGCTGAGCATCCTGATAGCTGTTCTGGATCTACGTCAAGGGAGCAGTCTTGCTTTGCCTGTGGAGTCCTTGCACTGAATCCAGTCACAGGCTTTCTGGGTTTCTCGCTGTAACCCTCTTTAATCCAACTGAGATTCTTGAAGAACATACACGGAAGTTAAGTTCATGTGGCTTCAAAACTCAAATTTTCATCATGGTGGGGTTTTTTGGACTGATATGGGAAGTCTGTTTATGTTCACATGCTGTAATTGGAAAGCTTAAGTATCAGACAACACAGCTAAACAGAGGCAACTGCAAACCCATCTACACAAGCACTGCCTCTACTGGGTCCATGCGCCCTTAGAAATCACCCCCTGCACGGACTGACCTTCGCTTCCGGTGAGCAGTGTGGGGCTATCACCCCACTGACCACTGTTCACCCCGCTGCAGAGAATGTGCTTTTCTTCTGAACACTCTTTTCTGAGCTGCAGTCTTAAATCAGAGCTCCTTGGAGAAATAGCTGATTCTAGGTCTGGGTGAAAATGGAACAAAATAAGCATGGACCAGCCTGTCATTACAGAAAGCGAGGAAGTTGTCAAAGTCTACAAGGGTTGAATCAAAAGACCATGATGGGGACTTCCCTGGGGATCCAGTGGCAAAGGCTCTGGGCTGTCAACGCAGAGAGCCTGGGTTCGACCCCTGGTCAAGGAACTAGATCCTGATTGCTGCAACCAGGCACTGGTACAGCCAAATAAACAAGGGAATATTTAAAAAGAAGATGACGACTATGCTTAAATCCATGTGTTAATAATAGCATTTTTATCAAAAAGAAAAACCCACAGACAAATCCACTCACCTATGGACACCTTATCTTTGACAAAGGAGGCAAGAATATACAATGGAGGAAAGACAAGCTCTTTAACAGGTGGTGCTGGGAAAACTGGTCAACCACCTGTAAAAGAATGAAGCTAGAACACTTTCCAACACCATACACAAAAATAAACTCAAAATGGATTAAAGATCCAAATGTAAGACCACAAACTATAAAACTCCTAGAGGAAAACATAGGCAAAACACTCTCTGACATAAATCACAGCAGGATCCTCTATGACCTACCTCCCAGAGTAGTGGAAATAAAAGCAAAAATCAACAAATGGGACCTAATAAATTTAAAAACTTTTGCACAATGAAGGAAACTATAAACAAGGTGAAAAGACAGCCTTCAGAATGGGAGAAAATAATAGCAAACGAAGCAACTGACAAACAATCAATCTCAAAAATATACAAGCAGCTCATGCAGCTCAGTTCCAGAAAAATAAATGACCCAAATCAAAAAATGGGCCAAAGAACCAAATAGACATTTCTCCAAAGAAGACATACAAATGGCTAACAAACACATGAAAAGATGCTCAACATCACTCATTATCAGAGAAACACAAATTAAAACCACAATGAGGTACCATTTCACACCAGTCAGAATGGCTGCTATCAGAAAGTCTATAAGCAATAAATGCTGGAGAGGATGTGGAGAAAAGGGAACCCTCTTACACTGTTGGTGGGAATGCAAACTAGTACAGCCACTATGGAAAACAGTGTGGAGATTCCTTAAAAAACTGAAAATAGAACTGCCATATGACCCAGCAATCCCACGGCTGGGCATATACACCGAGGAAACCAGAACTGAAAGAGACACGTGTACCCCAATGTTCATCACAGCACTGTTTACAATAGCCAGGACATGGAAGCAACCTAGATGTCCATCAACAGACGAATGGATAAGAAAGCTGTGGTACATATACACAATGGAATATTACTCAGCCATTAAAAGGAATACATTCAAATCAGTTGTAATGAGATGGATGGAACTGGAGCCTATCATACAGAGTGAAGTAAGCCAGAAGGAAAAATAACAATACAGTATACTAACGCATATATATGGAATTTAGAAAGATGGTGACGATGACCTTATATGCAAGACAGCAAAAGAGACACAGACTTAAAGAACAGGCTTTTGGACTGTTTGGGAGAGGGCAAGGGTGGGATGATTTGGGAGAATAGCATTGAAACGTGTATATTATCATATGTGAAACAGATTGCCAGTCCAGGTTTGATGCATGAGGCAGGGTGCTTGGGGCTGGTGCACTGGGATGACCCTGAGGGATGGGATGGGGAGGGAGTGGGAGGGGGTTCGGAATGGGGACACATGTACACCCGTGGCTGATTCATGTCAATGTATGACAAAAACCACCACAATATGGTAATTAGCCTCCAATTAAAATAAATTAAATAAAAAGGAAAACCTTTATTGGTCACTTTCCGAGGATTCTAGGGAACCAGCTCATTATTTGGAAAGCTGGTAAGTGGGATGAGGTAAGCATTTATCCAGCCTTTCTTTCTGGCAGTGCAGGACCTTCGCGCAGCACACAGACTTTCCCCAGCGGCGGCGCACAGGCTCACCGAGCACGGGCTCTGGAATGTGCGGGGTCCGTAGTTGCAGGAGGCAGGCTTCTCCACTTGGAGCCCAGGGGCTTAGTTATCCTGCACAAGAGGGACTGAGCTCTACAACCAGGGATCAAACCCATGTCCCCTCCACTGGAAGGCAGATTCTTGACCCACCAGGGAAGCCCCCCATCCTATCTTTCTTGAGTGAAATGTAAGCTAAGGTAACCAACAGTCGATGTTGAAAAGTCTCTTTTTATATAAGTTCTCCAGCTAATAAATGAAAAAGGAATGATAGGCTAAAATATAATCATTTTGTGATAATGAAATAGTTGGATCTAAGTAGTAATCATAAATGGCAGGTCAAATTAAAAAAAAAAAACATGTTACATGCATCCTGATAGAAGTAGTCAATACCACTATGAGGTATTCTTACAAAAACTTTAACATGAAAGTGATCAAGCCACCAGATTTAATTACCAATTTATAGAAATAACAGGAGATAGGGCAATAAGTTCAATGACACTTCAGGGTGTAGTCAGCAAATTTGAAACTGTAAAACTCTCTAGATTCTGTGGCCAGGTTTCTTAAACAAAATACAAAGCTAACAGGGAGAAGCTGTACCTAAAAGGAAATTAAGATGCATAAAATCCAACTGTACTGTCTCCTCAGTAAAGCAGACCAAGTGTGAAAAATCATTACCTTGAGAAAATGTGAACATTGACTGGATATTTAATATTAAGGAATAACTTCAAGCATAATATAGTTATGATTATAATACATAATACTTGCTGTTCGATCACTCAGTCATGTCCAACTCTTTGCAACCCATGGACTGCAGCACTCCAGGCTTCCCTGTCCTTTACCATCTCCCAGAGTTTGCTTAAACTCAGGTACATTGAGTCGGCGAGGCCATCCAATCATCTCATCCTCTGTCACCCCCTTTTCCTCTTGTCCTCAGTCTTTCCCAGCATCAAGGTCCTTTCCAATGAGTCAGTTCTTCACATCAGGTGGTTGAAGTACTGGAGCTTCAGCTTCATCATCAGTCCTTCCAATGAATATTCAGGACTGATCTCCTTTAGGATTGACTGGTTGAATCTCCTTGCTGTCCAAAGGACTCTCAAGAGTCTTCAACACCACGGTTCAAAAGCATTAATTCTTTGGCACTCAGCCTTCTTTATAGTCCAACTCTCACATCTTTACATGACTAATGGAAAAATCATGGCTTCAATTATACAAAATTTTGTCGGCTGAGAGTTGAATCTGCTTCTTAATACGTTGTCTAGGTTGGTCATAGCTTTTCTTCCAAGAGCAAGCATTTTTTAATTTCATGGCTGCAGTCACCTTCCACAGTGATTTTGAAGCCCAAGAAAATAAAATCTGTCACTGTTTCCACTGTTTCCCCATCTATTTGCCATGAAGTGATGGGACCAGATGCCATGATCTTAGCTTTTTGAATGTTGAGTTTTAAGCCAGCTTTTTCACTCCCCTCTTTCACTTTCATTTAGGGGCTCTTTAGTTCCTCTTCACTTTATGCCATTAGAGTGGTATCATCTATGTACCTGAGGTTATCTATATTTTTCCTAGCAATCTTAATTCCAGCTCTGCTTCATCCAGCCTTGCACTTCTCATGATGTACTCTGTATGGAAATTAAATAAGCAGGATGACAGTATACAGCCTTTATGTACTCCTTTCCCAATTTGGAATCAGTCCATGGTTCCATGTCCAATTCTAACTGTTGCTTCTTGACCAGCATACAGATTTCTCAAGAGACAGGTAAGGTGGCCTCATATTCCCACCTCTTTAAGAATTCTCAACAGTTTGTTGTGATCCACACAGTTCAGAAGCTTTAGCATAGTCAATGAAGCAGAAGTAGAAGTTTCTCTGGAATTCCCCTGCTTTTTATGATCCAACTGAGGTTGGATCTCTGATTCCTCTGCCTTTTCTAAATCCAAGTTGTACATATGGAAGTTCTCGGTTCACATACTATTGGAGTCTAGCTTGAAGGATTTTTGAGCATTATTTTGCTAGCATGTGAAACGAGTGCTATTGTGCGGTAGTCTGAGCTTTCGTGAGCATTGCCTGTCTTTGGGACTGGAATGAAAACTGGCCTTTTACAATCCTGTGGCCACTGCTGAGTTTTCCAAATTTGCTGGCATATTGAGTGTAGCACTTTAATGGCATCATCTTTTAGGATTCGAAATAGCTCAGCTGAAAGCCCATCACCTCCACTAGCTTCTTTTTGCAGTAATTTTTCCTAAACCCCACTTGACTTCACACTCCAGGATGTTAAGTTCTAGATGAGTAACCACACTATTGTGGTTATCCAGGTTATTAAAATATAATATAGTATATATATATATATGACTTCCCTGGTGGCTCAGATGGTAAAGAATCTGACTGCAATGCAGGAGACTCAGGCTTGATCCCTTGTTTGGGAAGATCCCAAGGAGAAGCAAATGGCTACCCATTCCAGTCTTCTTGTCTGGAAAATTCCATGGACAGAGGAGCCTGATGGGCTACAGTTCATGGGGTCACAAAAAGTTGGACACAACTGAGCGACTAACACACACACTCACATAAAAATATTACGTTATTACTAAAGGACTTTGCTCTCTTAGAGATTCTGACATATTTATAGGCAAGAAATAGGCTATCCTGGGTTTACCTGGCAGTCACTCAGGGAAGGGAGGAGTTGAGCAGTGTTACAGAGCAGACCCGGAAACTGATCTGGAGGCCTGACCTGGCTCGCCGCATGCTTTTGGTGAACTTTTACTGGAAAACAGTCAAGTTCGCTTGCTTCTGTGATCTAGGACTCCTGCAAAGGCAGAGGCGAATAGTCGCAACAGAGGCTGACAACCTCAAGAAAGGCCTTTGACTTGGCCTTTGACTTTGCCATTGAGGATGGCACCCTGGGCCCACCCCAGGGTGACTCCTATGCCACACGGCCTTCAAGGACACTCAGGGACCGTTAGAGGGCGGGGGTGGCTGCCCACAGCGGCCTCAGAGTTTGCCCTGGCTTGCCATGCTCAGCTGCATGGCGACACCGGAGGACTGCTCGTGGGGAGGAGTCTAGATCTTCTTTGCTTCCTCCCCGTCCTCTTGAGAGCCTACTACAGCTAAAAAAAGACAAGCATGTTCTGCTTAGGAGAATAGACATTGCACCTCTCTAAAAAATAACTCCATTCTTTAGGAGAAAAAGTTGACCTCCTAGTGGCTGCAAACCTAACGACTCTTGGGAGCTCTTAAAATTAACAGAAAGTTGTAATAAGTCCTATCTATTCTATATAGATAGGCATACATACACATATACATTGACGTAGAGCATGCTAGAAAACCACAGAATACCTTCATTCTTCAAATCCAATTGCCAGATATAGGGTTTCCTAGGGACTCATGGAGCTAAAGATTCTGTTATGCATAGTGTTATCCAGTGTACAGCTACTGAGTATCTGCTTCCCTCAAGGCATGAGGGACAGAGAGATGAATAAGACATCCTGGCTTTCAGCAATGCAGTCTAGTCCACAGACTGAAATCACAGTGTTTCACGGTAATGAGAGAAAGAGGGGAAGCAGCTGCGGTAGCTTCTTAGCGCAGACACCCGCGCTTGCTGAGTGTATTTAGGATTGTGTCTCGTTTCATATTTACAACAGACTGAGGTGTTATTATCTTCATTTTACACATGAAAACACTGGCGCTTAGAGAAGAGAAATCATTTAAACTCATGCTCTGTCACACGCCAAAGCCCATTCTCCTAAGCATCATTGGTAGTTTAAACATTGAAGTGACCATTTTTATTATGTTTCCACCAGAAGGATCCATTTAAGAAGAAGCTCCAGATTATTGTCTCTGTACTGGGTTTCCTCTCATATCCCATGAGTTTGATCTCATTTTTTTTAATAAGTATCTTTAGCAAGAATAAGATATGTTTGCTCATTCGAGAAAAGGGGAAATACTTTGCTTACCTCATCCGCCAATTTCATAAAAGTAGAGAAAGTAGAAGTATACATAAAGAAACACTGGAACTTATCTGCTTATGAATATAAAATATGAGAAACAAGTTTCACATACACACAAAATCCATTCTTTCCTGAGCGTGTTGACACTCAGGACTAGTTCTGAGCAAAACTATGAAGATTTTGTGTTGCCTTGTAGATGCTTAAAAACTGACTCTCACTCCAAAATAGAAACATATGTTTATCACGAATTTTATGATATAATGGATATGTATCACCCAACTTACAAATAACAATAAAATAATACTTTTTCACATAAATTCCATCTAGCCTATTGATTTTCACAGTATGCTTTCACTGACTTTTGTTCAGCTCTAGTATCTGTTGCCAACATTTGGCTGCAACCGACAAACAAGTGTAGTTCCAATGATGGTTGGCTGGTATTTTTATTTACATTCATGAGTAGGACAAAAAGGAAACAATGAAGGCATATGTAACATCACTGGCTTCTTTGTTGAAAAATAGTAGTCAATGGTTTTTGAATACTGAAAGACTATTTCTTCAAATTTTTTACAATTCGCAATGTAACTGTTACCAGAAGCGGGAACCCTCTCAGAGCCCAAGGGTGGGCTCTTGTGTGACACTGGGAAATAAACTGTCCGAGGAGACACACGTACTGAGAAAGCAAAAGGCTTTTATTGGGAAGAAGCTGGAGACCATCAGGATAAGGGGACCTCTGCTCCATGGCACGTGGTCTTAGAAATACTGAGAAATACTTATAAACACTGGAGAATTTCTGACACTTTAACTTCAACTAAGAATTTGACATAATATATATGACAGTGAGATACAACACATGTAAAATCATGTTCATGATACTTGGCACAATTTTTGAGCTAGGTATAAGGGAAAACCCGCGTTCCTTTTGGGAGCAGGAAACAACAGTGACATCCCAGCTTGATGATGCTGTGCCTTCTGAGCTGCCTCCCAGCTTCTGAGAGTCGGTGCCTTGTCTGTGATTTGGGTAGTAACACTATGGCTTCTGTGCATTCGATCCCTGGGGCCACAAGGGTCCAAGGGGACTTAGCCACTAAACCAGCACCGCCACACCACCACTGTGGCTTCCCAGGTGGCACGGTGGTAAAGAATCCGCCTGCCAGAGCAGGAGACACAGAGACTGGGTTGGTGCCCTGCGTGGGTAAGAGGCCCTGGAGAGGTGGTGGTGGTGAAGTTGCTAGGTCGGATCCAACTCTTCGCAACCCCATGGACTGCAGCCCGCCAGGCTCCTCTGTCCGTGGGCTTCTCCAGGCAGGAATCCTGGAGTGGGCTGCCATTCCCTTCTCCAGGGGACCTTCCCCACCCAGGGATTGAACCCGGGTCTCCTGCACTGCAGGCAGATTCGTTACTGACTGAGGTGCGAGGGAAGCCCCAGGGGTAGGGCTACATTCCCTGGAGTAGGAAATGGCAACCCAGTCCAGCATGCTTGCCTGGAGAATTCCCTGAACAGAGGCGCCTGGAGGGGCTACTGTAAAGAGCAGGACAGGACTGACCTCAGGAATAGACTCAGTCCAGACACTCCTCTGAGAAAATCCTGAGATCCGAAAGGGAAGGAGAATGAAGAGCACCTCCTAAGGACTCAGAGTTTGCAAAGGTAGTGGCTTATTATAGAATCACAGGCTGTGTACCTGCTCCCTGGGCTGCCTTCTGGTCTCGGCCCCAGGACCGGGCGGGGAGGGAAGCAGCTAGGTGTGACTTGGAGCAGGGTAAGGCATTACTAGAGTTCTGTTTTACAAACACCGCGCTGCCCAATGAGCTTCTCCGGGTTCTCCAAACCGCCTGCTCACACTGGATCTATTCGCTTAAAGTGTGTGTGTGTGTGTGTGTGTGTGTGTGTGTGTGTGTGTGTGTGAGAAAACCCTCTCCTCTTAGTAGCCCTCAAGACGTTTAAGCGAAGTCGCTCAGTCGTGTCCGACTCTTTGCAACCCCACGGACTGCAGCCCACCAGGCTCCTCCGTCCAAGGGATTTTCCAGGCGAGAGGACTGGAGCAGGTTGCATCTCCTTCTCCAGGGAGTCTTCCCGACCCGGGGATCGAACCCAGGTCTCCAGCATTGCAGGCAGACGCTGCACCATCTGGGCCCCCAGGGAAGCCCTCAAGACATCCAGGAGGAATGCGATTTACCGCCGAAAGCCCGGAAGCGCGGATGCGGGAGGGGCGCTTGCCAGGCCCGCAGGTGTGGCCGGCTGCCTCGGCGGAGCGGGGCGGGCCCGGGCGTCCGCCCTCGCCCCTCCCCGGGCCGGCGCCCGCAGGGCCCTGCTCCCGGGTGCCCCTCGGGCTATCTGGCCCACCCACTGCGGATGGAAAAACTGGGCTGGGCCGGCTGTGCGGGAAGCCGCCGAGAGCGGGGGAGGCCGGTCGCCGCACCGCGACGCGCCGCGGAGAGGCCGCCGCCGGGCCGCTCGGGAGACCCGCGATGCTCGAACGCGCGGAGCTGAACTTCAACGCCGACCACGGCTACCTGGAGGGCCTGGTGCGCGGCTGCAAGGCCGGCCTGCTGACCCGGCGGGACTACGTCAACCTGGTCCAGTGTGAGAACCTGGAAGGTAAGCGCCGCTCTCCCAAAGGGAAGAAGGGGGCTGCCGCCGCCCGCTGCAAGGAAGGGGCTGTGTCCCCCCGGCCTGGAGTCCAGGGCGGTGTCTTCAGCCCAAGGTCCAGACTTCAGGAGTCCCTGAATGTGGACGAGGGAAAAAGAAATTGCCTCTCTGTTTTCCATAGTCTCTAGTGAAATTTAGCATTTCCTTTCATTATGAATGTAGGCAACAAATCACAGCTGGTTAGCACTTTGAATAGAAATTCAGTGTTTTCATATCCTCTTACTTTTCTTGCAGATGCCTTGAAATATCATTTATACTTTCACTGTTTCAAGGTATGCTAGATATTGGGCTCATCCTTGATATTTACTGTCTTAATAAAGAAGCGCGTTGTTACACATTTTACAGTATCTTAGTAACTATATTTTGATATATTTTGTTTTCTTTGTAAGTCTATATATTTTCATTCTGTGCATTTATAGATGTTTGGAGAAGGGTGTCACCAAACTCTCCAGGAATCTACAGCCTTAATTCCACACCCCCTCCCCCTGCACGCCAAAACCCTTGGTATAGAGGATTTTATTCTGTCCTCTTTCTCAGTGTCTATTAATATGAGGGCATGTGTATTTGAGATTTGTCTTCACTGGAGCCTAAGGAAAAAAGTCAAGAGACAGGCGTGCGGTGAGGCCATCCTGGACTCACAAGTCCTGACTCTGACCTCTCCAAAGGGTCAGTAGGTGACCTGAGGCTCAAAGCCTCCGGGCCTGATTCCTTATTTGTAAAACTGGATGGTAACGCTGCCTGCCTTGCTGAGTTTGGACAAATGAATAAGGCAAAGTGTGTGAAGAGCTATGAAGCACTCTTGCTGTTGTCTAGCTGCTAAGATGTGTCCGGCTGTCTGCGACCCCACGGGCTGCAGCGCACCAGGCTTCCCTGTCCACCACCACTTCCCAGAGTTTGCTCAAGGTCATGTCCATCGAGTCGGTGATGACATCCAACCATCTCATCCTCTGTTGTCTCCTTCTCCTCCTGCCCCCAGTCTTTCCCAGCACTAGGGTCTTTTCCAGTGAGTCCTCACATCAGGTGGCCAAAGTATCAGAGCTTCAGCTTCAGCATCAGTCCTTCCAGTGAACATTCAAGGTTGATTTCCTTTAGGACCCTACAAAGGCAATTATCTTTTTTTTTTGTTTTTCAAACCACTTTACTGAGATATGGTTGACATACAGAAGCTGTACATATTTAGTGTATGCAGCTTGATGAGTTTAGGGCTAATCACCACAGTCTGTGCCATAAACCCATCTGACACCTCTAAAGGTTTTCTCCTGCCCTCTGTTGTTATTTGTGTGTCTACGTGTGTGTGAGAGAACTACAGGCTCCGTGCTTTCCAGCAGATCTCTAGGACTTATCGGTCTTGTATAACTAACACTGCATATCCTTTGACCAGTACCTCCTGGTTTCCCCTTCCTCTCTGGAAATTAAACTACAATGTTTTCAAAGCCTTACCAAAGATTTCCCATCTATAATATAGTGCTTTTATTATTTAAAAAGGCTACATTTACTAACTTTGAAACATGCTCATAATATCATTATAATGCCAATTATAATGCTTTAAAATGTCTAGATCATTCTAGAAAAAGCAAGAAAGTAATAAACTGCCAGGAACAGTATCAGAAAGCAAAACAAAACAAAAATCAAGGTGACTTTGTATGCTTCTCAAGTAGGGCTGAGGGTAAAGCCAAACAGAGTTAAGGCAGAGCTGCCTTCACCTTAAGTTAAGGGAGATCCTCTCTTTTCATTAGCTATGGAAATGGCTAGATAAATCTTGTAGATGATAACTAATTCTGTTGGCTACAAATAATTGCAATGTAATTCCAAATCGTAAATCATTTCAGCATATTTAACTTGGAGTTTGGTGCCTGGAGAGTGTTAATCACATATAGAAAATAAGCATAAACTGAGGTAGAAAAATGAATGAACACAATGCAGAATGAATGCTTCTGAGAGAAGCCATTTGAATGAATTCAGTAGTTTTCAGGAAAGCTTTTAAATGAGTTGAGGAATGCAGATTTAAACACAAACCATACGTAATTATGTCTTCATGATACAAAGCAAGGTTTAAGCCTGCTCACTAAAGAATTCAGCGAGAAACCACCCTCAGCTTCAGTTTGGGGGAGAAGGAAAGGTTTCAGACTCTTGAAGGCCTGAAGAGTGAAGTTCTTAGAAAAATACACACAGGTGCACACACACAGAATTTTCCGTGTAATATCAAGGAGTCATGGACCACCTGAAGACATCCTGAGCCCTGAATAAGTAGCCTTCCTAAGTACACCAGTGTGTTAATTTCATTATATCTCATGGTGTCTCCCTTTCTTTTCTCCCAGTAATATTTCTTTTTCAACCATTCATTTCATAACTATGTTTGAATCTGTTTCCAATCTTTTTGGAGACTCTTGGGAATATCAAATATGCCCTCAAACTGCAGATTGTAACGACTGCTGAGAAGATCAATATAAATAAAGAAAAGCAGTCATGTCTTCAGTTGAGGACACTGAGGCTTGGAGGGGCTGTGACCAACCTAAGCACCTCACCAGGGGTGAGGTGTGCAGACGTCTGCCCCTGTTATGCTTTTTCCACTAAAATGTCTGCCTCCTGAGCATGAGTGGAAAATCCGTGAATAGGTTGATGTTGTTCTCAGCTCCATTTTGATATAGAAAATAGTAAGGTCTGCCTTGCCTGTTTATCTTAGAGGATGTTGGGAAATAAGGCACTTGTGAAAAGCAACTCAGGTACTGCATCTGTGAATTTACTGAGAGAAACCCAGCCACCTTCCCAGCTGGTTTAAAACACACGGAGAGAAATCATGGACATTCATTGGGACAGAAGTTAAGAACTTCAGGATTTCTGTTTACTTTTGCACATTATACACACCAAACAAATTATGGATAAAGAAGGGCAGGTAAAACAGTGTCGAGATAGTCCTGTGTTTTGAAGCAGGCACTTACTGTAAAGCAAAGCTAATTTGGCAAAGATTAAATTTGCCTTTAGTCTTTTAAATTTCTCTAGTCTTTAAAAGAAAAGTATCCTGATACCAACGAGTTGTTTTAGAACCACTTAAACCTGAGGTTTCAGGTCATTTTGGAAGAGAGAACTATGAAGATTGTCCACAAAAACTTTGAAAAATCCTGGCATTTATGATTGTGCAAGTGAGTGTGGTCAGAAATATTCATCTGCTCCAAGGCCTGACTCTGACTAATAGTCACCTGAACCAGTCACTAGGAATCTCTATTTTAGGACCCTGCATGACTCAATCCTTCCTGGGAACAGGAGAGGAAACCAGTTCACATAGCCTTTATCACTGGTACTGATTAGACGCTATGCACATAAAAGATTCCTAAAAAGTGGCTTTTTTTTTTAAAAGTTTTTTAAAATTAACTTGAACCAAAATAATAATGTTAAAGGGACATAAAATAGTCTTTAGAAGAATTAATACTGTTAGTTTTTAATTAAAAAAAATTTTTAGAGCATCTATAGGTTCACAGCAAAATTTAAGAAAAAGTACAGAGGTTTTTTTATTTAACTCCTGCACCCACGCATGCATAGCCTCCCCCATTATCAACATCCTCCACTAGAGAGGTGCATTTTTTATAATCGTGAATCTATGCTCGGTGCATCACAATCACACAGAGTCCAGAGTTTGCATTGCAGTCACTCTTATACATTCTATGTTGCTGTTCAGTCGCTCAGTCGTGTCCGACTCTTTGCGACCCCATGGACTGCAGCATACCAGACTTCCTTGTCCTGCACCATCTCCCAGAGCTTGTTCAAACTCATGTCCATTGAGTCAGTGATGCCACCAACCATCTCATCCTCTGCCAACCCCTTCTTCTCCTGCCTTCAATCTTTCCCAGCATCACGGTCTTTTCTAGTGAGTCAGCTCTTTGCATCTGGTGGCCAAAATATTGGAGCTTCAGCTTCAGCATCAGGCCTCCCAATGAATATTCAGGATTGATTTCCTTTGGGATTGACTGGTTTGATCGCCTTATAGTCCCAGGGACTCTCAAGAGTCTTCTGCAACACCACAGTTCAGAAGCATCAGTTCTTCAGCACTCAGCCTTCTTTATGATCCAACTCTCACATCCATACATGACTTTCGGAAAAACCACAGCTTTGTCTATATGGACCTTTGTTGGCAAAGTAATGTCTCTGCTTTTTATATGCTGTCCAGGTTTGTCATAGTTTTTCTCCCAAAGAGCAAGTGTCTACTAATTTCAGGGCTGCCGTCACCATCTGCAGTGATTTTGGAGCCCAAAACAATAAAGTCTCTCACTGTTTCCATTGTTTCCCCATCTATTTGCCATGAAGTGACAGGACAGATGCCATGATTGTAGTTTTTTTGACTATTGAGTTTTAAGCCAGACTTTTCACTCTCCTCTTTCACATCCTATCGGGATTGACAAACCACTGTGACATCATACAGAGTATTTTCACTGCCCTGAAATTATCTGTGCTCTGACTGTTCTCCATATCCGTGACCCGCTGTGGGAACCACTGAACATTGTGCTGTTTCCCTAGTTTGGTCTTTTCCAGAAGGTCACACAGTTGGGATCATTAAGTATGTAACCTTTCCAGACTGGTGTCTTTCACTTAATAGCATACATTTGAGGCTCCTTCAACACTGCTCTTTTCATTAGATTTTTAAACTACAAACCAAGCTATTGTAAGTATTCTTTCCTCTTTAAAAAAAAGACCGAGTGGTAAGATGAATACTTCAGAGCTCAAAAATTCGTAAGAAATAGCCTTCCCTGGTGGCTCAGAGGTAAAGAATACGCCTGCAATGCTGGAGACGCAGGCTGGATCCCGGGGTTGGGAAGATCCAGAGAAGGAAATGGCAACCCGCTCCAGTATTCCTGCCTGGAGAATCCCATGGACAAAGGAGCCTGGTGGGCTGCAGTCCATGGGGTTGCAACTAAACAACAAACAGCAACAAGCCTTCTCTAAAATACGTGGTGAAAGTGGTCCCTGGCTCTTGGGTACAGTGAGAGGCCTGGGCCCAGCCTCTACCTTGTCCTCTCTGCCGTCATTTTTGGAAAATGAATGAGAGGGACAGATTACAGCTCACGAACAATCATTAATACTTCCTTTTCAAGGGACATGGCCTTCATTGTTTCCAACTGAGCCTTCATGTGGGAATTAATGCGTGTACTAAGCACTTTCTGGTTAGAGCCAAGGAAGGAAAAAATGAAAAAGTACCCAGCCCTAAAAGGGCTCCCACTCTAAAGAATAAAAACACTGAAAGAATAAGAACCCCTAAATGAGAATGGATGGCCTCAAAACCCTAAATGCCTGTACACTTGGCCTGGGACTTTGTGTAGCGTTGTTGGGAATGCCAGAAAATGAAGAACAAATCAGACGTCCACAAATAAATTATGGAACAGTTATGTAATGTAACATCCTGTAACTACAAAAAAAAAAAAAAAAACCCTGCAAGAAAAGGCATAAGAAACTGTGACGGGATTCATGTGGGACTGAAAATAGTAGTTCCTGGGGCTAGTAATGAGTGGCAGGGGTGTGGATCCACAGTTGACAAGTAGGAGACCTTAAACCTGCTGTCTGTTAAAAGGCAGTCTAAATTTTAAACAACTCTTAGAGAAGGAAGACTCTCATTTCAGAGGGCTTTCACCAGCCTCCTTTACATGTCACTTGTACCTCTAGTTCTGCAAGAATGACACTTGGGCTGTCAGGCGTGTCCAGCTCTTTGGGCCCCCGAGGACTGGGGCCCACCAGGCTCCTCTGTCTGTGGGGTTCTCCAGGCAGAGATGCTGGGGTGGGTTGCCATGCCCTCCTCCGGGGGATCGTCCCGACCCAGGGATGGAAGCCAGGTCCCCCGCACTGCAGGCAGCTTCTGTACTGTCTGAGCCGCCCGGGAAGCCCTAATTCTAATACTCCTTTTCGGTGCCTTGTGTTAAAAATGCATCTACAATATTGTCAGTGTTCAAAAATCATTCCATCGGGCAGGATAAACTTCACTAGTTTAAAGGCTAGACAGCTTGGCCTGTACAAGGGTCAACCCAGCGACCTTGGCGTTGTTAGCACCACAGTCTGACCAACTGTGGCTTCCCCGGTGGCTCAGACAGTAAAGAATCTGCCTGCAATGCAGGAGACCTGGGTTTGATCCCTGGGTCAGGAAGATCCCCTGGAGGAGGGCACAGCTACCCACTCCACTCTATTCTTGCCTGGAGAACCCCATGGACAGGGGAGCCTGGCGGGCTGCAGTCCATGGGGTCGCACAGAGTCAGACACGATTGGCTTGAAGCGGCCGAGCAGCAACAGCTCACCAGCCGAGCTAACTGGCCAGTTGTCATCCCATCTGTACCTGGTCAGCGTTTCCTCGGAGCTCTTCTGCCTTTCTCTACAGTTATTCCTCCAGCCACAAATCCCATTCTCCACCTCGCTTGCCTGGAGAATGCCCATTCCTCTTTGAAATCTCCTTTCGAAGTCACTTTCTCTATAAACCCTTTTCTACCCCTTCCTATTGGGGTAGAATTGACAAGTCTCAATTTTGGGCTTTATTGAGCCGTGTAACGTACCTGATTCTGTACAGCATCTGTGATATTGGCATAAGTATGTCACTCTGGGGCAGGACATTTGCCTCCTTTATCTACCTAGTCCCTGAGCGATCACAGTTAAGGGCTTAACTCCTGAATGAATAAATTAATCTATCCCCTCCTAAGTTGTAAGCTTCTCAAGGGCAGAAACTATGAACTGTGTCTGCTTATAGAGGTGTTAGTTAAGGAGGCGGGAGAATCCTTTCACAGCGTTAGAGTGTATCAGATGCATACTGTAAATGCCTTAGAATTTTATTTGTTGATTATACCTCAGTGAAGTGAAGTGAAAGTGAAGTCACTCAGTTGTGTCCGACTCTTTGCGACCCCATGGACTGTAGCCTGCCAGGCTCCTCCATCCATGGGATTTTCCAGGCAAGAGTACTGGAGTGGGGTGCCATTTCCTTCTCCAACCTCAATAAAACTGAACTTGAAAAAAAAAAAAAGACTTTTTTTAAAGGATAGAAACCACACCATATCCTTTTTTGTCTCCTAGCTTCCCTAGCCTGAGTCTTTGTTTTGCTTAGTAAAATTTGAAAATATACAATAGACATGTCTGCATGTTTAAGTCCTGACTCTACTTTTTGGCTCTGGGATATTAAGCCAGCTGCTGAACTTTTAGCCACGGTGCTTTCCTCTCTGGTAGATGGTATCTCCCTGGCCTAACTCCCAGTTACTAAGGGAATCAGAAATTTCTGAAAATGTTTTGTAAACTGTAAATCATGAGAATTCCCAGGAAGTCATAAGAACACCACCTGAACTGCTGTGTATATACAACAAGAATTAATTTGCCCTCTTCTGCTAGACTTGCAAATTCCTAAAATAACCCTTCCCGTTTCTTGGTTATGGTTAATAGTGTTTGGTATATGATTCTATGCTGTTGATTCTGTTTTCCTTCAAAGAGCACTGGTTTGTTTTGGAAACAATCATTCTATAAATAAATAAAAACTATTAAAATTTAAGAAGAGTTTATAGATAGAGGATATATTTGAAAGTAAACTGAATCTTGAAGGACAGTGGGTTGGGAAAATGCCAGTGAAATGGGGAACTGGAGGTGGGGTCAGGGGAGTTGAGATGATAAGACGTTCTAGGCTCTTGGGGAGAATTAATGGACTATAAATAGAAAAACATAAAAACGTACTGGTGAGGGTAAAGCAATTGCCTGGAACACTGGAGCACTATGATAACGCAGGAGTTTACGCTGGGAAAGTTTTGAGGGCCACTGAAAGTCCAATTATGGAATTTCAGAATATTGAGTGAGGAGAGAGGCTGTCCGAATCTTCAGTCAAACATTTGTATGCGTGGGAAAACGTACGGGTTATTTCTCTGAGTCTCGGCTTCTTTGTCTATGAGATGGGGATTATTGTTAAGGCTTATGTTGTATTTTAAAATCATCTGTCAGTGGTAAAATACAAATAATTTGCAAGTTGCCTTTAATCTGCCTAAAATTCAGTAGCTCCACTCTACTTAGAGGATCATTCTAAGATCCAAACATTTCTTAGGAAAGATTAAAGTTTGAGGCGTGGAGTACGGAAGGGAAACAGGGAGAATCTATTAAGAGACTGCCACAGTGATCTAGGTTTATGATATTGTCACTGTAACCTGGGGTATAAGGAGAGGAAATCTGGGAAGATACTCAGAAACAATGCAGGGGATTTGGAGTTAATAAGTCTTCAAAGAGGACTTGAAGTTTTATCACCGTGAGAATGGCAGTACCTTAGCAAAAATGGAGGAAGAAGCATCTGGCTTTACAAATACTGATAGATTTATTCAAATTTAAGTAACTGTAAGGTGTGATGGTAATATATTGTTTAAGAAAATTGTGATTTAGGGAATAAAAATCAAAGTTCTAGCCGATCGAGTCAAATTATTTTGGAAGTAGATAGGTACAAGTAAGGGGGCAAAAAGGTCTTCATCCTCATTGTCTTTTTTAGAGCCCCAGAGTAACCCAAAAAGCATACATTCTAACCCATTTTGTAGGCAAGAAAACTGAGTTCAGAAAGGTCAGGTAATTTCCATGAGTTCAGCATCAAGCAGAGTGTGGGGAAGGGGTAGGGGACTGCTCAAGGGAGCATCCTTCACAAGTACAGGTGCTGCCTGGCATAAACCTACCTGGGGTGTGAACAGGCTGGACTCGGTTTTAAAGAGTTCCAGCAGGAAGCTGCACAGGAAAGAAACATGACCTACCCAGCAAACCAACAGAGAAAAGATAGCAACCAGAGAGTTCCCTGCCTCACTAGTCAGCGATCTCAGCTTATTCCCTGAACCCAACGACTGCAAACCACGAAGAAGCATTTTTGCATCATGACTCCATACATGCATGCAGGCACGTATGCATATATGCTATGGTACTCTGTGCGATATACTCAGATAGCTGTTATAATAGCTGAATCTATTCCTGATGTGCTATTGTGTTTGGGACCTATACAATTGATTTAGTTGGCAGTGATCTCATAGTTCCTCATTTGAATATAAAAGAAAAGTCGCTTGCAACACGACTCTGTATAAAAAAAGAGTGTAATTTTCCAAAGTGAGCCCTGTGGGTGGCTGCATTGTTTTCTAGCGACTTGGGAAGTTCTGTACCAGAGTCTTTCCAAAGAAATGTTTCAAATTAATGTATTAAAGGCTTTCATTTCCTGCAGCTCAAGACGCTTCTTTATTCCAAATGTATCTGAACACAAAGCTCCATTTATCACGTACCTATTAAGATAAACATGGCTTCCCAGCGAGAATCACCCTGCCAGGGTAGGAGATGCAGGAGACGCAAGTTCTACCCCTGGGTTGGCAGGATCCCCTGGAGCGGGAAATGGCAACCCACTCCAGTATGCTTGCCTGGAGAAGTCCCATGGACAGAGGAGCCTTGGTGGATTGCAGTGTGTGGGATCGCAAAGAGTCGGACACGACTGAGCACGTAGGCACTCGTGCTTAGATAAGCACTGGGGAACATGCCAGGGAAAAAAATGTGACCCCATTTTTAAAACTATAAAGCTATCAGCATGATCCTTATCATTGAAAGATAATGATATTAACTCAGAGCAGGTATTTCAAGCTAAGATTTTCTTCAGATCTGTTTTCGAGGGTCCCTTGGATCACCTTGGGGTGGAGAGGCAAGGCTCCTTCTATCTTAACTATCTCTCCACCAGCCACAGTTTTACAGGATTGCTTAAGCAGGGTCTGAAACACTGGAGACATTTAATTTCAGCATCTCACTGGCAGCTGAAAGGTTTGGAAGTTATTTTGCTTAAGAGAAACATATGTCACATGAGCCATATATCATGGTTTTGGAAGAAACACCATTTGTGTCACTCCTGTTGGCAAATATTTCCCCATGCTGAGACTGCACCCTGTCAGATTGTATAAAAATCTGAACTGTCAAAATAAAAGCCAAACAAGACATGGCGAAAGAGCATTTTTTTTTGAATTAAGCTAATTAAATAGGTAATTGAGCAAATAAATTCTGCGGTCAGTCAGAGGAAGAGCATTTCTGATGCCTGATCTACTCCAGACCCTGAAGAATGTCTCTCTGCTGAGACTCAAGAACCACTTGTGTGCAAATGCCCCTCCCCCATCAGCTACCAGAGCGATTAGGGGCTCCCTGTTACCCTCAGGCTCAAGGATGTCACAGCAAGTCTTCCTGGAGACAGCCCCTGTGTATTTCTCCGGCTTCATTTCTTACCCCTCCATCTCTGCCACTCAGCGCTTCAGCAGCCCTGAACTGCTTTGAATTTCTGCCACCCCCCACCTGTACCATGGAATGCCTTCCCTGCACTCTTGTGCAGCACTTGAAGGCTTATCTCTGGCTTAACCTTCTTCCAGAAACTCTCCTAGGCTTTTTTTGCTTGCACCCCTCTGAGTCTTACTCTCATTTTCTCAGTTCAGTTCAGTTCAGTCGCTCAGTCGTGTCTGATTCTTTGCGACTCCATGAACCGCAGCACGCCAGGCCTCCCCGTCCATCACCAACTCACAGAATTTACCCAAACTCATGCCCATCGAGTCATTTTCTATGTTCCCATAAATCATTACCTTTGTCCCTGAACTTAGTTGGTTGCATCATCTGTTTTTTCGTGCCTCTACCTCCACTAGATTATGAGTTTCCTTGAAGATGAGGAATATGTCTTGTCTCCTGTGGTAACCGCACATAATAGATACTCAATAAATGTTTGAATGAAAATTACAATAAGGTCTAGGATGCTCTATTGACTCCAGTCATGTGCTAAAAGGTGCCAAAAACACTTATGTGTTGAGGACCACACAAGGAACCAAAAGATAAAAGATATTACTAAGAAACTGGAACTGCCCCTTTTGAGTTAACATATTAAGACTTTGTAATATCCCGGGACAGGAGGTGTGATACAAGTATTATCCAAGTACTTTGAAATTCAGATGAGTGAGGTTAAATAATTCCACCAGACAGAATTAAGTAACAGAATAATTGATAATCTGATTTAATTGATTGGTAATAAAATACAGATATCTTTAAGGTATGATACTGGCTTTGACTCAATTTCTCAACATGATCTTGATGAAGTGATGGGACCGGATGCCGTGATCTTCGTATTTTGAATGTTAAAACCCATTTAGACCCACTGAGACTCAGTTTCTTCATCTGTAGGGTAAATATTAGTAATAAACTTTTCTTTGCCATCAAGCTGGGATGGAGGCTTAGGATCCTTAAACAGCTTTCCTAGCACTGTTTCTAAACGACTGAGTCATCTCAGTTAAAACCACTTTGCGTTCCTTTTGCTGTCTCTCATGCTGGGTTCTCGTTACCGTCTTTCTAAATTCCATATATATGCGTTAATATACTGTATTGTTGTTTTTGCTTCTGGCTTACTTCACTCTGGATAATGGGCTCCAGTTTCGTCCATCTGAGTAGAACTGATTCAAATGAATTTTTTTTTTTAATGCTGAGTAATATTCCATTGTGTATATGTACCACAGCTTTCTTATCCATTCGTCAGTTGATGGGCATCTAGGTTGCTTCCATGTCCTGGCTATTGTAAACAATGCAGCGATGAACATTGGGGTACACGTGGCTCTTTCAATTCTGGTTTCCTCGGTGTATATGCCCAGCAGTGGGATTGCTGGGTCATATGGCAGGTGTATTTGTAGTTTTTTAAGGAACCTCCACACTGTTTTCCATAGTGGCTGTACTAGTTTGCAATCCCACCAACAGTGTAAGAGAGTTCCCTTTTCTCCACATCCTCTCCAGCATTTATTACTTGTAGATTTTTGGATTGCAGCCATTCTGAAAGGGTGGGATGATATGGGAGAATGGCATTGAAACATGTTAATTATCATATGTCTAATCAATCGCCAGCCCAGGATTGATGCTCAGGGCTGGTGCAACGAGATTTTCTGGGGGGAGGGAGGAGGGAGGGGGATTCTGGAGGGGGAGCATATGTAAACCCATGGTGATATCATGTCATTGTTTGGCAAAACTAATTAAAAAAAAAGAAAAAAAATAAAACCACTTTGCAAACTCTGGACTAGGAGGTTTCTAATGTTCTTTTCAACTGTGCTAAATAATTCTAGAGTTTTTATGTAATTAAAAATTGTTTTCGATTATCTGCATTAACATTGAATCTTTTATTGCTTTAGAGATTAACATTCAGGGATCACACAGAGTCCGACATGACTGAAGTGGCTTAGCAGCAGCAGCAGCTAAATCATATGTAGACCTTATATTAAGGTCTAATAAGATAGTAATAATTAAATATGCATTTATCAGACTTCCCTGGTGGTAAGAGTGGATAAGAATTCACCTGCCAATGCAGGATACAGGAGTTCCATCCCTGATCTGGGAAGATTCCACACGCTGCGGAGAAGCTAAGCCCCAAGCTAAGCCCACAGTTCTTGCAGCCTGCGTGCCCTGGGCTCTGTAGGTCACACCTCCGGAGCCCACGGGCTATAACTACTGAAGCCCGGCGCCAGAGCCTGTGCTTGGCAGCAGGAAAGGTCACCTCAACTGGAGAAAACCCACAGGCAGCAACGAAGTCCCAGTGCAACCAAAGAAATGAATAAAGAGTAAATAAACACGCATTTATCATAAAGTTACCACACCTTCAGCCAGGGCTGTAAAGCTTTTCCATGCATGTTCAAAATCTAACCTGATCTGGTACTTTCTTTAATTTCAGATCTGAAGATTCATCTCCAGACCACGGATTATGGCAACTTCTTGGCCAACCAAGCCACTCCTCTTACCATCTCCGTTATTGACACGGAGATGAGGAAAAAGCTGTGCAGAGAGTTTGAGTATTTCCGGAATCACTCCCTGGAGCCGCTAAGCACGTTTTTCACATACATGACGTAAGTGACAGCGGGGGCCCCCCTGCTCCCCAGGGTGAGTGTGCAAACGACCCCTAAGAGTTGCGGGTGGGGTCAGGCTGGCCTGAAGACCACGCCTGTTGTTTGTAAGTTTGAATGCATTCAAATCTGAGAGCTGATTAGAGCGTGTCTTAGCTTAGTGTTAGTCACTCCGTCCCAGTCTCTTTGCCAGTCTCTTTTCGACCCCATGGACTGTAGCCCACCGGGATCCTCCAGGCAAGAGTACTGGAGTGGGTGGCCGTTCCCTTCTCCAGGGGATCCTCCCGACCAAGGGATCAAACCCGGGTCTCCCATATTGCTGGCAGATTCTTTACCGTCTGAGCTACCAGGGAAGAGCATGGAGCCACATTTTCATTGTTAGAAAATAGATTTCATGTATTTATTTCCTTCCCTTATAAACGTGATTAGGTAGGCGGCGACGGTCATTCATTCTGAGCAGTGATACGTTCTGCTGGTGCTTGACACATTCCAGCTGTTGGAACGGAAGGTAGACACTATGCCGCATTTTCAGGTCGCTTGTCAGGGTGGGGTTGAAATGTCGCAGATCTTTCTTCAAGTCCCACCTCCCCTTCAACAGAACAAGGAGCTCCTGTCATGGTCGGACGCTTCTTACGCTTAGCCCTCACCGTGACTGGTGCTTCCAGTCTCTCGGTGTGAAGGCCATTCTTTCTGAAAAGTGCTTGAATTTCTACACAACAGTAAATTGTATTTCTTACACTAGTTAATAAACTACATCCAGTGCTCAAAACTTTGGGCCCCTGTAGTTGCCTTAGCTGATAAGCTGAGAACGAAAGCCCACAACGAATGACCTGGCTATCGTGTACATATAATTTAGATTAATATACAGCTATGATTACTACATCCAGGCCATAGACTGGTTGAGAAAGTATATAATAAAAATATCCCTCCATTCTACCTATGCCCTTCGTCCCCACACAGTTCTCCCTAAAAGTAAGCACTTCTCAGCTTCTTCTTATTTTTCTAAAAGAAAATTGCCCTGTGTATGTATAGTGATACATACTCAACCCACCCTACTCCCACATTTCAATTCATACAGAGGACATCAGTTTTTTCCCTCTTAATGTTTGTTAGAAATATCCTCATCCGTGTCGTGCATTTTTAATAACTGTGTAGAAGTCCATGTTTGGTATACATGCTAACTCTATTTATCAGGCATTATTATGAGTTTGAGTAGACTCTGGGAGTCGGTGATGGACAGGGAGGCCTGGCATGCTGCAGTCCGTGGGGTCTCAGAGAGTCGGACACGACTGAGCGACTGAACTGAACTGATTAACAAATAACTAACTTTTTTTTTTTTCTATTGCAAAACGTTTTGCAACTAGCTCTAACTCATTATAGTGTAGGCCTTGAATTTATTTCTAAGCTAAATTTCTAGCAGTGCAAGGACTGAGTCAAAGGAATGTCCCTTTGTTTATTTTAGAAAATTTGCCAAGTTGAATGCATCAGAAGTAGCACCGATTTGTACCCCAAAACTGCATGAGAAGGCCTGTGCCCCCCACACCATGACCAACATCAGACATTATCTTTTTAATGTTTCCCTAACAATAGGTTAAAAACTATCTCTTTGCTTTAATTTATATTTCTTTATGGGCTTCCCTAGTAGCGCAGCTGGTAAAAAATCTGCCTATAATGCAGGAGACCCTGGTTCAGTTCCTGGGTCAGAGAGATCCCCTGGAGAAGGGATAGGCTACCCACTCCAGTGTTCTTGGACTCCCTGGTGGCTCAGGTGCTGAAGACTCCACCTGCAATGTGAGAGACCTGGGTTGAATCCCTGGGTTGGGAAGATCCCCTGGAAAAGGGAAGGAAGGGAACAGCTACCCCCTCCAGTATTCTTGCCTGGAGAATTCTTTGGACAGAGGAGCCTGGCAGGTTACAGTCCATGGGGTGGCAAAGAGTCAGACACAGCTGACTTCCACTTTTCATATTTCTTTCTTAGCAAAAAGGAACATCTTTTCACACTTACTAGTTGTGTATTTGCTACCTGACCACATTCTTTGTCTACTTTTCTTATTAGGGTATGCAGCATTTTTTTGTTGCTATATAAGGTCTTTTTAAGTTAAGAAAGTTAGCCTTTCATCAGTTGGATATAACTTAATTTTTATTTTAATTTTTTTTGGTGTAGGAATATTGAAATTTTTTAGTTATCATCAGTCTTGTTATTGTACAGTCTTTTGATTATTGTGTCCTGCTTAGAAAAGCCTTCACTCCAAAGCATCAGTGAATTCACCTGTCTTTTCTTCCATTCTTTTTTTGTTTCACTTTTTACATTTAAAATTTTGATTCATCTGAAATGCATTTTGGGGTAGAGAATGAGAGTAGAGATCCAGCTCAAATTGTCTTTCCCAAGTAACGATGCAGTAAGCAGTTAGAAGGGATGACCGCAGGTCAAGGCGGGAAGTAATCACGGATGTACCTGAGACACGTTGGTGGCGCCTGTGTCCCTTGTTGCTGCGGTCTGGCCTCCCAACAGCGCTGTTGTCTGGGATTTTGTTTCTAGACAAGATGTAGATGCTGACGTTTTAAAAGACTCCACCAGTAAACAACTAGCGAGAATGAAGATCAGGTACAAACCTGGGTCTGACTCAGTCCAAAGCCCAAGCATTTTTTTTTGAGAAAGATTCTGGAAAGGTTTCCCAGAGGGGCCGACCTTGTTGCCCAGGCTGGAAATGGAGTAGAAACTGGAGACTCCGAAGAAGGCTGGGGTTGAAGCGTGCCGATGGGAAGGCCGCTGCGTGAGTGTTAACCGGTTTGGGCTGGAGCAGGCTGTGCAGAGAGAGCAGGGGGATGGGGAAGGGAGGCTAGGGAAGAAAATTCCAGTCAGATTCTGGAGTCTTCAGTGACAAGTCTTACTCAGTTCTGGTCATCACTGTTTTAAGGAAGAGGAAATGAAAACATAAGAGCAGGAACTTGTCCAAATCACTAAAAAGTGATTTGAAATAAATGTTAGCAGTAGGCTTTGCAGAATTATTTTGCTCAGATTTTAGATGAGTGCAGAAAAGCTGACCCGTGATGAAGACAGAGGGCAAGTCCAATTTTAACTAAATCTGAAAGCTGCCAGGTTTTGTGCTTTTTAGGTTGAGAGGCATCTCACATGATGAACACTTTCCCCAAATATGTTAAGAAATGCTCTAAGAATGACTCTGAGTCATTTGATCAGTGGTTCCTCTTATGTGATGATTCCACGATTTATTGTTTTCTAACTATAGAATCTTAAACCTGGAAGGAACCGTAGGTTAATTAAGCAAGCCTGCTTATTTCACGACAAACTATCCTATTGGTCTAGTTAAAATATACTGTTTCTAAAACTAATTACTTAAACTTCCAAATCTTTCTAGTCACTAGTGATATTTAAAAACTGTGTCTAAGTATGCATAGACAGTCACAGAGACCTGGGTAGAAGCTGATGCAAAAATGGACACGGAAGCATAGTTTAGGTAGCATTAGTGTTGTTAGTAATGGGCATGTTTTAAATCAACTTCTTCCTCTCTCTTCCTCTCTCTTGACGGTAAACTCTTTAAACTAGTTCTTTTAAGTTTCTCTCTCTGGACTCATTAGTGAATAATGAACACTGAATATTTGTTGAATCAATATACAATCCTGTATCTAGCAGCATCCTACACCTGCATATAAAACATACTTTCAGACAACTCAGGATTTTATATCTTAAATTTAATTAATATATGGTACTTGCTGCTGCTGCCACTGTGAAGTCCCTTCAGTCGTGTGTGACTCTGTGCGACCCCATAGATGGCAGCCCATCAGGCTCCCCCGTCCCTGGGATTCCCCAGGCAAGAACACTGGAGTGGGTGCCATTTCCTTCTCCAGTGCATGAGAGTGAAAAGGGAAAGTGAAGTCGCTCAGTCGTGTCCGACTCCTAGCGACCCCGTGGACTGCAGCCCACCAGGCTCCTCCGTGCACGGGATTTTCCAGGCAAGAGTACTGGAGTGGGGTGCCATTGCCTTCACCGTATAGTAACCACGGATTGGTTATTTATTGAACGGTATGTTAGGGCTAAAAGCGAGATGTCATTCCTATGGATGTGTTTTATGTGACTAGGGCAGTCTTTACAGTAATATTAAAAGATATGTTTCGTTAAAGCTTGCATTCTCCAGTTAGCCACGGTCTCCAACGCTCCCTTCTGTCTTATGATCTTCAGGTATTTAAGTTGCTTATCAGACCCCGGATGTTTAGGTTTCTTATCAGACATCAGACCTAAATGTTTTACCTACATCTTTGTACCAGAACCATGCAAACAAGTGTTTATATCTCCAGTTTTCAAATTAGAGAAGCAGAGCCTCAGTGAATCAATGTGTATTTCAAAGTCAGAGCATTATTAAGAGATGTGGAAAGCATTTGGTGTGGGTCCATCCTTCTAGAAAGCTGATGGTCTTGCACTCACTCCAGAGTTTGTAAAAAGGCAAGTAAATCAGAAGTATCTATGGGCCTTTAGAATAGAAGTATATTCCTGATCCCTATCCCAGGAGATTCCGGCCTAGTTGACCTGGGAGTGGGGCCCACCTGTATTTTGGAAGGCACCCGGGTTACTCAGATGGGCACCCCTAATTAAAAGTGTCCCATTATGGTGCCCCAACCATACAACTTGGACGTTACTTTCACAATGATTCTCATGAGTCTCTTGCCACAGTTGATTACAATGAATAGTGTTATCTCCTTGTCTGAGACCGACGGGATCACACCGAAGCCTAGGTCTTCGGAATCTCAGTCCATGGTGTGCCCCACCGTTCATGGGGCCAGGCAGCATCCAGCAGTGCCCTGAGATATGTTACCAACACAAAGGGTGTGTGTGCCCAGGACAGGTGCCCGGTGATTCTGAAACTGTTTTGCTTATTTTTCTTTTAGAACGTATTGCAAAGTCAAGTGTCTGTCTGGCACCTGTGAACTGCCATCAAGTAGGCTTACTTCCTGCCCTACTAGGAAATTCCCAGGGTATCCTTATGAAAATGATTAAGCCAACCCTAATAGAAATGGTCTATATTTAAAGTGGTATGATAAATACAATATGAATGTACAAGCATTGTGCATTCATGTGATATAATTACCGTATATGTGAAACTTGGTTGGAAAAATCTGGAATGGATATTTTAAAATGCCTAATCGCAAGAAGATCTGGAGGTTTTGTGTACTATAATTATACACAAAGGAATGTGTATAATTGGTGTGAAACAAAGGAATGAATCCTATAGCATTTTAATGAAGAGACTATGTAATATAGGCTTGGATTGTTTTGCTTTTTTTCCCTCCTACTCAACACTTTCCAGCAGCATTTCAACGTCTGTCTTTTGAGATTAGCTCTCTGATTAAACTATTTTAATATGCAAAATACTAATTTAATTTTTTAAGTTTTAAATTTTATTAATTTTTTAAAATAAATCTTCTCAATGTAGGATAACCAAGGAAATATAATCTTCAATACTTCACAGTAACATCAACCAAGAATCATAGGTTATGATCCACACAGTGAAGAAACCTTTAGAGATTCATTTACAAAAGCTAATCAAAAGTTCCTGACTATCTCAGTGACACTTTATAACCCTCTACAGGTTTTGCATTGTGTTGTACTGTAGGGGGCTGTACAGCTTGGTTTGCCCTAAAAGGGTTCTCAGAATCAGGTCTTTCGGTGCTAAAATGAGGAAGTGAAAGTCGCTCAGTCGTGTCTGACTCTTTGCGACCCTGTGGACCATACAGTCCGTGGAACACTCCAGGCAAGACTACTGGAGTAGGTAGCCTATCCCTCTCCAGTGGATCTTCCCGACCCAGAAATTGAACTGGGGTCTCCTGCGTTGCAGGAAGTTAGAGTCCTCCACAAACCGGATCACGAACTTGGTCACCCCGTCACTTGTTAGTCAAAACAAATAACCTAATTCTGAGTCAATAAGAACTCACATTCTAACGGAGCAGGTAGATGTGTCCACAGAGGCTGGACGATGACAGGATTACACAACAGCTGTAATACAGACTTGGACATTCAGCTGGGGGAACCTGGAGGGTGAAATGACCAATCCTGATTTTGAAAGACTTTGCAGAGAAGGTGGAATTCAAAGCAGTATTTTAAGTGGGCATCAGATTGAAAGAATACATTGCTTAAGTGACATGAGAAGACTGTGTACCCGGAGGTGACACGTCATCTCAGGCACAGCTGGAGCCCAGACACACAGGAGCGCGACTGGAGGGTGAGACAAGAGGCTGGCCTGATGCAGGCCTCCAGCCTGTCTCCATCAGCAGCAGTCAGTCAGGGGAAGCTTTTCAGGAAGGGTGCTACACTTTCTGCTTCAAACACTCACGTCCTTTTTGTTAGTAAGTAACAGAGACCCCAAGATGTGACTGTGTCTCTGTGTGTGTTAGTCACTCAGTCGTGTCCGACTCTTTGTAACCCCACAGACTGCAGCCCACCAGGCCCCCCATCCATGGGATTCTCCAGGCAAGAACACTGAAGTGGGTTGCCATTTCCCTCTCCAAAAGGAACTACAGAAAGAAAGGAAGTGAAATCGCTCAGTCGTGTCCGACTCTTTGCAATCCCATGGACTATAGCCTACCAGGCTCCTCCATCCATGGATTTTCCAGGCAGGAGTACTGGAGTGGGTTGCCATTTCCTTCTCCAATGTGACATTAGGTTTTCCAAAGAGCATTTCAAAGATGGTACTTTTTCTTATTTGTTTTTACTTTTCAACTCTCATTGTCTTGAAAAGTGAGGGGGAATGATCTGCTGCATATTTTAGGAAGATGATTCTGCCGGTATTGTGAAAGATGCATTGAAGAAATACGATCTGAAGCAGAGAAACTACAGAGGAAGCTATTTTAAATGTTTACATTGAAAATATCAATAGTAGAGATAGGAAGGAGGGGACAGTGGTTAGATGCATTTGATAGGTAGACTTGACAGAATTTAGCATCTTGACTTATGATGCAGCGAGTTAGAGAAAGCAATCAATGATTCCTGGAATCCTAAGCTAAGGGAGAAAAGCATTTGCAAATAAGATAAAGGGTTTTGTTTTATTTCTAGTCAAAAAGAATAAGAAGCCTGTTTAAGTTAGATAAAATGAAGTTAATACATTATCCTTAGTCTCACCATGATTTGACATATTTTCATACTCATACATTTTAAAAGAATTAAGATCACTCTGTAAAATAATTTAATCTTTAATATCTATTACCAGAAATTTTTCAAGTCAAAAGTTTTTTTCTAGTTTTTTTAAATGACTGTATAGGTCATGAACATTCTAGTTGTGTTTTGTTTCTTCCTGACTTCCAAGCCTGCAGGGTATTTCACTTGTTAAATTCTGACTTCAAGAATCAAATTCCCAATAAAAATATCAGGTTGAATAATATCCAGTTGACAGCACTGTGTACTGTGATTCTGACTCTTTAGCCAGAAAAGGTCTGAAACTTTACAGATAGCACCAACTGCAGACGGTACTGCAGCCGTGAAATCAAAAGACAATTACTCCTTGGAAGGAAGGTTATGACCAACCTGGATAGCATATTGAAAGCAGAGACATTACTTTGCCAACAAAGGTCCGTCTAGTCAAGGCTGTGGTTTTTCCAGTGGTCATGTATGGATGTGAGAGTTGGATGGTGAAGAAAGCTGAGCACTGAAGAACTGATGCTTTTGAACTGTGGTGTTGGAGAGGACTCTTGAGAGTCCCTTGAACTGCAAGGAGATCCAACCAGTCCATCCTAAAGGAAATCAGTCCTGGATGTTCGTTGGAAGGACTGATGTTGAAGCTGAAACTGCGATACTTTGGCCACCTCATTCTAAGAGTTGACTCATAGGAAAAGACCCTGATGCTGGGAAGGATTGGGTGCAGGAGGAGAAGGGGATGACAGAGGATGAGATGGTTGGATGGCATCACTGACTTGATGGACGTGGGTTTGGGTGGACTTCGGAAGCTGGTGATGGACAAGGAGGCCTGGCATGCTGCAGTTCATGGGATCGCAAAGAGTCGGACACGACTGAGTTACTGAACTTGAACTGAACTGAAAGGTTTTATATCCAGAGATTCTATGTGAATGTTCAATGGGAGAAGCAAAAATGTTTCTAGTCCAGCTGCTGATGAGAACGTCTTTGGTAAAATTCTCTAAGTGCTGGAATTGAAAATACTGGTGCTCTTCTACAAAAGCAATACTTGGTCTTTCTGTAACTAAATGATACTTAATCAGCATGAGTGAGTGAGTAGAAGTCACTCAGTCGTGTCTGACTCTGAGAATCCTGCGAGCCAGAATACTGGAGTGGGTAGCCTTTCCCTTCTCTGGGCGGTCTTCCCAACCCAAGGACCAAACCCAGGTCTCCCGCATTGCAGGCAGATTCTTTACCAGCTGTGTCACAACGGAAGCCTAATTAATCAGCATGACCTTTATTAAGTGACTGCTATAAGTGAAGGCTTATGCTAGGTTCTAAGACTGGAGATGACTTGAATATGGACTTGGTTCTCTAAGCCAATGGGAGAGTTACTTAAGGCGCAGATTCCAAGATCATGTCTCTAAAACTCAAGTTTTAGTAAGTCCTGGACTGCAGTTTAGGAATCTACGCTCTCAGTAGGCCCTCCAGTGACGCTGAAGGACATGAGAAATTCTCCACCAGCCGTGGGGCCCTGGAAAAGTTCCTTAGTCAGTCAAAGCCTTTTCCTCATCTAGAATAATAATTATATCCAATAGAGTTGCGAGTTTAACTGAAAACACATGTATAATATAGAGTCTAAGTGTTCATTGAAAGCTATGTGTTTCATGAGGCCCAGTGAAATGAAAATACATGGCCCTCTTTAAAAAACAGTAATTTCAAGAGGCCCACAGCAGAGAATTAAACCAAGCATGGTGATGGTTTAGTAGCTAAGTTGTGCCCAACTCTTGTGACCCCATGGAGCCCGCCAGGCTCCTCTGTCCATGGGATTCTCCAGGCTAGAATTCTGGAGTGGGTTGCTGTGCCCTCCTCCAGGGGATCCCCCCAACCCAAGGATGGAACCCGTGTCTCTTGCATCTCCTGCATTGACAGGTGGATTCTTTACCACTAGAGCCACTGGGGAAGCTCACTGAAAAATGTGCACATATATAATATATAAATGAATCCACACACACAGTATATCTACATACATTTGCTCAATACAGCTAACTTTACGCACTAGGGTCTTATCATCTGTGGAAATGGGAAAAGGCTGCATAAAGGAGGTAATGCTGACACTGAGGTGGGAAGGATGGGACCCTGTTTGTACTACCCGGCCAGGAGAGAAAAATCTAGCGGAGAGAGCAGAAACATAGGCTTAACCAGTACTGCTGCTGGGTTGCGCATGCCACTTAACTGAAAGTAGTGTCTGAGGATTAAGGATGCTAAGGTCATGGGCGTAAAAGGCCTTAGGATGCTAGGACAGTTCTCCCCAGAGTGAGAAATACATCAGGGTCAAGGTAGATGCGTTGTGCCTTTATCAGCATTCTGGCGAGGCGGCAGTCAACCACCAGGGGGCACCATTGATCCCAGGAACCCTTCTTCCGAATCACTGCTCTTCCCCCAGCAATTGTTGAGTGAGACTCGAGACTGTCCCATAGCCCTGGTACTAATTCAGATAACCACTGCCCTCGCTGTATTTTATCTTGTTTATTTTATTTATATTTTAATTTAAAATGAAGCACCTGTATTTTTAAAAACAGCTTTTATTAAATTTATTTAGTGCTCTCTGCAAGCCAACAATTTTACAGTCACTTTGTTGCTGTCTAGTTGCTGTGTCTGACTCTTTGAGAGCCCATGGAATAGCCTGCCAGGCTCCTGTCCGTGAGATTTCCCGGCAAGAGTACTGGGGTGCGTTGCCACTCCCTTCACCAGGGACTCTTCCCCGCCCAGGGGTCGAACCTGAGTTTCCCGCATTGGCAGGCGGATTCTTTACCACTGAACCACCTGGGGAGCCCTACAGTCACTATTCATGCATGAAATTTAATTCTCACAGCAGTCCTATGAGGGGGCTTTTTAGAAACACAGGACACAGGTTTTATAAGTTAAGACTATACTTCAGTACCTATTTCCCAAAGCCCAGAAGGAAGCACTCATAAATTTTGTGTATGCCTTCTCAAATTTCTCTCAATCTGAAAAAAGTTTATATGTATGCATATATTTATATCTAAACCAACATATAAAATATACATAGCTGGTTTTAATTTTTTTTAGAACAGTTAGATTATATGATGTATTGTTTACAATTTGTCTTTTTTTTTTTTTTTTTTAGTGTAACCCGTTGATAATTTTCCACAGATGTTATTGTTTAGTGGCTAAGTCATATCTGACTCTTTCATGACCCCACGGGCTGTAGTCCACCAGTCTCCTCTGTCTATGGGACTTTCCAGTCAAGAATACTTTGGTGGGTTGCCATTTCCTTCTCCAGGGGATCTTCTTGACCCAGAGATCCAACCTGTGTCTCCTGCCTTGGCAGGCAGATTCTTTACCACTGAGCCACCTGGGAAGCCCATACGTGCACACAGATCTCTCTTATTTTAAAGCATACATTGTATTCCGTTCCCTCTTTTCTCCATATAATTTATTTTATTTCTTTATTATTTCAAGTAATACGACAGAAATCATTGTACCTATTATGCTTGCTTTCTTTTGCCAGCATTTCTTTACAAGGGATTTCCAGAAGCAAAATTCCTTTGTCCGTAACTGTGCAGGTTCTAGATTTTGATGGTTATTAGCAGATTGCTCTCTCATACTCCGACAATTTGGAATGTTTTGTTCCTCTCCCTATCTTTTCAGCTGTTTCTTTTCTTCTTTCCTCACTGGAAGAAATAAGATTCTCCAAAACCTGTTGTGACTGGTGTTTTGAACATAACAAACATGAGATTCACCAGTCACTATTCTTGGCCAGATGGAGAACAGCCTAGAGCAGACACTCACAGTACGTTTAACTGTCTAATGGACAAGAAGAATTGCCACCCCCTTGGTGTTTGCCTACCAATTTCTGGAATATTTACATACACTGCTATGGAAGAGGCAGCATTGGAGCCACCTTCCTAATGGTATTCTTCTCAATAGAAAAGTATAGGAAAAGCAAGGAATAAGCAGCTATGATCCCCAGAAAAAGTACCAGCTATCTCTTTCATCTTTTTTACCCAGTGACTATCCGCGTTAACGTACTTGTCTGAACATAGGAAAAAACATATTCATCCATTGGAAAAAACCACCCCTGTACCCTTGTTCTGGGCAAGTATGGTTCAGGCCTCTTGGAGGCCACAAAAAATGAACAGAGTCTCTAAGGATATTGTAAGTAATCAAGAATAGTAGGAATTATGTGTAAATAATTACATTTGAAATGAACATGTAAAATCACTTACCTGAGATTACACAGTTGAATAATGACAGAATTAATACTGAATCCAAGTCTCAGCTCCTTAGATATATAATAAATATTTGTGAATGAATGAGCTAACTCCTCCCTGTGTTCGCCATGGCACCTGCCAATATATATTGAAAATTAACTTCACACCAAGATAAATATAAATACAGGGCTTTAAAGACAGAGGAAAGATATCACTTCTAGCTAGAGATATTTTAAAAGCTTAAAATAAATATTTGAATATTGGCCTTCAAGGATGGGAAGGATTTCAGTATTTAGCAATTGGTAGGGAACGGATACTTTTTCCATCTAAAGAGGAGTAGGAACAAAGACACTGGTATAGAAAAGGACGAATGAGTTTGAAGAATTTTTAATCCAAACAAATGGGTTAGACCAAGACTGCCGAGAATCTTAAGTACTAGGGAAGAGTGCTAAAGATTCCAGAGCTACCAAGGGTTTGAGAAATGCATAGTGATCAGCATTCTTGCTCGAAATGTGCTGTTCCAGCAGTGTTGATTTCTGAATAGTTTTTCAATATATTATTTTCCTAGAAGAAAAAAAAATGCACGGGACAGCAAAATAAATTGCTTTTAAAAATTGCTTTAATTTTCACTTCCTCTATTTAAAAAGTGGGAAACTTCAGGGAAGTGAGGAATGTTACCCCAAATGTCCAGTTTGAAGAAGGAACAGAATATTTATGGGGAGATTCTAAATCTCAACAGCCTCTTTAGCAAATTGGACTAAATGCAGGGCTGCCCCACCTACATGTATGGAATTAGCACTGGATTGAATGCATCTGGGGTAAAACAGAAATGTTTATCAATGCAGTCAAGAAAAGCTTTCATTTGAAAATTAACACATTGGAAAATACTTCCTTCATGGCCCTATCATCTGCTTTTGTGCTCAGTGGCTTCAGTCGTGTCCGACTCTTGGTGACCCCATGGACCGTAGCCTGCCAGGCTTCTCTGGCCATGGGATTCCCCAGCAAGAACAGCGGAGCGGGTCGCCGTGCCCTCCGCCAGGGGATCAGCTCTTGCACTGACAGGCGGGTTCCTCCAGCTGAGAAGCCCAGCCGCATTGTCTGTGTCCCAGTAAAGAAGTGGATCAGCACCTTCCACGGAGGAGTGTTGCTGAGCAGTAAACGCGTGCACCCAATATATTTCACACGCCCTCCCCCGCACTTTGCAGGACTTGAGCGCCTTGTGTCCCTCCTCTCGTGTTTTCCATATGTACCAGTGTGACCTAGAAACATACCGCAGTCCTCCTCACCCAGAACGCAACTGTTGACGCTGAGAACACTGCATCATGTGTCGCAATGACAGGACGCTGACCCGGCCGCTTAGGTAGAAGGACCAGCCTTGACATCAGGGTGTGTCTCCGTGATGAGGCCAGCCCTCAGTCACAGGATGATGATGCTTTGAGATGATGAACCTATTGCCCATCTCCGAGTTCGCCAAGTTATTTCCTATCCAGTCATGCATGGATGGAGAAGTTCAGTCTGAGTCATGAAGAGCTTCCATCTTCACTGTTTTATACATAAAAGCAGCTATCATTTATGACGAGTTTGATTACACTTCCAAAGAGAAAACATTAAGCATTTTGAAGTTTAGATATCTTAATGGAGACATTGTATGAAACGATGACCACACAAGGATAAGTCTAGGGCGATAAGATGCAGAACAAGTTGGTAACAGATTTTGTAAAAGGTGTAAATCAGACCTGAGGGCCGCTATCCCAACAGGTACCATGGTTTATGTCCTGTGGATGTTCTGCCTCCCAGATGACTAGCCCTCAGCCTCAAATCTCCATGCCATACCAGGGGTTAATCCTTTGTATTCTAAGAGCAATAGGTAAATTTAAAAAGGATTCTATTAACTAGAACTAAGTGTAAAAGTACAGAGGTATAGAAATCTCAGGCTTGATGAAAGAGTATAAACAAATTTTTTACACTAAATATTATGTAGACAGCTTCTGATTTTCTCCTCCTCTTCCTCCAAGGTCCAGTTTATAGGGAATTAGCTTCCTCTAAGGGTAGATGACTCTCCTTCACTGGAGGCACTGTACTAGTGTTTTCATATGTATGACTAATCCCGGTGCCAGCGATTCAAATTAAATAAATATTTCCATTTGAGACTGAGGAAATGGAGCTCTTTTTAAACTGGTTTTTTAAGTAACAGAGCTGGGCTTAGAATTAGGCTTCTCTGTTTCAAAGCTTGGCCTCCTTTTACTGCTATAATTGATGATTTACAAGCTGTTTTCATACATGAGGTTTGATTTAATTTGCACAGCAGTCATGTGAAGACAGTGATATTCTGCCCTTTCCCAGCCCTTGATGCCAAGCTTCTTAAACAAGGATGGTCTCTACTCTTATCTTGTCTATTTTCTCAACCCACCTCAGTCTTATTTTGGACCCCACCAGTTACCTTAGTAACTCTAGTTACTAAGTCTAACGGGTGTATTTTCAGCTCTTTTGTTAGATCCTGGTTTTTAAAGCCATTCCCCCATAAAGGGACCCGCCGTGCCTTGCAAAAACAGCTATTCTAGAACTGGAGCGAGAAATATACAAGATGAACTTGTACTATCTTGTAATACCAGAATATGAGGATATGAAAAAGTGAAACCAAACAAAACCACCTGCCATGGTTTGGGGTGTGCTAAAGGAGCACAGGGGAGCCAGCTGCGGGAGCTGCCAGGGGCCAAAGCTGGAGCAACCTGAGCATCGAATTAAAGGAAGTTGTACTGACTTATCATCCAAAATATAAAATAAATATTTTTCAAGATCATCTTGGTCTAAATAAATGATTGACAAACTTAATAAATGAGGGAGAAGGGACACGTCTCCCTTACAGAATGATTTGTGTAGATGTTCCCTCTTCAAGGGGGGCTACCATATTTCCCACCTTTCCTATGCTTGACTTTCAAAGAGTACAATATGGAAAGAGCAGGCAGGGCCTTCTCAGTGGAGGAGTTTGGCAAATACTACCGCAGCCGGGCGCCCGTGATGACACGGCGGTCAGGAACTGTGCTGCTGGGACGCTCCCTTGGTGGGAGGCGATGGCAATGGCTCCTCCGGCTTCTCCTCTGCAGGTGGAGGTGCAGAGCTAGGCTGCAGGGCGACTGGGGGGGCTGTGGGGGGCAGAGCCCTTCTCCAAGCTTCTGGATTTCAAGCTTCCAACTCTTCCCTCTGCACCCTGTAAGATTAAGACTCCCCCGGCTCCACCTTCCATCACACCCAGGGCTCACTGCAAAGCAGCGTGAGTCCCAGAGGAGAGAAGACTGGAAAGGGTGAAAAACCATTCAAAGAGACAATGACAGAAAACCCTCAGAATCTGGCAAAAGGCACAAACCTATTGATTAAAATGAACCCCAAATAAGGGAAACCCAGTGAAATCCAAGCCAAGATATGTCAGTCAAACTTCTGAAAGGCAAACACAGGAATGCCTGAAGGCTGTGATACTTGTGGGGAAAAGCAACGTGAACAGGGGTGAATTTCTCATTAGAAACCATGGCTCAGAAGGCAGGGTTATAACACTGCTTAATGCTAAAGGGAAAGAAATGTTAACCCAGAATTCTATAGACAGTGACGGCATCTTTCAAGAATGAAGGGTGACTCAAAATTCAGAACAGAAGAGTGAAAACTAAGACTTTGTGGCCCCTAGACCTACCCTGAAAGAGTGGCTGAACAAAGTTCTTGGAACAGACAGGAAATGATCAAAGAAGCAATCTGAAAACAACAGGAAAAGAACAACAAAATAGGAGGAAAACATGGGTAAATACAATAGACTTTTCTTGTTGCTTTTCTGTATTTGATAGTTGAAGCAAAAATTAAGATTTGTCTGATGTGGTCTTTAGTGTATATGGAGGAAATATTTCAGACAGTTCTATTATAAGTAGGGAAGGTAAGGAAAATTTTTAAGAGATTAAGATTTATGCAGTTTCTAAAAAAACTAAACATGCTCTACCATACAACTCAAATTGTACTTCTAAGCATTATTCCAGATAAACTGACATTTATTGCTACATAAAAACTGACACACAAGTGTAATATTTACATTATTTACAGCCAACAGCTGGTATGTATTTCATGTATCTCAAGGGAATTAGTGCAACTGAAAGTCACTTAGTCACGTCTGACTCTTTGTGACCCCATGGACTATACAGTCTGGAATACTCCAGGCAAGAATACTGGAGTGGGTAGCCTTTCCCTTCTCCAGGGGATCTTCCCAACCCAGGGATTGAACTCAGGTCTCCTGCATTGCAGGTGGATTCTTTACCAGCTGAGCCACAATAAGCTGAATTAAAATAGCCAATCTCATAATTTCATATAATAATTCCTATTAAATGTTACTCAAAATAATGGCAAAGTTATAAAAAGAACAAATTAGTGTTTGCCAGAAGTTCAGAGATGGGCTTCCCAGGTGGCTCAGATGGTAAAGAATCCACCTGCAATGCAAAAGACTTGGGTTCAAACCCTGGGTTGGGAAGATCCCCTGGAGGAGGGCATGGCAACCCACCGCAGTATTCTTGACCTGGAGAGTCCCCATGGACAGAGGAGCCTGGCGGGCTGCAGTCCGTGGGGTCACAAAGAGTCATGACTGAGTGACTAAACCTTACAGCACAGGAGATGGCTGGTGGGAAAAGGGTGTGGTAACGAAGGGGTGGCATGCTGGAGATCTTTAGATGACATGGGAGTCCCCTACCTTGACTGGGGTGGTGACTGCACCCGCCTCTGCATGGGATAAAGTCACACGGAACCACACACATGCAGAGGATTGAAGTCAGCTGTCTAATTCTAACATTTTACTATGGCTGTGAAGATGCAACCCCTGGGGGAGACTGGGTGAAAAGGACATAGGACCTCTCTGTACTGTTTTTGCAACTTCCTAGAGAATCTCTAATTATTTCAAGATAAAAAGCTTTAAAAATTTATTCCATATTGTTGCATCCACATAGTAGTAATAACAGTAATAATAACTCATAAAATCTCTTCTAACATCTGAAGCCTATGATCACAGGAAACGAAAAATTAGTGTTTAATTATATGTATAGAGAGTTAAGAGAGACATAAAAGACTTTCAACATAAAGACATAAATGCTAAAATTAGGGTAAAATTTCAGCAGAGAATTGGAGTAGAAATAACATTTCCAGAACAACATAATTTCTTTCTGTTTATGTATTTGTAATTGAATAGTGGTGGTGTCATAGTGAGCTTCAGTTTCTATAACAAAATGGCACAGACTTGGTGACTTGAATAACTGGACTTTATTTCTTACAGTTTTGGAGGCACAGAAGTCCAAAATTAAGGTGCCATCCAATTTGGTTCCCTGGTGAAGGCTCTCTTCCTCACTGTGTCCTCACACAGCAGAAAGAGAGAGAGCAAGATTCTGGGCGTCTGTCCTTAGAAAGGCACTAGTCCCATCATGCAGGCCCCACCCTCATGACCTCACTTGAACCTAATTAACAGCCCCATTGGCCCCAACTCCATATACCTTCACACTGGGGCAAGGGCTTCAACATAAATTTTTTGTTGTTTAGTCACCCAGTCGTGTCTGACTCTTTGCAGCCCCATGGACGGCAGTACGCTAGGCCTCCCTATCCCTCACCATCTCCCGGAGTTTGCCCAAGCTCATGCTCATTGCATCATGATGCCGTCCAGCCATCTCATCCTCTGATGCCCTCTTCTCCTTCTGCCCTCAATCTTTCCCAGCATCAGGGACTTTTCCAGTGAGTCATCTGTTTGCATCAGATGACCAAACTACCAGAGCTTCAGCTTCAGCATCGATCTTTCCAGTGAATATTCAGGGTTGATCTTCCTTGAGGTTGACTGGTTGGATCTTCTTGCAGTCCAGGGGACTTTCAGGAGTCTTCTTCAGCACCACAGTTCAAAGGCATCAATTCTTTGGTGCTCTGCCTTCTTTACAGTCCAGCTCTCACACCATACCTGACCACTGGGAAGACCACAGCCTTGACCATACAGACCTTTGTCGGCTGAGTAATGTCTCTGCTTCTCAACACACTGTCTAGGTTTGTCATCGCTTTTCTGCCAAGAAGCAATCGTCTCCTGATTTCATGGCTGCAGTCGCCATCCACAGTGATTTTGGAGCCCAAGAAGAGGAAATCAGTTACTGCTTCCACCTTTTCCCCCTCTATCTATCATGCCAAAATGGGGTCAGATGCCATGATGTTAGTGTTTTAATATTTAGTCTTAAGCCGGCTCTTTCATTCTCCTTCTTCACCCTCATCAAGAGGCTGTCTAGCTCCTCTTCACTTTCTGCCATTAAAGTGCTATCATCCGCATATCTGAGGCTGCTGATGCTTCCCCCACCTATCTTGATTCCAGCTTGTAACTCATCCAGCCCAGCATTTCCCATGATGTGCTCAGCGTGTAGGTTAAACAAACAGGGTGGCAGCAGACCGCCCTGTGGTACTCCTTTCTCAGTCTTGAGCCAGTCGGTTGTTCCATGCAGGGTTCTAACTGTTGCTTCTTGACCCGCAAGCAGGTATTCTCATCTCACTGAGAGCTTTGCAAGCTTGTCATGATCCACACAGTCAAAGGCTCTGGTGTAGTCTATGATGCAGAGGTAGATGTTTTTCTGAAATTCCCTTGCTTTCTCTATGATCCAGCGAATGTTGGCAGTTTGGTCTCTAGTTCCTCTTCCTTTTTCTGAACCCAGCCTGGACATCTGGAAGTTCTTGATTCAAATAATGCTGAAGCCTAGCATGCAAGATTTTAAGCGTGCCCGTACTAGCCTGGGAGATGAGTGTAATTGTCCGATGGTCAGCACATTCTCTAGTACCACCCTTCTTGGGAATTGGGATGAGGATTGGCCTTTTCCAGTCCGTGGCCACTGCCGGGTCTTCCAGATTTGCTGACATAATGAAAGCAAAACCTTGACGGCATCGTCCTTGAAGGATTTGAATAGTTCTGCTGGAATTTCATTCAACATGAATTTTAGGAGGACAGAAATCAGCCTATAGCAGGTGAGGATCCAGACACTTCACTGAATAATTTAATTTGACTGATTTACCAGTTTCATTTTAAATACTGACATCTATGATATGCTAGAAATATCTTTGCAGTACTTAAGCTTACAATGAAAGTTTTTAACGTATCAGCGTAACATAAACGAGCTAGTCAACAGTTTTCAGCAACTGTTTCATGTGGTTCCACGGCAACACTCTTAAGACTTGTTGCCTTACCCGACCTGGGAGGTCACGTCCCTGGAAAATTATTGTAGTTAATTGCCCTGACCCTTGCCTTACAGCCTTGAACTGATTGTCGCTGTTCCAGAACCAGTCCAAGCTTGACACCTTTCATGGTAATTTCCCAGCTCTGCAGCTGTTTTATCACATGTACATTCTGATCAGGGACTTCTTTTGCTCTCTAGCCATTAATAAAATTCTATTTGTTTGAGATCTTCTAGAAATTTATTGAAATCTCTTCTTCCCCTCATTTCACTCTATTGAGGAATGTTTTCCTTTTCAAATATCTTGAATATTAATTTGGTTGGGAGGGGGCGTCAAATGGTACATGATATGCTCAGACCAAAATCCTACCAGAGAAGGCTAAAGGATTTGTAAAATCCTCTGGCTTTACCCTGTGCTTACCACCTAAGTAGATGTGTCTTCAGAAAGGACCTGACCCCTTTCTTCTGAACCTCTCCTAGTTACATTCTCAGAAGAGCTCTCTCTGCCTAACTATCTCACGCCAGAGTGCTTCGGGAATGACGGTCATTTCTCAGCTGCTGCTCATGACACTTAAGTACTTAAAATTTTTATTCATAGAACAGTTCCACTAACCCCGAATTATGGCTCGCTCTAGTGTCTGACCATTTAGCAACTGTTATATTAGCCCAGAATTTGATAGTTATATCACAGGAAATTTAATTTAGTTAGCTTCAGGATCCTTAAATAAATTAAGGAGCAGAAGGAAAAAGAACAGCGCTAAGTCCAAAAGGAAATACTGAAATATCTCCTGGGTGAAGCTGCTTTCTCTAAATCCAGCATGGAGCCGGGCTTCGGTGGTGGGGTCCCAGCCCTGCCCCTCTCCAGCAGTGTGACCCTGGCCAAGGTTTGGGACCCCCACAGCCTGTCTCCTTGGTGTGAAGTGGTCCTTAAGCACTGGCCGGAGGGGAGTCTCGAGTAGAACAGTGCACGTGTTCCATGGAATGCCTGACACATATCAACAGCCTCAAGAAAGGTGGGCATTTTTTAAAATTAGTCTTTTTAAAACCTCGTGTCATTTACTCTCACAATTTTAGGTCAGTTCATGTGCTTCCCTGGTGGTTCAGCTTGTAAAGAATCTGCCTGCAATGCGGGAGACCTGGGTTGGATCCCTGGTTTGGGAAGATCCCCTGGAGAAGGGAAAGGCTACCCATCCAGTGTTCCGGCCTGGAGAATTCCACGGACTGTATAGTCCATGGGGTCGCAAAGAGTCAGACACGACTGTGCGACCTTCACTTCACTTTACTTCATGATTTTCACAGGTGCCTATGTCAGTGTTATAGAGAAAATATTTAGAAGGGGCTCAGTGAGAATGTTTGTCTAGACCATGAGAGGGAAAAACATTGACCCAACTGAGTGGACACGGGTCTTGGCTGTTACTACTTATAAGCACAAATATTTAAAGTGGGAGGAATTTGAACTAGGTGAGTGCCCAGGTGACTTTAAACTCAAACATGACTCAAGTGACCTGTTAGAGATTTCATTCCTAACCACTGGAGGCATGGCCCTGAAGGTTATCAGGATTGTAGTCTGGAGAGAACAGGTTATCTTCTGGGCATATTATCCCCTGCCACCCCAAACCACCACTCATCACCCACCTGGCGCCTGTGTGATGGAGGTGAGAGAGGGGGGCAGGGAAGAGACGCCGCTCCCCTGCCGTGGTCCAGTCTTGAGTTCTCACTTCGTTTTCTGGACAAAACTGTGAGAACTGCTATTATTATCCTGTCTTGGAAACAAGGCCACCGAAACAAGTTGAAATGAAACAATTCAATCTCCATCCGCCTTTCTCTTTGCAATGTAGGACCTAGCCTCTCTGTTAACTTAAAAAAAAAAAGCACCCGATACACACATGTCCACACACACACACACATCTGCACGTCCCCACTTGCACTATGTAGGCGAGGGCTTGAGTTTTGTTACCTGTGAGCTGATGTCTCACTGACTCTGTCCGCCCGGTCAGCGTCTGTCTAATGGTCCTCTGCAAATCGGGAACATTGGCGGCTCGCCTGCTTTTACATCACAGGGGTGCTGTGGGGAACAATTAAATACCTGGAGTCTGCTAGGAATATTAAGTGCTGGCGATTCCCCTCTCAGGTAATAGCGTCTGAGCCATAAAGGGACCGTTAAATAAGCACTTCCATTTTAATATCATTTTCAGGAGATAAAAAGTATTCTCATATTCCATAATGTCTGAATTTGGCACTGCTGTTTGGAGGGGGTGAAGAAACTTTATAGTACACAATTTCATGAAGGGATGCATGCCTTCTTCTAAACTTTTTAGAAGTTTAGAAGACTTCTAAAAATTTTTTCTTGGGATACCTTTTAGAAGCTCAGTTGCCGCATAGGAGACTATTTTCCTGCTGGACGTGCATTCTTGCCTAGGAAGTCCGTAACCCAGGCAGCCAGACTCCAATGACTGTGCTTCTGAGTGGCCAGGTTTATTTTCATCCAGTGAAAGGCGGGTTTTGTTTTGTTTTCATGTTTATTTATTCAGTTCTGGCTGTGTCTGGTCTTAGCTGCGACCTGCGGGACCTTCTGTTGCGGAGCCTGACCTCTGTGGTGTGGGGGGCTCCGGAGTGCGTGGACTCCGTAGTTTTCAGCACAGAGACTCTCTGGTTGAGGCACGTGAGCTCAGTTGCCCTGTCGCATGTGGGATCTTGGGTCTCTGACCAGGGATGCAGCTCACGTCCCATGCATTGCAAGGCAGATTCTTAACCACTGGACCACCAGGGAAGTCCTAAAAGGTGTTTGTTTTTCAAGCTTGAATTGTGCAGTAGTTGAGTCCCGTCGCTGTCAAACCTGAGGACTGGTCTCATCGCTTAGCTGTCCCTTCCGTCTCTTCCATCTCAGCCTCTCGCTGCCTCTTTCCCCTCAGCTCTTAATCACGTTCTCTTTGCTCCCATCTTTAGGAAAAAAACACCCAAACTGGAAGTCCAAAGTTCCTTCAGCCGCGAGGTCTCCATACAGTTACCTTCCGCTGCCCTGTAGTGTGAACTCTCTTAAAAAACAAAACGAACCAAACCTCCTTACTGCCCTCTCGTTTTAAATGCACAGTGGCCAGGTTTCAGCCTTCTTCCCTGTCCCTTCTGCAAGCAAACCCCCCTGAACATGTGTGTGCGCTGGTGTTAGAGGGCCTCTTGGTGAATGCATCCGGAGAACACTTGGCTTTAGCATCCACCTTGATTTTCCCTGGTGGCTCAGAGGGTAAAGCGTCTGCCTACAATGTGGGAGACGTGGGTTCGATCCCTGGGTTGGGAAGATCCCCTGGAGAAGGAACTGGCACCCCACTCCGGTACTCTTGCCTGGAGAATCCCATGGATGGAGGAGCCTGGCGGGCTACAGTCCACGGGGTCGCAGAGGGTCAGACATGACTGAGCGACTTCACTCCACCTTGATTTTCCCGTAGCCTTTGACGTCTTCTTTCTAAAACGTCCTAGAACTCCCTCCTGTGGCTTCCTTCCTACCATCTGCTCATTCCTGCTGAGGTTCTGTCCAGGGCCTTGAATGTTGGGGTTCCCCAGAGTTCTCAGGACGGAACTCTTGAGGTGCACTCAAGGGTGTGACCTCAAGCATGCCCAAACGTCTGCTTCTACCTTTAAACCGCCACCCACCACCCACCCCACGCTGCACCCGGCGCCCTGACCGTCTCTGCCCCTCCGCCATCTTCAGGACTCAGATCTGAAGGCTGACTGGTATCTCCTCCTGGGTGTCTGAGCTCACTCTGCCCAAAACCTGCTCCTATTACAACCTTCTCTTCCTCCAACGCTCTCATCTCAATAAATGGCTCCAGCTTCTAACGGTTAAAACCAGAAACCGGTGTTCCCTCCTTGACAACCAAACCTAACATAATCTGAGCGTTCAGAGAAAGGTTCCAGGAGCAGACTGAGTTTGACGCCCGGCTCTCTCATTTGTTAGCTGTGTCATCATGGCTGAGATTTTTACCTGTCTGTGCCTCTGGTGGCTCGTCTGTGAGATTTCATGAATAATAGTACCTATTATCATCACAGTGTGATGATCATAATTAAATACAAATGCAATATAACTTATATAAAGCCCTTTGCTGTATAAGTGTGTTTCCCTCTTCTGTTTTAATGCATATTACGTCTACATAGATCATGACTCTCCCCTGTCCTTAGAGGCACTCAGCGTCTCCCGTGGCCCCCGGTCTAAGTTCCTCATCCTGTCCTTCAGAACCCTGCACACTCAGGCTGGGCCCCACCTCCAGCACTCAGCCTCAGGCCAAAGGACGTCCTTGTTCCTGGCTCTCTGACTCTGGGGCTTTCCATGTGGGCTTCCTTCTGCCTGGAAGCACTCTTGCGTCCCATTGCGAGCTGCTTTGGCTTGGACAGCTCTTACTCATTCTACAAGTTGCAGCCTGAAGTCACTCCCTAGGAAGTCTGATCCCAGTTCAGTTCAGTCGCTCAGTCATATCCGACTCTTGCGACCCCATGAACCACAGCATGCCAGGCCTCCCTGTCCATCACCAACTCCCAGAGTTTACCCAGACTCATGTCCATCGAGTCGGTGATGCCATCCCACATCTCATCAGTCTGATCCCGGACAGGCTTACACACTCTGAAGCCCCACACCGCCCTGCAGGCTCCACGCAGCCTGTGTCCTGCATTGCCGGGCGTCCCAGTGGATCCTCTTCCAGTATCTCCCTTAAGCTGTGTTCTCTACAAAGGAGGTGACTGTGTCTCTCTTACCTCTCCACCTCATTGTTTGGAACATCTTTGGAATACAGGGCTTTGTACTGAAGAAAGAAATCACACAAAGTATGAATCTATGGACTCTCGGCGTTCTGCGAGGGGGAAGAGGTTACAAAGCTCACTTTCTCATAAGAGAAAAAGACCGGAACAGTCTAATTTTTAATAAATAAAACATTTTAATTTTAAAATGAATATGTTAATTTTATTCCTTTTTATTTTAAATATTTAAAACTTTGAACCCTCGGTGATGGCTCCATCACAGATTTCAGCAGTCAGTTTTTAAAGTAGAAAGAAAACCTTTAGTTCTGTGTTTCCCAACTTTGTAAGTCCATAGTCCATCATGAGAAATCAAGCAATTTTACACCCTCACGGCTCTCTGCCCCCAACCCCACCCCCCACATACGACAATTAGTGTGTAGGGTCATCTTCTACGTGGTTCCACCGGTCAGTTATTGTAACTATGAAGATGGCTTTTCAAACCGTAGCTCCCTCTGAGAGTCATGTATTTTACCCCACCCACATCGCTCATACAGGCCAGAGTTTAAATAAAAGGAGCTGTAATTTCCTCAGTGAACGAGGATGTGCCTGGACGGCGTGCGTTGCTTTCATTTAACCTGCGGGATGCTCCTTACCCCCGCGCAGTCCTTTTCCTAACGGTCGCGTCGTCCTTCCACCCCAGGTGCAGTTACATGATAGACAATGTGATCCTGCTGATGAACGGCGCGCTGCAGAACAAGCCTGCGAAAGACCTTCTGGCGAGGTGCCACCCGCTGGGCCACTTCACGGAAATGGAAGCGGTCAGCATCGCGGAGACGCCTTCTGACCTCTTCCGTGCCATTCTGGTCGAGACACCTTTAGGTACGGATGCCCAAGTAACCGTGCGGCTGCTCGTGTGTGCTATCACACTGTTAGAAAATGCTTGCAAGTCCTAGTTGTCTCCATGAGCGCAGCGTCATACTATGCAGATTCCTCGAAGGGGAGGGGACATTGCAGAATCATCTGGTCCAGCTCGGAGTTTCAGCTTCAGCATCAGTCCTTCCAGTGAACACCCAGGACTGATCTCCTTTAGGATGGACTGGTTGGGTCTCCTTGCAGTCCAAGGAACTCTCCAGAGTCTTCTCCAACACCACAGTTCAAAAGCGTCAATTCCTTGGTGCTCAGCTTTCTTTATAGTCCAACTCTCACATCCATACATGACCACTGGAAAAACCATAGCTTTGATTAGATGGACCTTTGCTAACAAAGTAATGTCTCTACTTTTTAATATGGCGTCTAGGTTGGTCATAACTTTCCTTCCAGGGAGTAAGTGTCTTTTAATTTCATGGCTCCAATCACCATCGGCAGTGATTTTGGAGCCCAGAAAAATAAAGTCAGCCACTGTTTCCAACTAGGACAGTTTTAATACAGCTCCAAACTTGTCACATAGTAAGGCTGCAGATGGTAAATATGACTGGCTGATGAGGGAAGGGAATTCAAAAACGGAAACGATAAAGTGACTAGTTCAAGGTTGGGAGGATTAAATATGTTCGAATGTATCCATTGTTTACTGGAGGCTTGCACAGAGCAAATGCTTCCTCGGTAATCACTCCCCTGTCACCGTCATGGTTAGCTTCATTGAGGCTGTCAATTGCCCATCACTCCACAGTGTCCTAGTTAGGGGTGAGCAGGGTGTGGTACACTCAGGACACATTTTCTACAGTGTAAAATCCTGTTTTGATTTATTTTGTATGATAATTTCTGCTTTCAGCTCCATTCTTTCAAGACTGTACCTCTGAAAATGCTCTGGATGAACTGAATATTGAAATCCTGCGTAATAAACTGTACAAGGTAACTGTTTCTCCAAATATAATGTTCTTCTTTATTACATAATACATCATAACCAGAGTACTTCATCAGATGTTACTTACTTGTTAGCGGCTCAGCTGGTAGAGAATTCACCTGCAAAGCAGGAGACCCAGGTTCCATCTCTGGAAATGGCAACCCACTCCAGTGATCTTGCCTGAAGAATCCCATAGACAGAGGAGCCTGGAGGGCTACAGTCCATGGGGTCGCACAGAGTCAGACATGACTGAAAGTGACCTAGCGCTAGCACTAGCTCTTGCTAGCCAACTTCTGAATTATGAGGTTAGGCATAATGGAAACAGAGCTCTTTTTAGTCCTGACCTGTCTTCTAGACAAATACAGGAATGTCAGCTTCTCGCATCCAGCAAGATTCCTGAGATGATCCCATTCTTCTGTCTCCTTGGCTCTTAGGCAGTGCCTGGCACTTAAAAGGTGTCACCTGGATGGATGGATGGATGGGTGGGTAGAGAGATGAGTGGGGTGAGCGGCATCAGTCCATTTCACACACAGTGAACCCCGTGTTATGCCGATTTCACCTCGGTCCTCAACCCTGTTACGGAGTCTGCGAGTCTCACGGCGAACCTGTCCACACAATTTTCCTTTACTGACAGTGTGCACACAGCAGGATGACCAACCTGTGGACACGACAGCACAGACACCACCGTGTGCGGTGTGGCCGTCTCTCTGGACAATGCTGCCGCCCTCGGAGATGCTCTGTGTCACACGGGCTGAGCCAAAGGGCTGTCCAGCTCCCCCCATGCAACGGCAGCACCTTTAGACACTCACAGAGCAACTGAGTGAATACGCCCTCCATCTAGCTTCTTAGGCTGAAACATGAAACCTCTCCAAGGCACCACATCGCAGCAGCTTCCTTTTTATAAAGAGACTTATGGACTTAAAGGAGGCACCCCTGGGATACAGCTAACAGGAGCCATTGTTTTAAGCATTTCTAGGCGTTAGTTCATTTAATCTGCTCAGCAAAACTGTGTGCCATCCCCGCTCCCCAAGTGAGAAAACTGAAATGGGGAGAGGTGAATTCAGTTGGCACAAGTCAGCGAGCTAGTAGATAATAGAGTTGAGTCTCAAACTCAGACTGCCTGACTCTGCAGCCTAGACTCTGCCTTCCCCGTGTACCGTCCGTCTCAGCGCCATCCCAAACGTGTCTCCTGAGTGCTAGGACTTTCACTCTCTCATAGGCCCAATTCTGGACTTACTTGTTGAACTCATAAGAGAGGTTCATGCTGTGGTTAGAATAGTGAAAATTAACTGTGACATAATCCAAGAGCCATGCAAAAAAGTGCTTGGTAAGTTATTATAAGCTATGATAAGTGCAGTTTTGTTCTTTTACGGAGTTTTGCTTTTTAGGCTGTGCAATGTACTGCAAGGCGAAAGTTTGCATTCAATGTATTATAAAATATCTCCCTATGGGAAAAGTAATTCAGTTTTCATTAAAGAGTTTAATAAGTCATGAAAAGCTGATCTAGAAATTTCCAAAAGGAAAATATGTTCATTTTCTTGTTTTGTGATCTTTCTTCTTTTTAAGTCCTACATCGAGGCATTCTATAAATTCTGTAAGAATCATGGTGATGTCACAGCGGAAGTCATGTGTCCCATTCTGGAGGTAAGAAAGAGACCTTGACTTTTTTATGTCAAATAATGGGCTTATACGCTTTTTATTTATATAATATTACCATTTTTTTTATTCTCAGAAGTTCTTTTATCTAGAAATAAAATAGCCATATATCTTATTATATGTATCATTTGATGTCTTCAAGTAAGAGTGGCATTTTCCAAGTTTTCTACAGAGAAGAGCTATTTGGGAATTAGAAAAGAATAATGCTTATAGAAGTGTGATCATGATTTACTTGGATGTTGTATGAAGGAAGCAGATGACAGTTAGTTAAAAACCGAGTATGCTTTGGACAGCTGGCACACTATAGGTGCCCATATCGATCACCACGCTCCCCCAACACCAGGCCTGTTGGGAACCCCCACAGCTTGTCCACAAACCCTCTGTGGGTGGCGCTGCTTATGGAAATCCTAAAATAAAGGCCTCTACGAGGAACCCTTGAGCATCACTGCTCCCAGTAGAAAGACCAGGGGTGGTGATTCCCAGTTGGCGTGCCCACTTACTCCTCACAGAGCGGCGGATGCCACCATTGGTGCCCATCTCGCTGGCTGATGTTATCCTCCCTTTCATTCCTCTTCATCATCATGAGTTTCATCTGTGCCCAGAGGCCTTCTTGCTTACAAATGTCAATCTGCACACACACGGGAGATTCAGGCCAGAGATCAAGGGATCGGAGGGGAACTCTGGGCATAGTTTGCAGTTTTACATGGAGCTCTCCTCCTGACTTATTATTTCACTTGGATCTTAAAGAAATAATAATAATAAGGTTTCCCCCAGGGGTAGGATTCTGTGCTTTCACTGCTAAGAGCACAGGTTCAGTCCCTGGTTGGGGAACTAAGATACTGGAAGCCATGTGGCACAGCCTAAAAACAAAACAAAAAAAACTTACTGGGCTTAGAAAACTCTTGCTTTGCCCTGAGGAAAGAAGTTTGTCTAAAGAATATTATTAATCATTAGATTGTCAGTTATATTGGCTTCATTGGTGGGTAGATATTAATATTTACATATTTGAGTGACTTCTGATTTCAAGAAAAGTCTGATAAGAACTACTCATGGAAGAAGAAGAGAAAAAACTGAAATAACTTCATCTGCACATATTTTAACCTAACGTATTGATACTGCATTTGATAAAGTGCGTGCGTGCTTAGCTGCTTCAGTCGTGTCCAACTCTTCGACCTCTTGGACAGTGGCCCACCAGGTTCCTCTGTCCTTGGGATTCTCCAGGCAAGAACATTGGAGTGGGTTATCGTGTCCTCCTCCAGGGGATCCTCCTGACCCAGGAATCAAACCACATCTCTTACATCTCCTGCATTAGCAGTTCAAGTTCTTTACCACTAGTGCCACCTGGGAAGCCCTTGATAAAAGTAATTCCCCTCAAATATCTAATTATCTAATATCTTTTATAGTTAAAAGATACTGTTGAAAATTTAAAGTCAAAGCAGTCCTTGAAGTAAGACTCTTTGGAGGACTCCAAAAATATTTTTTATCTCTATCTGTATTACATAGGCAGTGGTCATCAAAAAAGATTTTTTCAAGGCATGCCAGTTGTCAAAAAGTGAATTCCAGATATGCTGATCACATAACACAAGCAGCCTAGTGACCCTCTGAAGCACCTCACTTTCTTTTCATAAATTTAACTACTAGCCACACTATAAAAAGCCACATTATCTGTGGCTCAAAAGTATAGATTCTACATGGCATAATTCCTGTGGCTTAGCAATGACTCATGTACTTTGTAGCTACCGAATATGTGGAAAAGAGTTATGTTAAAATTAATAACCTTCACATCTGTCAAAATGACTATCACCAAAAAGAATATAAACAACAAATGTTGGCAAGGATGTGGAGAAAAGGAAACCGTCATCACTGTTGTTAGGAATATAAATTGGTGCAGCCACTGTGGAAAATGGTATGGGGTTTTCTCAAAAAAAAAAAAAAAAACTGAAATTAGGACCACCACACAACCCAGCAGTTCCACTCCTGGATATACATCTGAGAAAAGCAAAGATGCTACTTTGAAAAGATACATACACTCCGGTGTGCATAGTAGCGTTATTTAGTTTCCAAGGTATGGTAGCAACCTAAATGTCCATCAACAGATGAAAAGGTAAAGAAGATGTAGCACATACATACAATGGAGTACTACTTAGCCGTGAAAAAGGACGAAATCTTGCCATTTGCAGCAATCTGGATGGATTTGGAGGGTATTATGCTAAGTGAAATAAGACAGAGAAAGACAAGTACTGTATGTTATCTTATATGTGGGACCTAAAAAAATAAAACAAACCGGTGAATAAAACAAAAAAGAAGAGGGCTAGTGGATACAGAGAAGAAACGAGTGGTTACCAGTGAAGTGAGTGACGGGGGAGGGGCAGAATAGGGGGCAGGGGGAGGGTCATTATGGGATCATACGACATGTGAAACTTGAAAATCGTAAAGCACTACAGAATAAGAATAATAACCTTACGGAGGTATACAACAGCACTATTAGTAGCTGACATTTATTCTATACCAGCTCCTGTCCTAGGTGCTTTATATACACAGATTCACTTGGACCTCGAAATAGCACCTTGAGATGTGGAGCTTAGGACCCCTTTTTCAGAGAGGACCACTAGGCATGGAGAAGGCTAGCAAGCTGCCTGACTCCAGGCAGCCAGCGGGCGGTGGTGCCAGGGTCTGAACAGAGGTGGCCTGGCTCCGGTTCTCATGTGTGTATGCACTGTGCTAGATCACCTCGACGCCAAACTGACCTGCAGCTCTTCTGTATAAAGCTAAGTGCTAATTCTTAAGCAAGAGCATACTCCACAGGCTTTGAAAACCAGACGCCAATAAGAATTACATCTTTGTCACCCTTGGTAACAGAGAAGGCAATGGCACCCCACTCCAGCACTCTTGCCTGGAAAACCCCATGGACGGAGGAGCCTGGGGGGCTGCAGTCCACGGGGTCACTGGGAGTCGGACACGACTCAGCGACTTGACTTTCACTTTTCACTCTCATGCACTGGAGAAGGAAATGGCACCCTACTCCAGTGTTCTTGCCTGGAGAATCCCAGGGACAGCGGGGCCTGGTGGGCCGCCGTCTGTGGGGTCGCGCAGAGTCGGACACGCCTGACGCACTTAGCAGCAGCGGCAGTAGCATCCTTGGTAATGTGGAAAGGGCAGCACAGTACTAGAAGAATCCTTATCGCCGGGAGGATCTGGTCAAAATACTTTATTCCCTGCGTTCTCGTTGTCCTTTCCCCATGCTCATGATACTACCTTATTGGATTTTTTTTTTCAAACAGTGTTAAAAATAAAAATCCATTTAACTGTCTTTATACGCTTAAGTAAAAATCTCAGTAACACATGGTGTGCAGTTACTACCTGTCTAATGGTATGGTCAGGAGAGGTGTGTCAGTTTTATGTCAATATCCCAGGTCATGTAATTACTTCCCCTTTTATTTGCACAACCTTAGAGCACTTAGAATTTCTAAGTTCTTCCGTATATATTCTCATTTGATCTTATTTGACAAGAGACTTCAAAAGATTGAATATAGTGGAAGAGGGCATAAACCTAGGCTTGTAGGTGAAAATGTGACCTAATTACGAGATTGTGGCTTCATATTTAAAAAAAGAAATTGACTTACGTCCCAGGCAAATGTGCTGCAGCGTACTGTTTGCCTCATTCCTGCTTTTCTGATGATCTGCAAGGTTAACGGCGCCGTGAAAATAAGCACAGAGTATGTTTGTTCCACCTGCCTCGGCCAGGACACACGCTGATAAGGAGGGGCCACCTCCCTCTCTTCCTCTGCCATCGACCCCCGTATCCACTGCTCCCACCAGGGAGACCCTTTCTCCTGTAAGGACCTGGCAAGAATTTTCAAACTAATCAGCCCAACTCTGTCATGACCAGTGGATAAAGGTTTTGAATCTGTCAACAGTGCATAGTTTTCTTTTGCAACAACAACAAAAGGTTTTTCAGGTTTACAATGCCTGAGTGTCTGCAGGGAAAGGAGACAGGGATGTTTAAGGTAGGCTGTACCCCACAGGCTGGTTGCCCTCTGCAAGTGATACAGGGCTTACGGGAAACTAGTACCACCTCAGCTACTCGCCTCCGTAATCGGGTGTCATGGCAAAGTGTCTGCTTAGGGACGGTCAAAGACAGGATGGCCTCTTTATAATTCAAAAATTATAGTTCTTTTCATGAAGAGAATACACACACAAACACACACAGCCTCTAGGCTAGAAGAAAGTGGTAGATAAACACATAATAAAAAGGAAATTAAAATATAATAAGGTGTCGAAGGAATCCGTATCCGATTAGAGAGAAGAGAGAAGGGCTTCAGATGAAAAAGACTGTATTAGATGAGCTCCTCAAAGGTAGGTAGAGTTTCAACCTAGAGAGTTATGGAATGGTGTGTGTGCTCTGTAGGCAAAGGGGACAAGGGCTAACAAGGACCAGAGGTTGTAAAGTGAGCAGTGTGTTCAGATAACCAGCGCAGCCACATCCGTCCAAGTCCTCTTAATGGCAAGGATTGTGAAGCCTCTCCCGTTCCCTCCCAGCTACCTGTCCAGGCCGCCTCTCCAGCTGCGTCCCCGGACTCTGAGCTTCGGCCATCCCCCCTCGATGTCACGCTCTGACCGTGTGACCTCCTCTGCCTTGCGTGCCTGCAGGGCTGCCCACCCCGCCCTGCTTCTCTCCTTACTGTTCTAACATTTTAGCACTAGAAAGGACACTGAAGACATCTGGGACCATGAACTCCATTGTCGCTCCGCCTGCCCTGTTGGTTATTTTCAAGGTTTCTTATTGCCGTGAAATCCCCCTCTTGCATTTCTTTTCTTATCCCTGGAAGGTCTAAGATTACTGACAGATTTGGTTATATTCAGTAGCCAGAGGCAGCTGCCTTAGCTTCCATATAAGGCCTCCCCTTCCTCTGACGCACGCATGATTTCCATGAGCGCAATCAAAAGATTCAGAAGAAACCAACTCTCCCTTTACTGATAGGAAACACCTGTTCTAACAAAACAGTTCCAGTAAGATCTGCTGTAAGTCTGGATTTGCTATTGGTTAATTAGTGAAAAATAATACTGTAGAACAATTCCTTTCAGCTCTGATGTGCATATGAGCAAGCTTGGGATCTCATTCCAAATGCAGATTCTAGTTCACTAGGTCTGGACTACAGTCTAAGATTCTGAACTCCTAACAAGCTTCCCAGTGATGGCAAAGCTAAGAATCCTTGAAACGCACCTCAGGTACCATGTTATGGTAGGGAATACTAGAGAATTTTAGAACAGTAGACCATTCTGTTGGAGTTGGTAAACATTTAAGATCTTCCTATGTCAGGCACCAGATATTCAAAAATAAGGAACCAGACAGACATGGCCCCTCAAAGATTTTAGAGTGCAGTGGGATGAAAACACATGCAGAGATTTTAAAATAACGTGGTAAGTGCAGGTTGCTTTGGGTAGATGGAGAAGGTCTTCTTAGCCCAAGGACATCACAGCAGATTCCCCTGGCAGGCAGAGGAGGTACCTGTGGGGGACGGACTGAGAAGAAAGGGTCAGCGAGGGTAGAAGCAGAACCAAGAGGAGTGTGAAGAAATAGAAGCCTATTTCAAGAAGGATGAAGCAGGGAGGTGGGACGTGGGGCTGGGAGCTCAGTGTCTAGTAGGGCTCAGCAGAGAGGAGACAGGCGGGGAACAGACTGACCCCCCCCTGAGAGAGCGTGTGGTTAGACTCACCATTTACAAGGAAGGAAACAGGTCCGGAGAGCAAAGTCACTTGTCCCAAGTCCCGTAATCCTTAGTGACAGGCTCAGATTAATTGATATCTACCCTAGGACTTAGGAAAAACCAGTGCCAGGAAAGTACAAACAAATGCTAAGTAGCCCACTTTGTGTTAAAGATCCTACTGATGTCAGCATTCAGCAAGGGATGTTAACTTGTATGGCATGCACTTTTCGGTTCTAAACACTTTGCCAGGACCTTCTGTCTACATTACCTCGTCCTGTCTCTGAATCCATCCCAGCAAGTAGGTCATATTCTGGTGTTTATGGGAGGGACATCTGAGACTCTAGGAGCTTATGCGAGAGAAACACTTGAGTAACGGCTAACAGAGAGCCTGGGAACAGAGGCTTAGTGGGATGCCCTGGCCTCCTGGGCTGTCGTCACTGCTGTGAGCCCCTTCTCTGGCGAGCAGAGTTGCTCCGTGACAGGAAGAGACTATGAGAACATTAATAACACATGTCCACATTATAGTTAGCCATAGATTGGAAAGAAGGCATATCGTTTTGAAAATGAATTTGTCTAGAGCATTTAGTAGATGGTCCAGTTTCACTGACTCTGATGTCTTGCAAATTCAGTTTGAGGCTGACCGCCGTGCTTTTATCATCACTCTGAACTCCTTTGGCACCGACTTGAGCAAAGAGGACCGGGAGACCCTCTACCCGACGTGCGGCAAGCTCTTCCCCGAGGGGCTGCGTCTGCTGGCCCAAGCCGAGGACTTCGAGCAGATGAAGAGGGTGGCGGACAGCTATGGAGTGCGTGCTCACCCCGGAGTGTCTTGCGTGTTTTAGAAAGTCCACACGTCACGTTTGCACTTTATCAAACGCGGTTATAATGTTGATAGGCTAGAAGGCAGTATCTCTTGCTATGATGTTTCTCCCAAATAAATACACCGAGTTTCTAACCCAAGCTAGTGTGTTTTTCAAGATTCCTGCCAAGCAAATACTTGTTTAAATCTCCAGGGAATGGTCATTTGAGCCTTTTTGTTTTTCATAAAGTGCTTGATAGAGCAAATTCCCCAAGGGACTGGTACAGTGAGCTCATGTCAGAGTTATGTGAAAGAGCCTGCCCCAGGTGCCCTTTTCAGTGCCCACTGGGCAAACAGTGCCCGGTACAGAATGGCTCCTAGAAGGACGGGGAGAAATGGTCATACTGTTATAACGCTCCCTCCGCCCGGTGGCCAGCATGCAGGACAGACGGCTGCCATGCCCTCTTTGACCGTGGCACCTCGTGGCGCTTGGACAGCCTGAAGCTTCTCAGCTCAAGGTTATAACCTCACTCCCTGGCACCCTCCCTTCTGACTTGCAGGCAGTAACACACAGACCTTCCAGGGAGCTTTTCCAGAACTAGGATGACACCCCTCCCGTCTTTGCCCCCAGGGAAAGACAAGCCCACAAACTATGCTGGAACCTTTGTAACATCTCTGTGTCATTGAAAGAGGCTCTTCAGCATAATCCTGAAATTTGAGCTTCTCCCCAGGTTTCACCCCTTCCCCACTTAAAATTCAGTGATCATCTCAAAGAATCCATGAAGCCGTACTGATTAAAGCATGAGCACTCAATTAGCCTCTATAATGCATCTAACCAACCCTAAGACACAAATGTGGAAATCAGCTCAAACCGTGTGCACAGAGAGTAGAATTGGTTTTGCCTGCTGCCTTGAAGGCCTGAATAAGCCAACAGAATGGAATTCCTTCCCTACTCTCCTTGTCTGGATTTTTTTGTTATTTCCTCAAGAGACCAAAGAGCCTACAAAAAACATTCAGGCCTTCTGGATAGGTTTTCTAAAATAGATGCGCAATTCTTATGTTGCTAGAAAGGTATAATTTTTATACTTATAAAAAGTGAAAGCTTGTTTAAAAAAACGTCTTGCCTTTGTTTTTCAGGTATACAAGCCTTTGTTTGAGGCCGTAAGTGATAGCAGTGGCGGCAAGACCTTGGAGGATGTGTTTTATGAGCGTGAGGTATGATGGACATGGAAGTGCTCCTAGCGTATACACCCTTTTTCTCATACTCTTGGGTTTTAGTTTTTGGGGTTTTTTTTTGCCTTGGGTTTTCTTTTTACAGTTGACCGGGCCAAGTGGCACGTTCGTAGCTTGGACAGGTATTAGCTGTGTCTCTGCCTCGGAGCGTCAAGGCCCTGAGGTTCACAAATGCTGGCTTCTTGTGGGATTGTCACATCCAGACTGATGTGCTCAGAGTGAAGTGCCGGGAGTGAGCCAGCTTGCTGTGCTGTCTGAGTCGCTTCAGTCATGCCCGATTCTGTGAGACCCCATCGGCTGTAGCCCACCAGCCTCCTCTGTCCAGGGGATTCTCCAGGCAAGAATATGGAAGTGAGGCAGCTCGTCCATAATCACCTAGAGAAGCAAAGCCAGGATGCCCCACGGTCGCGTGTTGGCTGTGGTCAGGGGTACAGTCTGTTAAGTGCACACTCTCTAACCCATCCCTTCTTCAGGGCGGATTTATCCCTCCTGTACAGTTACAACACCTGATCCCAAATTATTCTGTTTCCTGAAAAGGCAGAAGAGTACTTTAATCTTCTAGCCAATTCGTGGGCTACTAAAATGTGCAACGAGAGGACTTTGGGCAGGTAGCCCAATGGGGGCCCCCCACATCTGCAAATTTTTTACAGTGTGTTTTATTCATTTCCCTAAAATCACTGGTTTTAGAGAGAAGCCTGACATTTACCCACACTTTAGGGTTAGACTGGCTCCAGAAAGTAGTATGAGAGTCTTCCCTGCAAGTCCTACTCTAGACATTTTCTAACAGCTCTCTAGAAGGAAGTGAGAACAATGCAAGTTATTTCATATATTAGGGATGTTTTAAAAGCCCTCACTCTTGCACTTCTGCTGCAAAGACGGCTGTTAAAGGGGCCCCGTGGCAGGAGAAACGCCTGCCTGTTCCTGACAGCGGGAGCCTCCCGGTCCTGGCAGCTTTGCTTGAGGCTTTCAGAACTGAGTGAGGGACTTGGTACCTCTTCTTTTTCCTAAATGGAAAAGAATAAAGGGATTGTTCCATTTCGGACTGTATCCTAGTTAAAAAAAATTTTTTTTTGAAAATTTTCTTTCAACAGTTTAACTACATGTCAGGTTTCTAAGGAAACTCATGGCGTCACCTGCTCCAGATTCCAGAGTCCTGTATGACATTGCCCTGAAAAGCAGTTCAACAGCCTAAAAACTACTTGAAAATTGTAAATGTTGTGGCCAAGGAAAAATATCTTATCTAAATGAGAGAAGCCCACTAGCTAGAAACCAAGTCTGTCACTACCAAGACATTCACTCACTCACACTCACACACACACTCACACACTCACACACACACTCACACACACACTCACACACACACACCCAAAATCCTCCTAGGAACTGGTGCTAACACCGCTACTGAGATTTGGAGCTTGTCTTATAGTTTTACAAACTTACTTCTTAAACTGCTGGTTGTCTACCTTTCTCTGCACAGTGACACTCTCCCATTAGACTTGCTAAATTTCCTGCTGTTTTCCTTTCTTTGACCCAGTTTGGAAATTGTCAGTTTAACTACAGATAAGCCCCAAGCAAGCACCGTGGCTCCACATTATTTCATTAACGTAGTATGTCCCATTAGGTTGACAGCCCGTGTTTTTTTCCTTCCTCAGGTGCAGATGAACGTGCTGGCGTTTAATAGGCAGTTCCACTATGGCGTGTTTTATGCATACACCAAGCTGAAGGAACAAGAAATGAGGAATATCGTGTGGATTGCCGAATGCATTTCACAAAGACAGCGAACTAAAATTAACAGTTACATTCCAATCCTATAACCGAGGGAGGGGCCTCAAATGCAGAAAATCCTAAATGTTAGGAGGAAGTTATGAGGGAAATACAGGAGTTGCGTTATATTATCTAGATCACACAACAGTAAATGACACTGCACTTCATGAATTGTACACCCACCGGAAACACAGCAAACCAGTCCTGAAACAAAGCATGTCTTTTTCCAGGAGCCTTAAATCTTGTTATGTCTTATTCTTCACTGGGCCTTAGCAATTAATTTTAATTAACCTGTGGTACTTTCTCTGTTCTCGTTTTCTTCTTATAAAATCAAATCTATTACAAAGTGTTTTGCTTTCCCATGTTTATCCACAGGCCTAAATACTGAGTGTCTCCTTTACTTGTTAACTGTCCATTCCTGATCTATGTCCACAAAAATCTAGAGTAGTACATAAGCCTCATGGACCACACATGGGGGAAAACACTGTATTTTTTTCCAATACACTTTGATCTGGTAGGCTTGAGAAAGCTACACAGTTCCAATCATATTCCATAGGTGCCAGTAGAGTTAAATTTCTTACTAAGGCTACCAAATATAACTTACTTTCTCCCAACTTTCATTAAACAAAAGGTATCCCTCTCTTTCTTACAGTTTCTTCATGTTAATACTTTGAGAAGAAAAAGTTGTTACATTTTATTCATTCAGGAACATAAATCAGAGGTTCTCGGGATACGGCTTCTCTATAAACTCCAGTTTACCAGAGAAAGAAAAATCAACTAACACTGCTCCAGTGCTTTCTTTAAAAATAAAAAAAAATTCCTAAATAGAAATGTCTGGCGTTTTTTGTTATATTTTAAAAGGTAAACATATATTTGAAAGTTCTTCAAGTAAGAATATTTGCAGAGAGCCAGAAAGTGAAGTCGCTCAGCCGTGTCCGACTCCTTGTGACCCCACGGACTGCGGCCCACCAGGCCCCTCCGTCCGTCCGTGGGGTTCTCCAGGCAAGAGCCCTGGGGCGCGCCGCCACGCCCTCTTCCGGGGATCTTCCCGGCCCCGGGATCGAACCCAGGTCTCCCGCGCCGTAGGCAGCCGCTTCACCGTCTGAGCCAGCAGGGAGGCCTGGGAACACAGCGTACACCTATACTGAGTCGGGCGCAAAGACCAAGAAGTGAGTGCATTTGGGGCGAAAGAAGAATTCACCTTCTCATAAAATCGTTTCTATTTTTTTTTCCCTTTTATTGTTTTTGCCATTCAATGCCATGTCATAAAATCGTTTCTGATTGAACCGGTGGCTGGCGGAGTCAGAAGGACGGCGGGCGCCTGTCCCGGGGCCCGGGCCGTGTGCCTAGGCGGAGGCCGCGCCGCGCAGGCTCCGGCGGGGATGCGGCAGCCGGACCGGGATGCCCCGGCCCGCCGCTGCCCTCCCTGCGGCTGCCGGCTTCCGCCCGAAGCCCGGGGGCCGGGAGACGCCCGCACGCTACATCTCCACCCGGGGTGCCTGCAGCGGGGGCGACTGGTGAGGCCGGGCGGGCGTCCGCGGGGGTTGAGGGCAGGGATGCCGGTTGGAAAGCGGCCCTTAGAGCCCAGGGCCGTCTCGGGCGAGCCCTTCCCACCGCCTCTGCAGGGCCGTGTGGGCCTCACCTGCCCCGGGGTGGCGGGCTGCGGCCACCTCGCTCATCACCTCCACGTGAGCCCCCCGAGCCCCTTCCCCAGCCACCAAGTCTCACCACCGTGTGGACAGAGGGGATAGGAATTTCCGGGCACCTCATGAGGCACACACGGTAGGGTGCCCTGCTAGAGACGGGGCGCACCCTCTGCCGCTGGAAACACTTGGCTTCGAGGTTACAGCCTGTAAGTGTGACTGGGATCCGACTTCTCTGTCATACCTCGGGGACCCTTTGGAAATGAGCCCAGCAAATTAGGGACATAGAGGAACCCCCAAAATACAGAAGTCAAAAATGCATTTCATTTCCTGGTGGTGGAAGCCGAGGCTCCTTTCAGTCCTTTAGCACCCACCTCCCAGCAGTATCCCACCAGTCTCAGATTTCCACCTCTATTATCGCCTCGCATTTTGTGGCAAGACCTGATATGGGGAGTTTTTATGTCATTTTGGATTGCTGCGTAGTCTCAAAATGTACGCGCTTTATAAATAAGAAAATAGGCTGCAGAAACTATCATAAGGGCCAAATCACCTGCCCTGAGCAATTTCTCGCCCTCATTTTTCTCTTTTACATCTTCATTGCTCTGTCTGGCCTCCCATCAATCACTTTTCCACTTTCTCCTCAATCACTTTGTCCTGCAGTTTCCAGCTTCCACAGCCAACTTGATCACTAAGTGAAATACAGCTGGTCAGAGCTCTGCTCAATGAGAGCATCCGGCTGCTTCGCCCAGGGAAGGCAGGTTGGGATTCTCTTTGAAAAGAAAAGAGAGCAAGTAAGTAAGAACTTACTCATCTTATAACCAACGGTTTGGACCTTTTTACCAACTTCTCCCTACTTGTACCGCTCCCTGCCCCTGTTAGTCACTTTTCTACTCTCTGTTTCTATGAGATTGACTTCTTTTTTTTTCCCAAACGTAAGTGAAAATTAAAGGGAAATCTATAGGTAAGATTTTAGTGATCATGATTGTTGGCTGTCGTGGTTGTGTTAGTTGCTCAGTCATGTCTGACTCTGCCACCCCATGGGCTGTGGCCTACCAGGCTCTTCTGTCCATGGGCTTCTCCAGGCAAGAATTCTGGAGTGTTTTGCCATGCCCTTCACCAGGGAATCTTCCCAACCCAGGAGTTTAACCCAGGTCCCTTGCATTGTAGATGGAGTCTTTACTGTCTGAGCTATCAGGAAAACTGTTCGTGATCATGATTAGATACATTTTTATTCAATCTATTTCTTAAAATATGTGGAAACATGGAAGTTTGGGTGACCATCAGTGCTAGCTTTGAGTGTCCAGATCCCATGATTGTGCAAGGATTCACCCTGGTACTGTGATGAGAGGTTTATATTGAATAAACCTTTCAGAACCTGAAAGGCTTTTCAGTAGAAAGACAGGAAGAAAGTTATGCAAGCGAGATTTCCCGGGGGGGAGGGAGGCGGGAGGGGGGTTCTGGAGGGGAAGCATATGTAAACCCATGGTGATATCATGTCATTGTATGGCAAAAACAATAAAAAAAAAAGAACCACATGTGCAAATAAATAAACATAAACCATATCATAGGAAATTATCAGTTCATAGTTCAACTGTTCCCTGTGCTGGAGGTAATGCTATGAAATAGCAGGATTACCTGAGCCACCAACTTTAACATGAGTCATTAACCATGGCCCTAATCATTTGAATTCAAATAATCCTTTAAGAATCTGATGAACACGATGGACAGCTTCCCTAAGAATAATAGACATTACACATTCACTTAAATCTGCAAAAGCCAATTATCAAGAGAATAACAAGGCACACTATAGGATAAAATATTGGCAAAGGCACATCTGATAAAATACTGTTATGCAAAATGTACAAAGAACTCTTAAAACTCCACACTAAGAAAATAAACAACATGGTTAAAAAAAGACCTTAAGAGGAATTTCACCAAGGAAGATACATAAATGACAAATAAGCATCTATGATTTCCCTAATCACAGATCATTAGGGAAATGCAAGTTAAAGCCACAATGAGACACTACTGCACACCTATTAGGATAGCCAAAGTCCAGGATTCACATACCAAATGCTGGCTCGGGGGTGGAGCGAAAAGAACGCTCATTCATTGCTAGTGGGAGGCAAGATGGTATGGCCACTCTGGAAGACAGTTCAGTGGTTTCTTACAAAACTCACTGGCAATCAGCTCCCCTCCAGTATTCTCCCAAAGGAGTTGAAAGCTTATGTCCACGCAAAAACCTACACACAGATGCTTGTAGCCCCTTTTTTCATAACTCCCCAAACTTGGAAGTGACCAAGGTGTCCTTCAGTAGGTAAACAGATTAACAGCAGACAACAGAGTGTTACTCAATACTAAGCCGTGAAAAGACGTGGAGGCAACTTGGAAAGTGGAAGTGAAAGGCGCTCAGTCGTGTCCGACTCTTGTGACCCCATGGACTGTAGCCCACCAGGCTCCTCTGTCCATGGGATTATCCAGGCAGGAATACTGGAGCCGGTTGCCATTTCCTTCCCCAGGGTATCTTCCCGACCCAGGAATCGAACCCCAGGTCTCCTGCACGGCAGGCAGATTCTTTACCAGCTGAGCTACGAGGGAAGCCTTTTGCGACCCCATGGACTATCTTAAATGCATATTATTAAGTGACATAAGCCAGTATAAAGGGATGGCATACTGAATGATTCCAACTATATGACACTCTGGAAAAAGCAAAATTATGTAGGCAATAAAAAGATTTGTGTTTGCTAGGGGTGGAGCGGGGAGAGATGACTAGGCCCAGCTCGGAGGATTTTTAGGTCAGCGACTCTATGATATTCTGGTGAAGGGCACATGTCATTACACATTTGTGTAAACCCATGCAGTGTGCAATGCCAAGCATGAGCCCTAAGGGAAACCCTGGACTTTGAGTGACTATGATGTGTTAATGTAGGTTCATCTTTGTTGAAAAATGTGCTGTTCTGCTGAGGGATGTTGATGACAGGGGAAGACTGCATGTATGGGGCAGGTAGTACATGGAAAATCTCTGGAACTTCCTCTCAATTTTGTTGGAAGCCTAAAACCGCTGTTAGTTGTCTTAAAGACCTAAATACATCTGCCCAGCTGATATTTCCTGAAGCCTATTTTCAGGATGGAATAATCAAATGGGAAAAATTAGTATTAAGGCAGCACCTTCAGTGTAATAGAAGAAAATGGTGCCCTCACAGTTTCTCATGGCATCTAGAAATGAATCATTTCTGTCTTCTTTTATTCATATAAAAGCCATCCTTTATTGCTTAAAGCCAACTAAAATGAGTCAAGTGGAGTAACGAAGAGTGGGCAGGACAGATGCAGAGCCTCTTTAGTAGACATTATAAATCTAGGAAGAGCAGGTGGAAATTTAAGTCGGTGTTTTCTAGAAGAAAGCATACATCCTTATGTTCAGGAGTAGCCCTTGCTGTCCTGCGCTGGTGGGACCATTTTCAGGCAAGACCACGGGGAGATTATGTACAAATCCAGAACAGCTGGGCACACTGGCAGCCCATGCTGTGCCAGCCTATACCGAAGCACACGGAGAGCGTCAGCTGGCTTAAGACAGGAGCGGTTTTACAATATGGGAAAGCAACCGCCAGGTGAAAAGGGATCCTCGTGTGAAAATGAAGCAGATATCTGCAGTCCGCAGAGAAGATGATCATTCAGTATCGGCTCTGGATTGAAGCCCTGAGGACAGTGCACTTCAGAAATAACTCACCTGTAGAAAGCACGCAGCATCGTTTGATTTGTATGCTCCAGGGAAACTGGTGTTCTCCACTGCCTCTGGAGGCAGGTCTTACAGCGCAAATTCAAACTGAATATCAGCACAGCGGCTCCAAACATAAATTGACATGTGTGTGTGGTCCATTAACTTTCTACAGTAAATCTGTCTAATGGCCGTATCTTGCTCTGACAATTTTTTTTAAATTGGATTTCTCTGACTAATTTAGTACATCAGGCTAAATGTTCCTTATTCAATATAGCCATCTAAGAAACATGTCTACATCTGCTGTATCTAGCCTAAAAAAAATAAAATGGAGAATTTAAGGTGGATCCTGAAAGGCATAAAACAGGTATGTAGAATTTCAGAACTAGGATGGGCACTAGTTATCCAGATAGGAAACTATAGTCAGAAGGGCTAGAATAGGAGTCAAAATTAGGTCTCAAGTGTTCTGTGTCTTCCATCTTCGATAGATACATAGATGGATACAGATATTCTACTTTCTTAGAGCTAGTGCACAAGTTTTTGATTTTCTCTTTAAGTTATAGGCTTTAAGTTACCACTTTTCTTAGAGATAGTAGAAAAAAAATTTTTTTTAAATTTTCTCTTTAAGTTATCACCTCCAGTTTAAGACTAAGATTTCTGTTTGTTCCAATTATGTCCTATGAAAGATGACAGAAATCCTATCAAACTTCATATTATGAGAAGGAAACCATCTCATGTCTTTGGGAATTTGCAGAGCTCATGGAACTGGGTCTGGGGCTTCAGAGATTTCATTAGAAATGACCTGTCTTCCCCCTGTCATGTCAGAGATGCCGAGCAGCAGCCCAGCCTAGTGGGAAATGCTCCTCTAGTCCAACAGCAGCAAATGTTCCGGGTTCGACAGTGACTGACCTGCCAAGGCATTTCACGTAAGTCTTTGCAATTATAATTTTTATCATTCTGTTACTGTTTGAGAATTGAGGAAGCATTTTTTAAAATTTGTTAATTTATTTTTATAAATTACTTGACTAGTAGAAACACTGCCTATTTTATTGAATCATTTAAATCATTTAGACCCTGAGCCCTTACTGAGTACCAGGCCATATCATGCACAGTGTAACTTTTGAAAATAATTTTGCCATTTCATCCAACACTAAGTGCCAAATTTTGGACATGAGTTTGAGCAAGCTCCAGGTGTTGGTGATGGACAGGGAAGCCTGGCATGCTGCAGTCCATGGAGTCGCAAAGAGTTGGACACAACTGAGCGACTGAACTGAACTGGACGTAAAATTATTTGGAATGCTAGTTATCAAAACATTGGTTTATTAACATTTTAAATGTAAAATGTTAATAGCTAAGTGAATCATGACACTTTAATCTCCGTTACCCATAATATACAACCTGTAAGTAAATTCTCCCAATTCTTTTAGCAAAAATATTTCTTTAATTCACTGCATAAGTCCAATACTTCGTCATCTTTTGTGTAGGTTAGGTCCATAGATCTCTAACTGTCTAGCTGTCATCCCTACTACAACTGAGAGAGCTTTTAAAGACCCAAGACCTTATCACCCTTTAAAGCAACAACAAAAACTCTCCCATTGTTTCTCCTTATCTTTGAAATAAAATCAGAACTTTACCATGATCTAGAAGGCCCAGAAAGGTCAGGCTTTTGCTACCTTTCCACTGACTTCCTCTGTCCACTACCAAGCTCACTGGCCTTCTTTCATATTTTCAGGACTCCAAATTTGTTCCCATTTAGGGCTATCATGTTCTCTCTCTACGTAGAATTTTTTCCCTCTGGATTCTCCCATGGCTGGCTCCTTTCCTTCAGGTTTTAACATGATTTTGTCACATTGCCCAGTTCCAGTGGGCACTTTTTGAAGTTGTGCAAACCACCGGTACACAATGTTCATATATATTCAGCTTCTCAAAGACTTTTTTCAGTTTTAAAGAGGTACCTTGTATTGTCTCTCCCAAAGCATCCTGTTGCTTACTTTTTATATCTTACCACAATTTGTAACCATAATAGATTTGTTTATCTGTTTTGTAATGTTGGCCTTCCCCATCCAACTATGGTCTGTGAGAGCAGAAAATTTATGTTTTTGATCATCGCTATATTAATATATTCAGTATTTGGCACAGAGCCTGGCATATGGCAGCATTAAATAGATATTTGTTTAATGAATGAATGCACAAATTCTTCCACCTGCAAAATACATAGATTCAAATCAAGAACTGCTAGAAGATGAACTGAGGCATATTAACAATTTTAAGAGTTTATTTAAGCAAAGTTGATTCCACTGGGGCAGCTTCACGCTGGAAGTAGTTAGGTGTGCTCCACCAACAGCAGCTAAGGGGAAAGACTTACAGAGAAAAGGCCGAAGAAAAGCTAGGAAATTGTTTGAATAGCTGTAGCTTAAGCATCTGCCTTGTTTGGGGAAGCCTAGTTGACTGTTTATTATGGATTGTCCTCAGGTTTTTATTTCTTAACCTTGAGGCATTTATAGGTCTGAGTTTTGGTTTGCTTACAAAAACTGCTAAGGTCTTAACACCACCCAGTCTAATGCCCTTCTTGTTTAGTTAATTTAATAGAAGGAAAAGCCAAAATATAACTAGGCCAGGGACCCATAAATTTCCTTTGGGGCACAGATATTTTCAGTGTCCAGTCAAAGTAACTCAGTTGTGTCCAACTCTTTGCGACCCCATGGACTATACAGTCCATGGAATTCTCCAGGCCAGAATACTGGAGTGGGTAGCCTTTCCCTTCTCCAGGGGATCTTCCCAACCCAGGGATCGAACCCAGGTCTCCTGCTTTGCAGGTGGATTCTTTACCAGCCAAGCCACAAGGGACGACCAAGAAGATATTTTAAAAAGCCCAAACAACTGAGTCTGGTAGAATGTTACCTCCTCAGTCCATGAAAACAGAAACACATTCAAAGATGGGGACCCAGGGGGCTCCTCGGGACCACAGTGAGATCTTCAGCACATAGTAGGCACCCAACACGTATCTGTTGAGTAAACAAACCCATATGTAGAGCAAGTATTACATCACCACCCACCCCTGACCTCTGCAACAAAAGGGGGAAAAGTGACCCAGAATCCATACCAAGTGCAGCGTTTACTGAGAGTCAGATAGCCAGACTGCTGTTCTTTGTCTGCTGTGATTTGGCACAGCAGTCACAGTCGGAAGCCAGGCCAACTCAATCACAGAAATGCACTTCAGCCAAGAACTGCTTAACTAAATGGAGCCTATTTCCTGTCATCTACAAACACAGGTGTCTACAGAGGACAAACCCGAAGAACAGGTAAACCAAAATTGCTCCATGGTGTTCTCTGCACACCGAAATAAATGTGGGTAATAACTCTCAATCCAATTTACCTGCCTGCTCAAACCCTTTTAACATCTAACTTGAAACTCACAGGACTCTACAGTACATTAAAAATCTGGTTATTTCCCTCATTTATACGGCGTTTGAAAAGAATGGTCAAACATGGTGTACTCTGCCACGCACCGTTTATTCAACTAATTATGTTATCTCTCTCTTTCAAAGAGTTCTAGGCATGCAGATAAATGTGAAAGTGCAGAACATTCCACTTCAGTGATAAAAATTAATGGGGATATTAAGAGGGGAAAAGATGAATGATATTTAGAAAAAGGAAAGGAATGGAAATTATCCTAAAGAACTGCAGATGGAATGTAAGGTTAATTGCAAAGTCCAGATGTTACTGATACTAGCGTCTTTCTGTTCACCAGGCACCAAACCACACCCCATTCATTCCATCAGAAACAGAAAGGCACTCAGAGAAGGCTACTTTCAACTAAAGGAGTGGCTAAGAGTTTGGGAAATAACTGTTTTGGGGGTTTCACATCTATTACATACTCTTAGTATGGCCTCCTGGTTGGATGGCATTTAAGCATCTGTTCCAAACAAGCTTCTCTACTTGAATGTGTAAGTCTTGGAGAGAGAGGCTGGCCAGTTCCACACTGGTCTTCTCCAGGTGTAGGTAAGACGAGTAAATCACACCCAAACACAGACTAAAAGCTGCTGAAGACATGAGACCTCTGTCCTCTTGAACTTCTTTTTCGAGGTGAGGAGAGAGCTGAAAATGCACTCACTGAGGAACAGCACTGTGCTTCCCCCTTGACATCTGCCCTCCTAGGTACTTAAGCAATTCATCTGATCTGCCCAATGAGTCTCAGATGAGTCATTCCAAAGGAGACACTCCCCAGATAAACCGGTTCAATAGTCCTAATGCTTGAACTTAGTGAAACTTAGCAAGACAGAAATACAACCCTAGATGAAGGAAAGTAATCATGATGAAGGGATTTGGGGCATTCTGGTCATTATTTCTGTTGCTTTTCTGACCATCTGTCATAAGTTCTTTCTCCAGAACTCACATCACAGTTATGGAGAACTATTTTAAGACAGAGATACCTCAAAATAAACTCCCTATCACTTCCCTCCATTTTTCTCCCCCCAGCAGCCATAAATCCATTCTCTAAGTCTGTGAGTGTCTTTCTGTTTTGTAGATAAGCTCACTTTCATCATTTCCTTTTAGATTCTGCATAAATGGATATCATACAATATTGCTCCTCTGACCTACTTCGCTCAGTATGACACTCTAGGTCCACCCATGTTGCTGCAAATGGCGTTTTCCATTCTTTTTTAATGTCTGAATAATATCCCCTTGTATTTATGGACCACATCTTCTTTGCCCATTTATCTGTCAATGGATAGTTAGGTCGCTTCCTGTCTTGGGTATTGTAAACAGTGCTGTAATGAGCATTATGGTGCCTATGTCGTTTTGGATCATGTTTTTCTCTAGATATATGTCCTGAGTGAGACTGCAGCATCCTATGGTAGCTCTATGGTTGGTTTTTTAAGGAACCTCCGTATGTTCTTCATAGTGACTGTACCAATTTACATTCCCACCCACAGTGTAGGATGGTTCCCTTCTCTCCACATTTTCTCCAGCATTTATTGTTTGTGGAGTTTTTGATGATAGCCATTCTGACTGATGTGAGGTGATATTTCATTGTGGTTTTGACCTGCATTTCTCTAATAATTACTGATGTTGACTATAGTTGCATGTGCCTCTTGGGCATCTGTACGTCTTTGGAGAAATGGCTATTTAAGTCTTCTGCCAGTTTATTGATTGGATTGTTTGCTTTGCTGATGTTAAGCCTCAAGAGCTATTTGCCTGTTTTGGAGACTAATCCCTTATTAGGGCTTCCCTGATAGCTCAGGTGGTAAAGAATTTGCCTGCAGTGTGGGAGACCTGGGTTTGATACCTGGGTTGGGGAGATCCGCTGGGGAACGGATAGGCTACCTACTCCAGTATTCTTTGGCTTCCTTATGGCTCAGCTGGAAAAGACTCAGCCTGCAATGCAGGAGACCTGGGTTTGAATCTGGACTGGGAAGATCCCCTGGAGAAGGGAAAGGCTACCCACTCCAGCATTCTGGCCTGAGAATTCCATGGACTGCATAGTCCATGGGGGTCACAGAGTCAGACACGACTGAGCGACTGTCACTGATCCCTTATCAGTCACATTTGCAAATATCCTTTCCCAGTCGGTGGGTTGTTTCTTCAAGTTTGTTCATTTCATTGTTGTTTATTGTTTCCTTTGCTGTGTGAAAGCTTCTGAGTTTAAGTAGGTCTCATTTGCTTGTTTTTATTTCCATTACTCTGGGAGATGGGTCAGAAAGGATATTGCTGAGTTTGTCAGTCAGTGTTCTGCCCATGTTTTCCTCTAGGAGTTTTATAGTGTCCAGTCTCCCATATAGGTCTTTAATCCATTTTGAGCTTATTTGTGTGCATGATGTTAAAGAATGATCTGATTTTATTTTCTTCCCATGTGTCTGTCCTGTTTTCCCAGCACCATTTGCTGAAGAGACTGTCTTTCCAACATTATGTAGCCTTTCCTACTCTGTCAGACATTAATTGACCACAGGTGCATGGGGTTATTTCTGGGCTTTCCATCTTGTTCCATTGGTCTCTATTTCTGTTTTTGTGCCAGTAACACACTGTTTTGATGATTGTAGCTTTGCAGTATAGTCTGAAGTCAGGGAGCCTGATTCTTCTAGTTCCATTTCTCTTTCTCAAGATTGCTTTGGCTGTTTGGGATCTTTAGTGTCTTCGTACAAGTTTTAATATTTTCTGTTCCAGTTCTGCATTGAATCTGTCGGTTGCCTGCGGCAGTATAGTCATTTTGATAATATTGATTTTTCCAATCCATGAACACTGTGTATCTTTCCATTTGTTTGTGTCTTCTTCAATTTCTTTCATCAGGGTCTTACAGTTTTCAAAGTGCAGGTCTTTTGTCTCCTTAAGTAGATTTATCCCTTGGTATTTTATTCTTGATGCAGTGGTAAATGGAACTGTTTCTTGAATTTCTCTCTCTGATCTTTCACTGTTTGTGTATAGAAATGCAACAGATTTCTATGTATTAATTTTGTAACCTACAACTTCACCAAATTCATTGATGAGCTCTAGTAGTTTTCTGGTAGCAGGGAGTGGGGGGTTAAAAACTAAAATGTGAAATGATTTTGAAGGTTAACCTCATCCTCCATAGTCACCCTTCAAGACAGCAGAGAGGAGCCTGTCCCCCATGGAGGTCCTTCCCTCTTAATATCGTTGCTCCATCTCTCAAAACAAAGGCCTTTACTCTTCTAGCAGATAAGGGCCTCATAAATGCATATCTCAGTCTTGTTAGGCATCCTACAAGCACACTTAGACTCTAAGAAATTAACTGATTAGAGCAGGAAAGCCTTTGAGAAAATGAAGATGAGTCAGAAATTTGAATCTATTTTCCCTGGTCTCCAGAACTTTGTAGCCTTAGGCAAATTATTGAACTTGTTTGAGTTTCTCAGGCTTCTCTGGTGGTACAGTGGATAGAAATCTGCCTGCTAACGTAGGGGACACGGGTTTGGCCCCTGATCTAGGAAGATTCCACCTGAGAACCACGACCACTGAGCTCATGCTCTGGAGCCCACAAGCCTCAACTCCTGAGCCCGCGGGCTGCAGTTACTGAGGTTCACCAGTCTGAGGCCTGCGCTCCACAGCAAGAGAAGTTCCCTTGGTGAGAAGCCCATACACTGCAACAAAGAGCTGCCCCTGCTCACGGCAGCTGGAGAAGGCCTCGCAGCAACCAACAGTAAATAAATACACAAAGGCTGAACCTCCCTGTCTGTATGAGTGACAGAATTATGACTACTTCTTAAGATTGCTACAAAATTCAGATTAAGCAATCCATTTAAATGCTTAGTACCCAGCCTGGCACAGAGTAGGAGCTCAATAAATGTCCTGTTATACCTTCTTTAGACAGACTTGCATCTGAATAATTTGTGCATGCTGCTGTTCCAGTCACTAGGTTGAAAGTATCTGGAAAGTGAAGACCATTTGTTAATTGCTTTTGTGTCTCGATTAGTTCAAATCATATGTGCCTTTCAAATAGAATCAAAGTTGGCTACTGGATATTGATCTAGTATAGATATATGACCAAAATAATTTTGCTGAATTCCCAGTTGGATGCATATTAATTAATTCTAATTAACAAAGACTGTCGCCTTCCGTATAAACCTGTACAACACTGTACGGGCTGTCTCTTTTGTGTGGTAATTTCTTCCATTTCCAGGCCATGGCCACCCTTCCCCAAACTCCTAGAGTGGTTCTTGTCTGGTCTCACAGCTCTGCTTACCGCTCCCAGCTCTCTTTGCCCTTCTCTCTCTAAGTCCCTCACTGCATGTCTGCTGCAATCCCACTTAGCCTGGGTCATATCTCCCTTGAGTTTGGGGGGACTCATCGCTCCTCTTTCTGCAGTCTCCTCCCTTCCCCAAGCCTCGTCTGAGTCTTACAGTAAACAGTACAGAAAGTCAGATAAATATGTCCCTATCTTCTTAACTAGAAGCCTCCACAGTGGATGGAAACTTTTCTTGGTGGCTTGAGATCCTTTCTGCCACCACTCACTTCTCCATTTTTCATTGTTTTGTCTTCATAATTTATAGGTTAATAATTTGCCTCCATTTTTATAAAGTATCTGTGGGATCACAAAGTCTGAGATGAACAACAGTCCTGGGGAACTTGGACAGTTGGAATCCTGCCTTTGCCTAGTTTTCACGGACAGAGGGCACCTCCCTATACCAGGAGGGGTGAGGGTGTCCAGAGAGCAGCCCGCATTTGCAGGGTGCCCTGCTGTACCCTGATGCTCCCACCTGACTCATAGGTACCCCCCAAACAGCACCCACCAAGGGCAACGGACCTCTCCGTAGTCCTCCCTTTGAGTGTGTTACGTTGTGTGTGGTTTTTTTTTTTCAGTGCACAGTATGTACTTGTGTCCAGGAGTTAAATTTATAGCTGCCATTCTAAAATTATTACTGTTAGAAAATATTTTTCCTTATAATTTCAGAATATAAAAAGAGGTGGAAAAGACTAAAAATAATAATAACATAGAGTTGCCTCAAGGGCTACTAAACTGAATAAGCTTATTTGCCTGTCTTTGAAATGACTCCAGACAAGTACATGTTTTATAGTTTTATGATTGCTTTTTCTGCAATTTTCTTGCCCCTTCTATAACTGTCAGTGTAATAGAAGTTATTTTTCATTAGTTTTCTCTGGCTTCCTTCTATTACATCCAATTTGCTGCCCACCAAAGGGGAGCAATAAGACCGTACTTTTATACCAGGTAGAACTGGGTCCAAAAGATATGTAAGTAGGACTCAGGGTAAACTTGAGTACCTGGATGTTGTGAGGCAGCTCTGAATTCCCAGTAATCTCTTTGGCCTGATGGATTATTCTCTATTTCCTGAGAGCTAGATTACTTTGTGAAATAACCACTGAGTATGTGAGAGGAGTTTTTTATAATATTAGTGTTCTTGTTGACAGGAAGTGGTGGAGCTGAATCAGCAGATCGACGTGTCCTCTAGAGTAGTGTTAAATCATGTCTTGTGATGAAATTTAAAGACCTTGGGTACGGGAGATGCCAACTGCCAAACTGCATTACAAAACAAGCCTGATTATTAAGTATTCCTCTGAGTATGTGTGTGATAAGAAATCAGGAGAGGTTATTTTCTTCCCAGTGTTCTGCCAACTCTCAGCTTGAACCTAACACTTTGGCTGAGCACATTTCCCTTTTCTGTTTCATCCGGATAAATGTTGCTTTTTTGGTTTCCTGTCATATAAGGTTATGTTTACAAAAAACGCCATATCTTCTAACCCCTGGTCTTTGGGTAAAGGGAATTTCAGACTGTACCATAAGACTAATTAGTAAGCAAAGCTGCTTAGTGCTAGCTGCTATGGAAACATCAGATACTCCATTCTGTCAGACTATGTCATTTTAATTGGCATTGAGGGAAAGTAGACCTAACTTCTAGGAACAACTTAAGCCAAAATTCTTTATTAACTTGTTGAAGCATTTTGAATTTGAAGTGAAAAGTCAACTTCTTGAAGAGGAAAAATATATTTTTATGAAAAACTTGAGAATAGGATATTTGAAAAGGAAAAAATAATTTAAATTATGTCTGTGAAAAGATTATTGTGTATTTGTCCATTTTTGTTACTCTTAAATCTAATATATTAGAAAGCTATTAGATCAGTGTGCTCCAAGAACTTAACAGTGTGGGTTTATAAGAATCTAATGACTAGCCCACGGAACAGAGGGCCTGCCAATCAGGTTTGCCGTCCTGTAGTGCTTTCATAATTGGACTTTGATTAAGATTCTTTAATTTTCAGGCTAAAGAAACTGACTCTGGCTAATCCAAATGAATTAGGAGAGTGTGTTAAAGGGTTGCTCACAAAATCAAAGGGCAGTGCAGACCTTGCAGAGGGCAGAAATCAGAGCAGATCCAGAGAAATCACGGGGGTTGGTTGCTCATGAACATTCTCTCTAGGACACTCATACCAGGTGACTCGGTGCTGAGAAGCTTCAGTGTCTGCAGATCTCCATTCACTGTCAAATGTCTGGGGAAGAAATATCCTCTTGGCCCAGGCACAGTTAGCATCTCTGTGTGTACCTGAGTTCAGTCCCTCAGTTGTATTCGACTCTTCTGCAACCCCATGGACTATAGCCCATCAGGCTCCTCTGTCCTTGGAATTTTCCAGATAAGAATCCTAGAGCGGTTGCCATTTCCTACTTCAGGAAAACTTCCTGACCTAGGGGTCGAACCCTTGTCTCTTGCATCCCCTGCATTAACAGGCAGATTCTTCACCTGCGCCACCTGGGAAGCATATCTACCCTTGGGTTAACAGCCACGGCCAAGGATAAAGGTATAGAGTGAAAGAGAAGGGGAAATGATCAAGGCCACTCAGAGAATCATTGTGTACTGCGCAGCAACCCCAATTCTGTCTCCTGTTATTGCTGAAGTCATAATCAGGCTCTAGGTTCATGGAGTTACAAACAGAACATTGGTTTACCTGAATAATTTCAGCACTTTATTAAATACCTATAGTGTGCCAGGGAGAAGACGAAACTCCAGGTATAAAAAAGTTCTCAATCAAGTAAGAGATGCAGATGTTCAAGTAATGAGTAGCATCATAACAGATATAATTCAGGCTTGTGCATGTTTAGGAAGTAAATAGAAGCTTTAAGAATATGCCTACAATGCGGGAGACCTGTGTTCGATCCCTGGGTTGGGAAGATCCCCTGGAGAAGGAAAAGGCTACCCACTCCAGTATTCTGGCCTGGAGAATTCCAGGGACTATCCATGGAGTCGCAAAGAGTCACACACAACTGAGTGACTTTCACTAGAAGCTTTAAAAAATATCAATTGACATACTCCTGAGATGTCAGGGAAACCTTTTCAGAGGAAAGAATATTTGAATCGTCTTTTTTTTTTTTTTGGTCTTCTTTATTTTGTCTTTTTTTTAATTGAAGTATATTTAATTTACAATATTGTGTTAGTTTTAAATGTATAGCAAAAAGATTCAGTTATGCATTTTTTTCAGATTATTTTCTATTATAGGTTGTGAGTTGAGTCTTGAAGGATAAGTGGGAATTTATTATGAAATGAAGATGAGAGGCATGCCCTCTAGAAGAAGTGCAGTTTCAAAGCACACAATGCCTACAACGGGTAGAAGTAAGAGACAGCGTGGCTCTCTGCAGAGCTTTGAATAGTTCAATATTGTTGGGGTTTGGGGATCTGAAGTGGAAGTTGCTGAAAATAAGTCTGGAGGAAGAGGCACACCCCTGAAGTTTCTGTTATGTAACATGAAGGTCTATGGATCAGGTGCTTTAGGCAACAGAGAGTCAATAAAGGATTTACGATTTGGGTGAGTGACGTGTTCAATGTTGCTTTCAGAAAGACCACTTTGGTAGCAATGGAAAAGAGTATGAACAAGGGAAGAAGACCGGCTACATATGGAACTTTGTATAGAGCAGAAAAGGGAGGTCCAGGACAATTCAGTCTTCTTTCTCAGATAGCAAACTAAACGGTGGGGTCACTAGCTGAGAAGAGGACGTGAAGAAGAGACTGCTGAAGCCAGTCCGAGGCCAAGTGCGCGCTCAGGTCTGCAGTCAGGAGAGAGACGTTTCTGAGTTCACAGGACCAAACAGCCATTCAAAATGTGGATGCTGATGAGCTTCATATGTAGAATATTCTGAATAAATGCAGACCTGAGAATGGAATCTTGGAGACTATAATTAATGGGTGGATCAAGGGAAAGAATTGAGTTGGAAATTCAAGAATAGTAAGAAGGCCAGTAAAGAGCAGATATAACAGAAAGTAGACAGAGGAAAGGGAAGGGAGTTTCAAGAAAGAGTAAGTCTGGGTTAGAATGAGCCTTCACTGCAGGTTACGCTTCTTTCTCAGGTAGACTAGATGTCGAGCTAGGCAGCTGGTACTGCTATGGGGGCTTCATTATTGTCCATTCCTACGATAGTTCACCCGGAATCTTGATTATCCAACTTGGTTCCTCAAGATTCATCTCAGGGGAAGGAGGACATGTTGAAGAAGGGAGAGTTCTCCCTCTAAAGACACTTACTCTCCACTTTGCACAGCAATTCTATCTACTGGCAGAATTCAGCCATATGGCACACCTGCCTTTAAAGCAGGCTGGGAAATGCACATCAAATTTGGGGCAACCAGAAGTCTAGCTGCAAATAGAGCTCTGTTTTACTAAGGAGGGGAAAACATATCCTGAAAGCAAACTGGAAATTTCTGCCACGCAAGAGTTGGTGAACAGTGGCACGAACTGAGAAGAGCTCTTGCAAACGGAGGATTGAAAGGTATTCATTGAATCAACGACGACCTCGGCAAAGGTAGTTTCTCGGCGCAAAGAAAACGTAAGTCAAATTGCAGATAGAAAACCGATCTCAAGGGACATGGAGTTGTATATGGATTTTGCTTTCAACAAACGGGGCTGTGAAAAGGAAGGTGAGAGGTGAGATCAGTTAGCTCGGCCTGTCACGGGATGGAGCTCATGAAGAAGCGGGGCTCAGAATAGGATGTGCCCCGTGAAAACTGCAGCAGAGGGTGGCAGCCTTGGGGACCAGGACAAGGGAGTGACTTTCTGCCCCTGGAAACGGCTTCAAGGGAAAACCTAAATCCAAACTGATCCAAAGAACTCAACCTTACAAATCCTTTGCATGAATGAGGAGTGGCTAATTTACTAAAGTGAGCCAGAGGATTCCCACAGTGGAAGTTTTAGGTTTCCTACTAGAAAAAAATAGCTTATCAATTTTATTCCAGTGGTTGAAACTATAAATTATAAAAGTAAGTTGGCAGCCATGGTTTTCATCATGTGTCAGAAAGACAAATGAAGTCAGGATTAAGAGGAAGATAGAGATTAAAGGCAGAAAGAAAGGGAAAGTCAGGGTCTTAGCAGCATTTAGATTCTTGCTTCTGATTGTTCCTGAAACTCAACAATCTTTTCCTTGAGAAGTGTGAGATCATCAAGATCCTTATAATAAAAATCTCCTTCCTTCTTAGGTAAATTCATGACTTAGTTACTAAGTCGTGTCCAACTCTTGTGACCCATGGGCTGTAGCTCTCCAGACTCCTCTGTCCATGTGATTTCCCAGGCAAGAATACTGGAGTGGGTTGCCATTTCCTTCTCCAGGGAATCTTCCTAGCCCAGGTATTGAATTCTGGTCTCCTGCGTTGCCGGCGGATTTCTTACTGACCAAGTTACCAGGCTCAGAGTAGATGTTCCATAAATAGCCACTGAATAAACACCTGCTTTCATGTGGAACTTTTGTCTCAAAACAATGTGATACTAATGAGAATGCCTCAAAAATAATAAAATAATACATCAATATGACAGTAGTCTAAATATGTCTTGCTTCTTGAACAAATATATTTCTTTCTATTTTTATTAGCTTTTTCCACTCAATAATATTGCAATTCATTTTCAAAATGATGAATTTTTATTCCAATAAAAGAGTCATAACTGAACTGTGATACTAATGTTATTTAACTTATCAGAACAGATAAGGATGATATTTATAATGAATTCTTCGAAATTTCTTCTTTCCTATTTTAAAATTTAGCTTTCCAGAAACACATAATCTTCCTCTTTATACAATGGAGTAGTTAAAGCATAATGTTAATCTATTTCCTCTCCAAAGAAATTTGTTTCAATGACCAGAACTCTCTTGGGAAACACTTCCAGTAACTTCTAATGAAGTTAAAATTGCATCATCATCATAATTATTAAGATTATATCCACTGGTACAATTTTCCATTAATATAGAAAAGAAATATTAATATGTTCATGGCTACTTTGTTATTAGTACTTTTAACCATACATTTTCATGCTTCTTTCTTCCTCTGTATGAGTATTTTCTTTTGTCCCAAGAGGGTTCACGAAAATCATATTTAATTTAGCATGTGAACTTATTAGCCAAGGCAATGCTTTTACAAAAGTCAGTTTTTCTAGACATCTATTTCTTCTACCCCATTGCCTCCTAATTTAGTGAGACTAAGATACTCCATCATGATGTAAAATGGGAAAAGTTTAATAGGCAAAATTAATATGGGTTGCAAAGCAATTATACTTCAATTAAAGATTTTTTAAAAATAAGTTATATGGGGTAAATAGCCACTCTTTACCATGATGACTGATTGTTTTTTAAAATTTTGATACCAGATGTAATTAAGTAGATATGTTCTAGATTAACATCCAGGATCTAGTCAATTCCTTCTGTTTCCAAGTCCAAGTTATCTACCTGTTAGATATAACAGAAACAAAACCATGTATAGAGTAACCATCTCAAGCTCACACGGGACATTCACCAAGACAGACCACATTATGGGTCATAAAACACATCTTAACTGGAAAAGAACAGAAGCCATACAATGTCTGGTCTCAGACCACAGTGGAATTAGACTGGAATAATCAGATGTGCCCAGGTCGTAAGCAAGGAGTCGGTCACTGATTTTCCTGACCTTGCTTCTGAGGCCATGCAGCAGTGCCGTGTCCTTTGGCTGTGAGTCTGCAGACTGTGGCTTACTTGATCAAAGTCACTTGTGTGTCCACCACCCTAGAAGGGTTTCCTCCATGCAGCGCTGCTCTAATTTGACGCCAGCTTCTCTGCCGGCGCACACTATGAGTTGTGATTAGTCTCTGGCCCTAAGTCTGCACACAAGGAACAGAAAGTGGCACAGCCTGTCAATGTGTTTGATCACTGTAGACAACAAGCCAAAAACTTGGACGAAAATTAGCCTTGTTCTCTCCCCTAATAAGGGAGAGATTCGTAGTTTTTGAGTAGATTTTCCGTGTACCTCAGGTGTCCTCCTGTTTGCCTGTGTAGATTTATGTTACAGAAACATTTTACTCTGTTTTTTCTTTTTAAGTTCAGCACTGTAATTTAAATACTAATAACGTTTTCTGTTCAGAATTTAGAATTTTTCCTGTTTTATATGACCTAGCTTATACAACGCTATACACTATTGTTTGATAATTCATCTTCACTCAGTGTCTTAGAAGATGCTAAGTAGTTTTCCTTTTATTGCATTGCTTCACTTGACTATTCTATATACAAGGCATTTGTAATTCCCCCCTCAGGTCCAAAGACCACATCAGGCAGAAAAATTCATGTGGAAAAATATTTAGGTTATAGCCTTCAAAACCTGGTTCTAAGTAAGATTACTATGTTTAAATATTCAAGAACTTTGTTCACTTCATTCTTGTTCTTTCTTGAATCTTCCTTGACTCCTCACACTGTGGGATTTCCTTATTATATGCTCTGATAATACCACTTTCTTATCTTTCATAACTTCTATCTTAATTTATAAGAATATGTTTATTTTGAGGTTACTTGACTAATGTCTAAATTTTCTTGTAGTTTGTAAACTCCACGAAGGCAGAAAAAGTGAAAAAGAAAGCCACTCAGTAGTGTCTGGTTTCTTGTGACCTCATGGACTGTAGCCTGCCAGGCTCCTTTGTCTATGGAATTATCCAGGCAAGAATACTGGAGTGGGTAACCTTTCTCTTCTCCAGGGGTCTTCCCAGCCCACAGATCAAACCCAGATCTCCCGCATTGCAGGTGGATTCTTTACCATCTGAGCCACCAGGGAAGCCCGAAGAACACTGGAGTGGGTAGCCTATTCCTTCTCCAGGGGAATCTTCCAGACTCAGGGATTGAACCGGGGCTTCTACACTGCAGGCAGATTCTTTACCAGCTGAGCTATCAGAGATTGTGTTAATGAAGAAACAGACTAAAATGTTTTAAGAAAGAAAACCACAAATAATGCAGCTTATACAGGCTGCACGTCTATTTCTGTTTCATGCACTATCCCAGGTGAGGGCAATCCAGGGCTGGTGGGATGACTGCTTTCCTCAGCACAGGCCTCCGTCCTGACTGGAGAGGGCTGCCAATGTCTTACTAGCCCTCTGCCAATTAGAAGAGGAGAGGACCAGAGCAGCGTGTGCTCTATACTCCTTTAAAAGGTCAGAGTCCCTGAAGAAGAAATGTTGCTTCTACGCTCAACCCATCAGCCACAGCTTACTCACATGGTCCCTAATAACTGCAAAAAAAAAAAAAAAAGAACAAACCCTGGGAACTGTAGGAGTTAGCTGGTGACCATCTACACTAGGAAAGACAAGAGACTGAACCTGGGGGACAACTAGCCATGCACCACCATATCTGTGTTTATTGTTACTGAACATTACGTCTTCAGAGCCCACTCCAGAGCAGAGTGCTTAACAGATATTCAAAGGGTAAATGGGTGATGGGTTTTAGATGCACACCATCACCGACCTTCCCCTACGTTTGACCCTTTCCTCTGCCCCAACCTGAGAAAGCTGTGAATCCAGAAGAAGCACAGGAGGCCTGGGCGAGGCACAGGAGTCAGTGTGGCTATATGTGCACCCCCGGCCACAGCTTTTTTTTTTTTTTGCAAGGGTGAAGTTGACAAAATTAGCTGATACTTATGATGTAAGAATCATTCATCCTTAAGATGAAATGAAAATGTTTCAGAATATAGCCAGGTCACTGGGTCTCTCGGGTCTGGTCATCCTTGGCGATGTCCCCCACCACTCTTAAGCTGAAGGCGTGGTGGTTTCTTTTTCCAGTTGAACACGGAGGACTGTTGAAGAGAACACACAGACATCTCCAAAACCCAGATGTGATTCTGAGAGATCATGCAGTACGAATATAGAATAGGAGAAACAGTTCTCTCACAAATGAATTACTACTTCACATTATCAAAATAAATGAGAAATAGGACCATGACTCTCCAAGGAAAATTTAATTGGAACTTTCTCCATGTCTGCTTAGTACCTTAAAAGGCACTTTCCACGTGGTATTACAGTTAATCTCTGAGCTGTTTGTGGACTGAAAGCATGTCTTATTTATGTTTATACAATATTTGCCCCCAAGAACCAAGTGGCACTCAACAAACATCTGTTGAATGAATCAATGAATAAATGAGGAATTGGTGAATCTCCTGAGTTATTGTGCTAAAAATGTAACTGGAAAAAAGATAACTTGAAGCATAAAACCTCCTCTACCCTCAGGAAAATCTGAAGGAATCTCTAAGCTTCCAGAGAATCTTTGTGAAGAAAAGGCTTTAATCATGAAAAGGAAACAGTGAAAGAAAGGAAATAGCATTTTTTGGTTTAGCCTAAAAAAATTTGAAGTTTGGTTATGAAGGAGAAAAATATTTCACTATTTTATTGTAGGACTGGAATTCACTGTGTATCAGAATTGGGGTGTGCTTTGGAGTGAATGCACACGTGTGTGTGCTTTACATATTCCTCCCTGCACACAGCTGCCGTCCCTGGACTCCCAGGGCCCTCTCAGGTCGACAGGGGACTGGAGGGCTCATGTCCATCCTGGCTGTTGCCAAGCTACTCAGGAAACGTCAGCGCAGACCACGGACCCTCTCCCTAACCTACCCAGTAAGCTACTTTGACATGAATGTCTCAGATTTGAAAAAAAAAGAGAAGTACTTCTGTGGCAGAGAAGCACGGATTGTGGAGGGAGATCAACCGCCGCGGTTAAGAGGCACATTTCCCGAAGGGGAGGGGGTGGGTTTGCAAAGCAGAAGTCAGAAAATGAAGCTTGGAATGGAAGGGGCCAGACTGAGAACATGGGTGTATCCAAGAGCGGTTCCCTCAGGAGGACTGTAGCTTCTTGGTGGCTATCTCTCTGGACCTTGGGAAAGGCATATTTGTTGTATATTTAGTAGCTCTGGGTAGTTTCCCTGGTGGCTCAGACGGTAAAGCATCTGCCTGCAATGTGGGAGACTCGGGTTCGATCCCTGGGTCAGGAAGAGTCCCTGGAGAAGGAAATGGCAACCCACTCCAGTATTCCGGAAAAGCCCATGGACAGAGGAGCCTGGTAGGTTACGGTCCATGGGGTCTCAAAGAGTTGAACACAACTGAGCAACTTCGCTTTCCTTTAGCAACTCTTACATTGCGCTGAGCTGTGTAACAATGTTCGAGAAAACTGTTCTGGATATTGAATGGTGGGCGGCAGGAAGGAAGGAAGCATGAGCCTGCCCTTGGGTAAACTTGCTCTCCTTGGTGACCAGGGACAGAGGCCCAAGGCTTGTGGTCAGGCCTGGGATAGAGGCAGGGCAGGGCCGGGCTGCTTTGAGAGGACCACTCCCCGACAGAAGGGAGGCAGGAGTTCAGATTAAAGAGAGCATGTCTCCTTCCCCAAAAGATAGTTTTTCTCTAACCTCCTCCTTGTTTGAATCCGATCTAACTTACCTAGAAGTTTAGAGATCCAGAATTCTGAGGGGACCATAACTGTCCCTCACTTTGTCCTTAACATTTTCATTTCCAAAGAAATATTTTTTGAGCCCAGAGAGCTTACAGATATTAAGAAACAGTGCTTATCTCTGTTATCTGATTGGTCCCAGAAATTCATGGGATCACTGATGGGAAGGAAGTATCCTAATAATGCTCCAGATTTAAAGACCATAGTACTCGAAGGACCTAAAGTAGCCTCACAACTTATCTTTATTAAGTAGCCCTTATTTTTTAAGCTTAATGTGCTAGTAGTTCATTCAGTAACTATTGAAAAAGACTGCTAAATGCTTTTAAAATATTACATTGCTATATATGTATGATCACCTGTTCTCAATTTGAACACGTCATTTCCAATCTGGAGACTAATTCAAAGCCAAAATAGCCATTTGGCTATCAAAATTCATTCATTTTACACAGAGGTATGTATTTACATAAAATTTTTATGCTTAATATATGACTACTCATTTCTCTGTTAAATCTCCTAAAAATCCTCCATTGTTTTTCCATGGTTTATAAGAGCTGCATATTCCCTAGTTAAAGGGCATGTTCCCAGCTGCCCAGGGCTAAGTCATGTCCAACTCTTTGAGACCCTGTGGCCTGCAGCATGCCAGGCTTCCCTGTCCTTCACTATCACCCAGTAGGCACTCAGTAATTACATACTGATGATGACCATGCTAATGGTGATGTAGGACACAAGATGAGTTAAATTCACTATTTTCTTCTCATCTAGCAGGAATGAATTTTCCCCCCATGGCAGAATTCCAGGGGCAGTGATGAGATCCCAAGGCTTCCACAGTCAGATCTGCCTCTCGTCAGCCTGGACTTTTCTCCCCTTGCTCCAAGCCTTCTTCTGGGGCTTCCTCCAATCGGCATCAGGGTCTGTCGGCGGGCCTTGGCGGCAGCTCCTCAGCTACTGAGTGGAGGTGGGTCAGCCAGCAGGGCTGGGCTGTGGACAACCCTGCTGCCAACACCAGTTAGGAACAGTCCCAAGACTCAGGCTTGTGACGGTGACGTGTGGGCGCACCTCCTTGAAAAGCCCTTTGGCCCAGAACGTGGTTCAATAGACAAGTCAGTGCCGTGTCCTTACTGATAACTTTCAGGAAAATGCAAGACAAGTTGCCCAAAAGAAGCACTACTTTTGTATTTGATCAGGTCTGCATATTTTTTAACAATTTAGCAAGAAGCCAGTTGTGAAAAGTTTCTTAATCTGAAACCAGTCAATCTGATATCTGGGAGGAGGGAGGGGGGTTCTGGAAGGGCAACATATGTATACCCATGGCAGATTCATGTCATTGTATGGCAAAACCAACACAATAAAGTAAAGAAAATTAAAAAAAAAAAAAAAAAGAACTGCAAAATAAATAAATAAATAAAGATACAGATGAACAGCCAGGCAAAGAGGCACCCAGGGCAAGATGCAGAGGGTCCTGAGTGTAGGAGCTTCCATCCCCTTAGAGGTGGGGTGTGCCCCCTTCTGGCATACAGATGTGTTCATCAGGCCAGACACTCTCCAAACCCCGTCATTTAGGAGTTTCATGACATAAACATGATTGATTAAATAACAGGAGGGTATTATAATAACCTAAATAATAGGTGGTTAACTTAATCTCCAGACCCTCCCCTTCCTGGATACTGGGAAAGCAGGACTAAAATTTCTAAGCTTGTAATCAAGGCTTGGGCTTTCTGATGATATAATGCCATCCTGAAGGCATCTAGGAATCCCTAAGAGTCACCTCATTAGAACCAAAGAAACTTTTTTTTTTTCACCCTTATCACTCAGGAAAATCCAAGGGTTTTGCAAGCTCTGTGCCAGGGATGTGGGCCAAAGACCAAACATCTGCCTAGGATACCACAAGTAGGTACGACAGCAACTGCTTTAAAAAAAAAGAGAATTGATTGTTGATATTGGCAAACACTCTAGAATTGGTAGTCAGAAGTTAAGGACTTGTACTAGGAAAGCAGATGTGGCAATGGAAAAGAAAGAAGCGATGTGAGAAACCCTGTCAAGACAGAATTCATAGAACTTTAGATGGCCTGTTGAATATTGGGGAGGGAGGGGGAGAAGGGCTCAGAGATGGCTCTTAAGTGTGAGTCTACATTGCTGGGAAGATATTGAGGCCACTTACTGAGAGGTAAAAGTAGAGGAGGCTTGCTTTGGGAAGAAGTTCAATCTTGTACATGCAGAGTTTCAAATACCAGCAAAAAAATCCATGTGTCACATCTTCCCATTTCTTCAGATGGGTTATCTTCCTGTGCCCCTCCATGCAATTTTCAAAGACTTTCTTTTCTTTCTGTTTTTCTGTGTTCTGTCTGAAATATTCCTCTTCAAATTTTGAAAATCGTAAGTAGCATAGCCGTGTCCTTTAATATGCTCAATTTTTCTCAAGTAGCCAACCGTTTCTAACCTTGGTTGGAAATTTTGAAAGAAGTCAATGAAAAGTTGGCCATCTGTAATGGGGAGGAAGTCGGGGAGTTTTTGAGAGAGACTTGGCCACCAGGTAACTTCCGTACAATCTGAGACACACTGTGAGTCCGTGAACTCTGAGTCTCACGATCAGCATTGGCTTCATCTTTGCTTTTAAAGGAGTCTTGATAGATGTGGAATGAAAGGCAATTCTCTCTTTCCATGTCAGAAATTCTTTTGTCCATTCTCTCTTGCTATAAAAATCAGTATCAGTAAATCATGGATGTCTGAGATAGAATGGTTGACTTGCTCCTATCATTGCTGTCTGATTTAGAGTAGTATCTAAAGGCAAATCTAAATAATTGTCTAATTAATAGTAGTATATAAATACAATAGTAGTATTTAAAGACAATCTAAATAATCTAATAATATTATCTGCTTGATAGCTACTTTTGCCGCACATATAATGACAAGTATTGTCTTTGTTATAGGCATAATTTCATTTAAGCAACAATTGTAGGAGGATGAGATATTGTCATGCACACCTCCATCATCAGTGTTAAACATACAAAGAAAATCTCCATCTCAGGACAGAGAGCGACACTGTCATTCTCAAACTTTTTGCATACCCTGCGTTACAGACTCTTCAGCTGAATGCTGTCTCTCATTGGAGTTTAATGCCTCCTTTTTCTAGTTTTACCACAGCTGAAAATTTCCTCAGTGTAGTCAGGTTCCACTTGTCAACCACACTCTCCCTTCGGTCATCACTGATTCACAAATCTGTAAACAGACATTCCTTATCAGACTACAAGACGAGTCTTCCAGTGACTGGGGTCTGAGGACTCAACAAGGGTCGTCTTTCAGCTCATCTACAAGATGGACCTGCATGGCATTGTCCTAGTAGTGGCTCTGCCCCCTTAACCACAGATACCACCCCCAGACTCTTTCAGTGCCTTTCCAGAAGAGTAACCAAAAAAACGATACTGTTAATTCTTCAAGGACTTCGGCTTTTCAAAGTTGTTTCTCTCAGATTCAGCCTTTAGGTTCATAAAATATTTAGACACAAATCATTTACTTCTTTCTAGAGGACATTACACAACTTTGATCATTGGTTTAAGTCATTTCCTTTACATTGACCTGAGGTACCTTGTATCCTGTTGAACCAGCATCAAAAAGTTTGAGCTCTTGCTTTTTAGATTATGATTTCTGCAGAACTTGCAATCCAACTTTTAAAAAATTCCAAAACAAGATTGGGCTTTGAGATCAGTTGTGATGTCAAGGGTTATGTGAGCCAGAATTTTTCAGTGAAAAACACAATGCTTGTTTCCTGTGAGCAAACGAAAAGAATATTATCTTTCAGTTTTATGTATTTCCTTTGAAAATACAAACTGTTGTGATAAGATTGGGGCCAGCAGATGATGACATTGGATTTGGAGCTATGCTTGGTGCCCGGAATGAACCATCCGTTCAGAAAGAGAAGAGAATTACAGAGGCCATGGGCTCTTACAAGGAACACCTTGTCCTGTAGAAACCTCCATTTGTTTTAAAGAGTTCTGTTTATGGAAAAATGCTAAATGTGTTTTCCATAAAATGCAATTTAATGCTGCATAAGCCTGTAAGATTCTAAGATAAAAGTCCAGGTAGGGTGAGAGACAAGCTCTATCCTAACACAGTTCAAAGAGATTTCGCTTGAGAAGCTCTGGGATACCTTCCCACGATGCAGTGAATGGCTTTGTCGGTGGTGAGGGACGCGACATGATGCTCTATGGAGAGTCCACAGGGCCGGCTCTGTCGGTGGTGAGGCACGCGACATGATGCTCTATGGAGAGTCCACGGGGCCGGCTCTGTCGGTGGTGAGGGACGTGACATGATGCTCTATGGAGAGTCCACATGGTCAGCCCATCCCATAATCTCTAGAGGAACTCTGTCAGATTTTTCACAGAACTTATTTGGATACTATGTCACCTTTCCTTCTAACAATTTAGGGTAATCAATAGACACTACAGACAATTTACATTAATTCACTCACTCATCCTTTTATTCATTAATTTAACAAAGAGGCTTGCATGCCTACTATGTTCACTATGTTTCATTAATTTTATGGAACATTTATCCTGTGCCTCATGCTGGACATGAGAAGATATACATAAGGTTGGGCTTGCTTCCAAAGTGTATATAGTCTCATTAGGCCAGAAAATAATAAGACAATTATTAAAATGAAAGAAGTTAAATGTCTTAGTTAATTTAAGATAATGTTGACTGTTATTTATTTAGAGATTACCAGGTACCAGACACTGAGAAAAGCACCTTATTTTACATTATGAAATGTTTTTATTATTTTTTTATGGAGTATAATTGCCTTACAATGTTGTGTTAATTTCTGTTGTACAACAAAGTGAATCAGCTGTATGTAGACATATATCCTTTCCCTTGTGACATGCTTCCCACCCCCCCTCATTTTAAATCTAAATTACCTCATTTAATCCTCATAAACCCCTAACTGGTGAGTATTAACTCCAATTTGTAAATGAAAAAACAGGTTTAAAGATATTGATTACCATCTCATCACTTGATGACCACCAAACACCTCGCAGATTACCATTTTTCCAGTTAAAATACTTTCAGTGTAAAGTAGACTGGATAAAAGTATCTTGAATAATAAGTGTATTAAATTAAGCCATAAAAAGGAGTCTGGAGGGAAACAGTTCTAGGGCTGGTAATGTTTTCAGCTTCACAAGATGAGTGTTCCATTTCTGTGTTCTCTTGACTTGCACAGCTGGGTTACAAGACTGTCAGCACAGCTTCAAGCATCCCACATTTACATGATAAAATCCAAGAAAGGAAAGGACAGAGAGATTGTTCTGGCTTCTCTTTTTTATCAGAGAGAGCAACATTTCTCATCAGCCCTGCATTGGACCCTCTCTTACACTTTGTTGGCAAACCTAGGTCTCACATCCACTCCTGAACAAATCACAGGCCAGAAGCATGAGATGACAGGAGTTAGCCAAGATCCATTGTGATTCATCCCCTTGAAGATGAGTGTAATTTTGCTTTTACCTGAATAAAATCAGGTAAGGGACGGGAAAATGGGACAACCTATAGGATCTCCCTTATATATTAAAGTGCTCAAAGATTCCAAGTAATAAGGAATTTTCTAACTTGCCATTAGACACACCATCCCCCATAAGATTTTAACCGAGATAGAAATTTTGAATGCACCATTAACCTAAGCATGTGGAACTGGAGCATGGTAAGACTACAGGACGTCTTGGCAGAGCTGTGCTTTGCGTGCCGTACGTAAACGTGCTGACACTGAATTTACCCTGAGAATGGGGCCAGCCATTAGAAGGAAGAAAATGTTGCACTATACCATGAAGCAAGACAACGTAGACCAATCATATTCTTGTTTTAAAACAATTTATATCACTGAGACAAAGATTTTTAAGTCAAATGTCTTTCAACATCTTTCCTTTAAACTTTATTCAGAACAATGAGTCTGATCAACTCAGATTTCTTGATGGACATATTACCTGTTTAAAAAAAAAAATCTTTGCAACACATTAAAAAAAAAAAAGTTTTAGGTTTAAGATGTCAGACTGAAAAAAACATCTATTTAAGCTGTGAGTGCATGCCCAGCCATGTCCATCTCTTTATAGCCCCGTGGACTGTAGCCCACCAGGCTCCTCTGTCCCTGGGATTCTCCAGGCAACAATACTGGAGTGGGTTGCCATTCCATTCTCCAGGGGATCTTCCCCACCCAGGGATCGAACCTGGGTCTCCTGCATTTCAGTCAGATTCTTTAGTGTCTGAGCTACCAGGGAAGCCCCAAGAATATTGGACTGGGTAGCCATATACTTCTCCAGGGGATCTTCCCAATCTAGGGCTCAAACCTGGGTCTCCTACATTGCAGGCAGATTCTTAACCATCTGAGCCACCAGGGAAGCCTCTTAAGTTCAGCTACATACAACAAATATGTTAAGCCGTACAACATATTTTACAATACAATGCAGGAGACTCTGGTTCAACTCCTGGGTGGGGAAGATCCACTGGAAAAGGGATAGTCTACCTGCTTCAGTATTCTTGGGCTTCCCTGGTGGCTCAGATGGCAAAAAAAAATCCACCTGCAATGCAGGAGCCTGGGTTCGATCCCTGGGTTGGGAAGATCCCCTGGAGAAGGGAAAGGTTACCCACTCCAGTATTCTGCCTAAAACGCTGTACTTTCCCTCTTATGTAATCCCAGTAAAACCACAATGAAGAAAATTTTCAAATAAACAACCCCATGAGGAAGGAGAAACAGAGAAAAAAAATTTTTTTGACAAAAATATTCCAAAATATTGTAACCTGGAAAGCAAGTGCATTAGAGATGCGTTACAAATGTGCGTCTTTAAAGGAGGAGAAGTTAAAAAACAAGGTGATCTACTCTGCAGAATGCTCGAAAGCATCATGTGAATGAGAAGAATCAGGTCTGACTGGAGATTGTGTGGACATGATCTAGAATCCAGTTCTAGTCTTAATCCCGAGGCAACTTCTGCTGTGCTACCCTAGCAAATGACTGCAGATTTACTGATGGCAGATATCAGCACACGTGAAGTTCTAGGTTCTCTGTGAAAAGGAGATGAGTTTATATTCACTGATTACTCACTGCAGAGACTGTGGTCTCTAGTCCCATTCTCCAGCTCAGCTCCCAATACCCGAAAGTAGGAGTCCTTCCTTTAAGAAGATGAGAAGACTTCTTGGGGGAACCTGACTAGCCCAAGATGAAAGATCTACAGATTCTGACTTTGATGTTGCCTTAACAATTGGTTCACTCAGATTACCATATACATAGCATGTAAGCTATATGCATACATTTGGAGTTTCCCATCAACTTTTTGGTTCATTATTATTAATTATGAGCAGACAGTTAAGGCTCACAAAGCATCTGAAAACTACTGGTTTTCCAGAAGTCATGTATGGATGTGAGAATTGAACCATAAGGAAGACTGAGCACTGAAGAATTGATGCTTTTGAACTGTGGTGTTGGAGGAGACTCGAGAGTCCCTTGGACTGCAAGATCAAACCAGTCAATCCTAAAGGAAATCAATCGTGAATATTCATTGGAAGGACTGATGCTGAAGCTGAAACTCCAATACTTTGGCCCCCTGATGAGAAGAGCCAACTCATTAAGGCCCTGATGCTGGGAAAGATTGAAGGCGGGAGAAGAGGACAACAAAGGATGAGATGGTTGGATGGCATCACCGACTCGATGGACATGAATGGAGTTTGAGCAGGTTCCAGGAGATGGTGATGGACAGGGGAGCCTGGTGTGCTGCAGTCCATGGGGCTGCAAAGAGTTGGATTTGGCTGAACAACAGACAGCAACAAAAAAGTAACAACAAGCAAACAAATAGAGGTTAAAAATAGGAAACAAGAGATAAGAAAATCAAAAGACAGGTTCAGGAGGTTCACACCAAAATAACAAAAATTCCAGAAAAACCAACAGAAATAGAGAGGAGGCATTTATCAATGAAATGATCCAAGAAAATTTCCCCAAACCAAAATATTTTCCATTTTGAAAAGGCTCATGAAAGATTAACAAAATAGGTGAAAATAAGGACACATAAAAATCCATTACCATTAAATTTTTAAAATATTGAAGACCAAAAATGTACCTACATTTTTTCAGGTTGGGAGGAAAAACAGGGCTTTGGGCACATATATAGGATTAAGAATTAGAATATACTAGAATGTCTAACCAGAACAATTAAACAAGAAATTTTAAAAATTAGAATGATTTTGAAATGTCAAGAGCAATATTGAAAGTTAGAAGTCAATGGAGAAATGCCTTCAAAATTCTGAAGGAGAATTATTTCCAAAGAATTCTATTACTTGCAAGCTATCACTCAAGTAAGGAAACGAAATTGACACTGACATACGTCTCATGAAAGTTTTCTCCCATTACCTTTTACATGAAGTTACAAAATAACACGCCCTTCCAAAACGAAGCATCAGCTGAAAAAGAAATACTTGGGCGAAAGAAACAGGTGGAGGTAAAGAGTGTTCCCCGGAACACCGACAAGGAAGATTTCATGTGAACCGCGTTAGAAACCATTTCAGAAAAGTGGAGAGGACCATACGGAGAGCCGCTTACCCTCCAGAGCGCACAGGCGACCACAGGGAATGTCACTGGAACCATCACCTCTTTTGATGAGTCTGCAGTGATGATGGGAACGCTTGAGACAGAAAGACGGTGCAGTGTAGAAATATACATCTGCTCCTAAGGGTTCATGAAAGCCTCGTGTCTTTCTTTCAGCCAACAACCAAAAGAAGCTTATCGCTGTAAGGAAAGGGAAGGAAAATATGCTAGAATAAGCATTTTCCTAGAAATACCTATGTGATTGCATGTATGTATAAACTTGCATTCTTTATTTTTAACTGTGAAACTTAAAAATTATTTCTGCTGAAGTTAAGATCAGAAGTGAAGTCACTCAGTCATGTCCGACTCTTTGCGATCCCCTGGACTGTAGCCTGCCAGGCTCCTCTGTCCATGGGATTTCCCAGGCAAGAATACAGGAGTGGGTTGCCACTTCCTTCTCCAGGGGATCTTCCCAACCCAGGGATCAAACCTGGGTCTCCCACATTGTAGGCAGATGCTTTTACTGTCTGAGCCACCAGGGAAGCCCCTTAAGATCAGAGCAAAGACGCAAATATCATTACAGTTTTCAACCTTGTTCTGGAGGTGTTGGTCATTGCCACAAGGCGAAACATATAAATGATATCTAAAAACTAAAGTGGAAGAAACAAAAATCTTTTCTGAAGATGACAATTATCTTCCTAGCAAATGAGAAATACTCTTCTAAAAAATTGTTGGAATAATGAGAGCACAGTTAAGTAGCCAAATACATGATCATCCATAATAAAAATGGCTTTCCTAAATACAATCACCAGTTGGAAAAAATAATGAGGGATTAGAGTATCCCAAACATAACTGCTGTCAAAAAAAGAAAGAAAATGAAATATATAGAAATGAACAAAAATTTGCAAGATCTTTGTAAAGAAAATGATAAAACTTCTTTGAAGATATAAAGATAACCTGATAAATAGCAAGATAATCATCTTGAAAAGAAAGACAGTATTGGACAATGTGAGTTCTTCCAGAAGTAACCAGTACAACTAAGTAATGAAAATAAAAATTCAAATAGAATTGGCTATGGCATATGAAAAGGGAGTAATAACTAATACTTATTTTTCACAAGACTGAGGAAAACTGACATACCCTCAGTTCAGTTCAGTTCAGTTCAGTCACTCAGCCGTGTCTGACTCTCTGCGACCCCATGGACTGCAGCACGCCAGGCCTCCCTGTCCATCACCAACTCCCGGAGTCTACTCACCAGATAACTAAACAGCGCTTGATAATGTAAAGGAAAAAAAAGAAAACAAAAAACTGTGTAAGTTCCCTAGGGCTGCCATAGAGTACCAGAAACTGGCTGACATGAAAAAACCGAAATGGATCTCCCCACAGTTCTGAGAGGAGTACTGCAAGGCTGTGCCTTCTCTGAAAGGTCGACTTTCTGGCCACTCTTGGCATTTTCCCTGACTTGCAGATACATTACTCCAAATGCTGCCCCAGTAGTCCATGGCATGCTCTGTCTCCCATCACACGTCTCCCTCTGCACGCCCCGCTCATCTGCTTTCAAGGACAGCATCATGTTGGACTAAGTGCCCACCCCATACCCAGTGTGATCACTTCTTAACTAACTATATCTGTAAAAGGAGATTTCCAAGTAAATCCATATTCAGAGGTTCAGGTAAGGACACGAATTTTGGGAGCCAATATTCAACCCAATTGGGTAACGAAAACATTGTTATTTTTAAGAAACTCCATACCAATACAGAATAGATCAATAGAACAGAATAAATCATTCAGAAATAGACCCATATATATTTTAAAATTAAAGACTATCAAAACAAAACAGATTGATAATTGGCTATTCATTTCAGGAAAAAAGAAGATACATTTATAAGATTTCTTCCAAATATACACAAAAACAAGTTTTATATAAACCAAAGAGCTAGACTTTAAGAACAAAACCATAAAATATTAGGAAGTTAATGTAAGAAACTCACATAAAGAAAAAACTTTTCAAACAATGAGATAAAACCAAGCAAAAGTAAACAAAAGCTACAGAGTTGCAGGAAATCTTTGCAATATATATATATTACTATACATATTATATACTATATATATATATATTACTATAGATGTATATAGTAATCCTCCTCCCTAATAAGCAAAGAAATGCAGAATATATATGAGCTATTAGTTTGGAAAAATTCAGATGGATTTTTATTGTCAGTGTAGACAATAAAGACAGCTACACAGTAGTGTGTGACTTAAGTGGGTAGCAAAGTCTTATTGGGAGCTGACTAGGCAGTACCTCAAAATTAATGCTTTGACTGAGCACCGTCCCTTCTAAACGCTATCCCACCACAGAATTGCTATAATGTGTGTACAGTGTTGCTTATTTTAGCATTATTTTAAATAATTTAAATTATTTAAAATAATGAAAAAAATTGGAAAAATCTCTACTTCAGAATACTAAATGAAAAAGTTAAAATGTTCATCTCTCAGCTGTGTCTGACCCTTTGTGACCCCATGGACTGTAGCCCACCAGGCTGTCCATGGAATTCTCCAGGCAAGAATACTGGAGTGGGTAGCCATTCCCTTCTCTAGGGCATCTAAACTGAGTTCTTTTGACATTGCACTTACTTAGAAATTACAATCCCGAAACTCTGCTCCCTAGAAAGATTACAGTGTGACTTATCTACATTCAGACAGTTTGGTTCGCGTGCTTCTAAGTGAGCACATACTCTGTACTTGGGAAATATCCCATCAGGCTTAACCCCCTGTCAAAGAGCTGACACCTAGCAAAACGGCTTTTCTTTTTTTCCTTTGGCTTCGTGTACAAGGAACGGAACAAAGCTGCAGTCTGCAGCAACTGCAAGCCGCCCAGTCCATCCTCTGGGCCTAATGGTAAACACCAGAAGAGCCGCTGACACACAGTCACCAAGATTTCCTTCACAAGCACATCACTGATCCAGACGGCAAAACACGGTGTGTGTGAGCAGCGACATTAAGATTCTTGCTTGTCAAGATTTCCCAGGGCTCCTTTTGTCTGCTTGAACACCCTGACATCAGAATCAAAATAATCCAGCTCTAGAGGTTACCTGAATATGAGCTTCAGGTTTAATTTGTGGGGTTTTCCCCTTTCTTTCTCACTTTTTTCTGGAGTATAGTTGCTGTACGATGTTGTATTTGTTTCCACTGTGCAAACAAGTGAGTCAGCCATATGTCTGGGTCAAATAAGTAAGTCACTAAGTCCACTTCAGAGTACAGCAAATAAACCCCTTCTCGAGTTCATCAAAGGAATTCTTGATAAATGGTTTCAAAATAGACTCTTCTTCAAGAAAAGTAAGACATTGATAGTCAGGAGTGATGCAAAGGGAATTAAAAAGCAGAACACTTTCTATATAAATATCCTAGAAGGCCTTATTTTTAAGAAATACAATGAAGCCTAAAAACTATTTAAAACGCATGCTGCAGTTTTCCTTGAAAGATGAAAGTTTAAACCCTGACTTATGCTATCAAGAGTCAATTTGTTCTTATCTTGTTGTGAAATAAAATTTCCCTGAGAAGCTGTATTGATCTATCACACTTGCCTAGTGGGTAATCCACATAATCTTAGGATAGGCAGATCTCAGCCATAATTGATAAGAAAGATTAAAAAGGTCTCAGTGTAGCATGGTGTCAAAACAGTGGGCAAAAGGACAATATTCAGAATAAGGGAAATGGCATTTCTGCCCTACCTTGGCATAGTCAGAGCATATTTGGAAAGTCTGCATTGAGTATAGCATAAAAATTTAGGGATATCTTTCCATAAAAAGAGCCTAGTGAGGGGCAGAGAGATCGAAGTTCTTAAAAGCAGCAACTCTTGAATACCGGAGAAAATTAAAGGCTAGAAGCCTCAGCGCTGTGAAATGGCCATCACCAAAGAGCTGAAAGGATATGATGGGAAAGAGGGTTAGGCATTCAATAGGTAGAGGCTCCATTCCGGCTTCATATTAGGAAATTCCTTTAGAAAGGACAGAGGTGTCCTGGGACCTCCTGGTGGTCTAGTGATAAGACTTCGTGCTCCCAAGGCAGGCTGCCCAGGTTCGATCCCTGGTTGGGGATTAGATCCCACGTATATGATGCCACAACGAAGAGACCACATGCCAGCCAAAGAGCCTAGCCTCAACTAAGACCCCGTGTAGTCAAAATAAATAAACAAACATCATAAAAAAGTGTTACAGACAGAGCTGTCCAGGGATAGGATCAGTATATTTAGCAAGTGGGGGCCCCCCTACCCCAGGGGGTATACCAGAATAGGCAGAGGCGTCACTTTGCAGGGTGTGGTGGTGATGCAGACCTTTAAGCTTGCTTCTAAATCTAGTGGTCCTTCTCACATGTAATTTAAATATTTCTCAGGTCTCCAGAATCTGAGGTTCTGAATCTAAACCTGCAAAAGGCAAGTGACTTCTATAGAACCGAAGCCCAGGAATCGTTTTGCCATCTACTCTGTTGATGTACCTACCTTTCTTACTTGAATATGTTCTTGATTAAGTTTGAGTAATGTTTGCCGATAGGACTAAAGGGGATGGAATGGGGAGAAGTAGGAGTGGTTGTCCTTAGGAAGCAAGAAGAGGGCATTTGAGCTGCCCGAGAAAACCAGGGTAACAGAACCAATAGGATATGTATATATATTTGTATCTTATATACCGATGTACATGAGCCCCTAAAGCATTAGAGATCAAGTGGGAGAAACCAGTCTATGACATCAAAGTGCATCGAAATTCACCCTTTCTCATAAGGTTATTTAATTTTTTTTTTTGCTTTAGAATATTTGTTTGATTCTGCCATACACCAGCAAGAATTAACCATAGGTGTACCTCCTGAACCTCCCTCCCACCTCCCACCCTTTCCGTCCCTCTGAGTTGTTGTTGGTTTAATATATATTTATATTTTATTGAAGCATAGTTGACTTACAATGTTTCAGGTGCACAGCAAGGTAATTCAGTTATACAAATACACATATATTATTTTTGAAATTATTTTCAATCATAGGTTATTACAAGATACTGACAATAGTTCCCTATGCTCTACAGTAAACCTTTGCTGCTTGTTGCATATCCTTCAATTAGAAATGTAGCATTCTATTCATACTAAGTCATACAAGTGGAATCAAAATGTCATGATTTTTCTTAGGCAAAAAGTCATAAGTTTTCTAAAATATACGTATCATACATATATATGCTTATATATAAATACATATTTATATATAATTGTTATTTTATATATTATTGTTATACATTATACATAATTATATTTTATATTAAACATATATTATATACAACAAATTATATAATATAAATATATGTCTATATTAAATATATAATATTTTATATGATATAATAGAAATATGTAATATAAATATAATTACATTTTGTATAAATAAACATACAAAACTTTTCCACCACACTTAATAAAGGCTTGAGAAAGAACATTCAAGCAAAATAAAAGAAGCGGTTCTTCCCGGGGCCCGGTGGCAAGGCGCAGAGCGCTCCCCGCGCCGGAGCTCCCCCGGCTGGCCCAGCCGCGCCGCGGAGCCTGCCCCGGGCCAGCGCCTCGGCCGCGGGGGCCGCCGCCACAGCCAGAGACGTCCGAGCAGCGGTGAGGCGCTGGCCCGGCCAAAAATGGAGACAGCTATTTAAATAAAGGGAAAAAGAAGAAGAGATGGAGAGGCTGGAGAGCATAGCCTAAATGAAACGGGAGCACTGAACACGCAATAGAAAAACTGAAACCAAGCAGATAGCAGTAAAAGGTCATCGTACAGCCCAGTTGTTTTTGTTTTTTTTTTAGTTTTGCCATGCAATGCCATGATATCGCCATGGGTGTACATATGCTCCCCCCCCACAACCCCCTCCCTCCTCCCTCCCTCCTCCCCCCCCCCGGGAAATCTCGGTGCACCAGCCCCGAGCATCAATCCTGGGCTGGCGATTGATTAGACGTATGCCCAGTTGTTTTTAATATGACTGCTCATTAGAGACGTACCTGGAGCTCTAGAGGAAAAAGCAACACCTGAGCATTTGGATTTTTAAAGACTCAAGATAATTCTGATATACACCTGGATTTTAAAACGTGCAATTGCTGGATCATATGGTAGCTCTATTTTTAGTTTTTTAAGGAGCTTCCATACCATTCTCCACAGTGATTATACCAATTTACATTCCATCAACAATAGAGAAGGGTTCCATTTTCTTCACACCCTCTCCAGCATTTATGATAGTTTTGATTCACATTTTCTAATAATTAGAAATGTTGAGCATCTTATCATATGTCTTTTGGTCATCTATATGTCTTTTTTGGAGAACTGTCTACTTATATCCTCTGCCCATTTTTTTTGTAAATTGGATTGTTTGCTCTTTTTGATATTGAGCTACATGAGGTGTTTATATATTTTGGAGATTAATCTCTTGTTCGATGCATCATTTGCAAATATTTTCTTCCATTCTGTGGGTCGTCTTTTTGTTTTGTTTATGGTTTTCTTTGTTATGCAATACCTTTTAAGTTTAATTAGGTCCTATTTGTTGATTTTTGTTTTTATTTTCATTACTCTATGAGGTGGGTCCAAAAAGATACTGCTGTGATTTATAGCAAAAAGTAGTCTGCCTATGTTTTCCTGTAAGAGTTTTATATCTGGTCTCACACTTGGCATTTAAGCTATTTTGAGTTTACTTTTGTGTATGATGTTAGAGAATGTCCTTATTTCACTCTTATGTCACTGTCCAACAGCATCATTTTTAATTAAGGTATGTGCTTTTTTTTTAAAGATATGCTATTACACACCTATGGACTATAGTGTAGAATAAACATAGCTTTTATATTCAGTGGGAAAACAAAAACATCCATGTGACTCATTTAATTGCTATATTTGCATTATTGCAGTGGTCTGGGACAGAATCCACAATATCTCAAAAGTAGATATATACATAGAGAGAGAAGGGTCAGGGTGAGAGAAACAGAGATTGACAGGGAGACAGAGATTTCTCTTAAGGAAGTAGCTTACTCTATTATAGATACTGCTCCCCTGGTGGCTCATTTATAGATCCTGGGGAGTGTAAAATCTGCAGGATGGGCTGACGGGCTGGAGAGCTGATGCAGCAGTTCCAGTCCAGAAACCATCTACTGACAGAACTCCTTCCAGCCCAGAGGAAGTCAGTTTTCTAGTAAAGTCTTCAGCTGATTGGATGAAGTCCCCCACATTTTGGACTCTCTACTCAGCGTCCACTGATCTAAATATTAATTAGAACACCCTCACACACACACACACACACACACACACATAAAAAACATTCAAAATAAGGTTTGGGTAAATATCTGGGCACTGTTTCCCGGTCAGGTTGACACATAAAATTATTCATCACAACAGAGGATGATTCTTCATACTCTACAAGACCTTTGACATTGGTGGACATCCTCTCTGAGGGAGAATGGGAGATGGGGAGCAGAGTTGGCTAATAAAGGTTGAGAACGTCTTTCCACAGTGCTCTGTGTTTCTGAAAGGGCAGCTCCAAGCCCACATCCTTTAAAACTCTAAGCTGAGTAGAGAAATTTTTTTACATTGAATGATACTGGATGGGTACCCCTATTGGAATATTATCCACTCAGCTGTCGATGACAATATACACAACTACATAGTTGAGAATAGGTCAGATTTTAATCAAAAGAAGACAAAGTAAAGCTGCTCTTCTAAGATACTTCAAAATTTAGAGAAAGGATCACAAAGGAAAATAACCCCCAAATTCATGCTTCTAAAAGAGATTTTAGGTTGAAAAAAATTCTTCTAGCAGGGAAAATCTAACAAGATAAATGGGTTTGCTTTTTATCTTCAAGTCAGCACCAAAGGAAGGACTCAGGAAAGATAATTTTTTTTTAATTTTTATTTAATACTCTTGGGTCTACCACATGGCTTGTAGGATCTCAGTTCCTTGACCAGTCATAGAAGCCACGCCCCAGCAGTGAAAGCACTGAATCTTCACTACTGGACCACCAGCGAACTTGCAAACTTTTTATTTTTAATTGTTAACTTTCATTACAGAAGAACCACAAACTCAGGAGAAAAGGGGTATGGTGCAGAAAAAAAATGGAAGAGTGGGAGCGATATCCTCAATATAACAATGCAAGCCAAGACTTAAGCTTTTTGCAAAACAACAGAATTTGAGTTACACATAAGAATTTCTGTGTGACTTAAAGATAGGTACAGTCCTGGCTACGTATGCATATAGTGTCTCATTCGAAGAAGAAAATTACCATAGGCGCTTCATCATTAGTGTTCCAAGGTGTGCTTAATCTTTATTTGGAACTTGGTGTGTTTTTAGAATGCTATTTTTTTTTTTTGGTAGTTCCTATTTCTACATCTAAAATCTGTTCATCAGACACATCAGGGATGTATTAAATAAGCAGTTGCAAATAACATGTCATCTTCTCAAACCAAACCAACCTCAATTTAAAATATATTAAAGATACGTAAAACAGAAGTCCCCTGAAAATAGAGATACACATAGCTATAATGCCTATGTGGAGCCTTTACCAAAGGCGTCAAAACCAAGCCCACGCTAGTGCTGTCAGTGGAAATGGCAAAAAAAAAAAACAAAAAAAACCCAACAACTTGAAAAGAGCTAAAGTTTTTTAATTAGATATGAAACTCATATAAGGTACTTGTGTATTTATATAAATAAAATTAAGGTATAAGTGAATGATAGAAAACGGGCTAACCTACCCATGAATTTAGATAAACTTGGTTCACTATGTCAGATGTGGAAAGCTCTCATAGTCAGGGTACTGGCTGAAGGCAATGAACATCTCGGCTCAGCCAGTAATGAGTGAAAATAACCATGACCTTTTGCCAGTAGGATAAACATCTTCTAATCTAGATGGCATGAGTTCTTTAAGAGGGAATTCCTAAAGCCCAAAGGAAGTCAAAGCAGTGTTCCCTGAAAAATACCCCAAGACAGTAAGAAATTCACGTCAATAACAGAGTATCCTCAAACCCTCTGTTACTCGGGTAGATATTGAGAGGTAAGTATTATGACATGGTAGGTTCAATACATTAAAAATAAAACATCAGAATAAAAACTTTGGCAGAAACAATTCTCCCTAATTTTTTGTGGATTTATTTTTGGTTTCTCTATTTGCCAGAAACCTTTAAGTCTGAGTCTTGGTACTCGCTTTATAATAGGATTCCAAATGTCTTGCCCTGAACATTAGTCTACCTAGGGAGAAAAGTCATTCATTTTTGTAATGTCTTTAAGAGATAGATACAAATCTATATCCCCAAAGTATAACACAGCAAGTTACAATTTATGAAACCCTTTAATTAGAGGGTCACTTGTTTGGGGCTTTAATCATTAAGAAAACTCCTTTTAATGGGTAAAATACCCCTGAGAAAGATAACCTATCATTTCACAACCTGTTATCAATTATCCAAAAACTGAGAGAGCATGCATGTGGGTATTAGAGACGAATTTCCACTACTTATGTTATGGTTACCCTTGCCTTCCTTTTTTTTGGGGGGGAAATATTTATTTATTTCGCTGTGCTGGGTCTTAGTTGCGGCATACGGGCCCCCGCACTGCAAGCACAGAGCCTTAGCCTTTGGACCACCAGGGAAGTCCCCTGCCTTCCAATTTGATGCAAATGAATATCAAATAATAATAGAAGTAATAATAACTATCATTGTGGCTTTGTACTGTTTGCATGCCTTAGTTCATTTAATACATCCCCACATTCTTAGGAGGTAAGCATTATTTATTCCCATTTTAGGTCTGAAAACACTGAGGATCAGCTGTTTAAAAAAAGAAGATTGTCTTTCCCTGTGTACCCTCCCTATGTACTCTGGAGGCCCCCATGAAGCAGTGATCGTACTGTGGTTGTGGTGCCCCTGACTGTCCAGGTAGACTAAACTCTGCCTGAATGCAGAAGCCAAGTCTTATTCCTTTCCACGCCCAGAATACCTAGCTAGCTACTCAAATCTTAGTGGCTACTCAATCACTGATACAATTAGGGGCTAGCTGGATAGGCTCCCCCAGTGGCTCAGCTGGTAAAGAATCCGCCTGCAATGCGGGAGACCTGGGTTCAATCCCTGGGTTGGGAAGATCTCCTGGAGAAGGGAAAGGCTGCCCACTCCAGTATTCTGGCCTGGAGAATCCCATGGATGGTATAGTCCTTGGGGTAGCAAAGAGTTGGACATGATTGAGCGACTTTCATTACATTATTAGATGGAAGTAGAACTGAAAATAAAGGATGGTTGCAAGTCAACCAAAGTCGATGTTGATTAAAATGCTGCTTCCCCTGAGTGTTCATTCTTATATTTGTACTTAGTGAGAGACAAACATCCCAAAGAGACCGCCCAGATTTGAATCGTGTTTCCACTGCATGCTGTGTGACCTTGGGCACGTGACTCAACTTGTATAAACCTGTTTCCTTTTCTGTAAAATGGTGATAGCAGTAGTATCTGCCTTCTGTATTACCGAGAGGGCTAAATATGATCATCCAAGAAAAGCTTTTAACATGCTGAGCCCACCGAGACTATTTGACCATTCTGATAATTAGAGCATCAGGCCAGCTTTCTCCAGTAGTATCCTTATGCGGTCAAGTTGTTGCCTCTTTCCTTTTCTACAACTAAAGGGTGCTCCCGTGAAGCCCTTCTTTATCCAGACTGAAAGTAAGTTTAAATGTAAGTGAAGTTGAAAAGATGGAATCTGTTGGTGACCAAGTTAAGCTGACGTTTCAGAATAGGAGATGGTATAACTTGTGACCTACAGCAGAACTTGCCCGTTCTTATTTCCCAGCTGCTAAATCTGACCCTGACTGTGGAAGATGCTGGAATGCAGCAGTAGCTGTGTAAGTAAACAAAGGAACCTCTGCCGAACAGACTCCACGGTGTCGGACATGACCGGAAACTTAGTAAGGAGTAAACAAAAACCACCTGCGGATCAGTATCAACTATTTACTTTCTGTTATATATTGTAATGTGGATCCTGCCTTTTCTCTCATTGCTAAATCGCTTCAGTCGTGTCCAACTCTTTGCGACCCCATGGACTGCAGCCCGCCAGGCTCCTCTGTCCACAGGATTCTTCAGGCAAGAGTACTGGAGTGGGTTGCCATGCCCTCCTCCAGGGGATCTTCCCAACCCAGGGATCGAACTCTCCTCTCTTGTCTCCTGCTTTGGCAGGCAGGTTCTCTACCACTAGTGCCACCTGGGAAGCCCTCAGCTGGCCCTAGTGGTAGATACAATGAAATTCTCTCATTATTGTCTTTTTAATTTAAGCATTCTTCAAAAATACGATCTTTGGAAAAGCTCAAGATGGTCTATTATACAACTTCCTAGAAATTACTTATCCATTTCAAGTTTCTTGAATATTTTGGTGATCTATAATTTTCTGCTCTGTCAGATAATGTTAGGATTTTGTCCCTGTACATATAGTTTTCATGTATAGCTCTGATTATTTTCTTAAAAGTTCATAATGCAATAAAAATAGATATTTGCAATAAAAATATTATTTCCGAATTTAAACAAAATCTGAGGATATGTCTAAAAGAATCATATCAAATACAGTCAAAACGCTTGAGTCTTCCACACATACCAAAATTACTATACCACCCACAAAAATGTTGCGACTCTTGACACCTGAGGAGAGATACTCATCATTTTTCACAACCTTTATGACCAGAGCACTGGCCACAACAGATGTCAGCTTCAGTGACCCCTTACAGCTAGCCAACTGACCAACAGCCCCAGCTAGTTTTGTGGATTGACTTTCTAGGTAATCAAGCAGAGGGCTTCCCTGGTGGCTCAGATGGTAAAGAGTCCACCTGCAGTGCAAGAGGCCTGGGTTTGATCCCTGGGTTGGGAAGATCCCCTGGAGAAGGGAGTGGCTACCCACTCCAGCATTCTTGCCTGGAGAACTCCATGGACAGAGGAGCCGGGCCGGCTACGGTCCAGGGTGTTGCAAAGAGTCGGACGTGACTGAGCAACTAACACACTACTTGCTTTTATCCAGTTTATCAGTCAGGTTGTTCTGACAGATGCTCGGGATCTGGATTATTTCTAGCATACAGCTCCCTAAGAGAGCTGGACCGCTGTGAATCAACACGGATGCCAGGCATATGGCCACTCCCTACACGGCAGGAGCACAAGACCTAAGGCAGAGTGTGTCAGGACTTCTATATTAAACCTCCCCTAGGTTTATTCCCAGTGCCCTGAAGATTGATTGAAGCAGTAATAACTGCTCAAAGAGATTAGTCCCAAACGTACTGGCTGATAGGTTACAACGGAAGGTGGTCGCTCAGTCTAATGCTGGTTTGAGGAAATTGCTAGTCTCTCATATTTCCTGTTCTTCATTTTTTTTTCCAAATTTCCTTTTATTCCTTAAATCTGTTGCTCATTTTCAAATATATGTGTATTTCCTTAAGATTTTTGTATTTAATTTTTTATTCTACAATTAGGGATCTCAAATAGTTAACTTTTAGTCAAATTTTCAATATGTTCAGGGCCTTTTGCCACCATATTTTAGAATTACTTATGATAAATAATGACATATTGCATATTATTATTTATCCTATTAACTATATATATTAGCATCCATTAGCATCTATTCTTTTAATTGCTAATGTCCTACAATTCAAGTTTATCATTCTGTATGTCACCTAGAAGAATATTTGGAAAATTCACACTGTCAGAGTTTTAGTAGATATAAGCTCGGATTGCACAGCATCACTCTGGTGAGAAGAGATCACGAAAGGAATACTAACAATGAGTCAGTCTGCATCATATGTCAGCATTATGTATGCTTTTCCATATTAGCAAAAAACATCACCATGCTTAAATGTGAAACCCTTTTCTTAACCAAATCATACTCTTTGTCCCCTCAGTCATTTTCAAAAATTATAATAGATTCTCCATAAAATAGTGAAACGCAAACAACAGTTCCAACTGGTAAAGGGATATTACATATGCTGTCTTTATTATTATTTATTGTCTTAGCAATTTATGTACAAACATGAAGAGAGAATTTCCTTGGGTGTCAGAACAGTCAGGTGGGAAATGTTAACCAGTAAATAAACAATAGTTACCAGAGGGAATGCAGGAAATATGTACTTTAGAATTGCCTTTCTGGGTTTCTTTAGCTCCCTTGAAAGACAAAAAAGAAGAAAACCACAACTGGTAAATCCTGTGTCTTAAATTTATCTTTACAATTGCTCCTTGTATCAAGTGTTGGGCTGGATTCTTCCTATTCACCGGAGTCACTATCTCCCCCGCTCCCCACATACACTAATATGCACAAACACTCACAATAGCAACTGCCACACACACCTGCTCCCTGCAGAGCTTGGTGCAAGGTGAACAAAGGGGGGAAATGTCTTCATTTCCCCCATACGTGGTCACATTACTGAACTAAAGGCACAAGAGTGAAAATGGAGGCTGAGCCCACAAGACCTGTAGGTTCAGAGTCCACCTGTGTCTCCAGTCTGTTAGGCACTAGGCGCTGAGTTTGAGGAGTGGGAACACAATGGCAAGCAAAAACAAACAGGAAGCTCAGCCTCTCCTATTTCCTGTTCCTCATTTTTTTCCCAAATTTCCTTTTATTCCTTGAATCTGTTACTCATTTTTAAATATATGTTTATTACCTTAAGATTATGAGCAGAGCTATGATTAACTCAGTGACTCCATAAAGAAAAGTTAAAATAGTGACTGTGATAAGCGTCCATTAAAAGAGAAAGGGCTGTGAAAATATACGATAATTTGATGGTCCTTTTTGCTGTCTGCGTCATTGGCACACCAGCTTTCTTTCAGTTCCTCAAAAATGTACTCCCTGTTGCCCTCAGCCCCTTCGCTCTTTGCCTTTTCCGATTACCTAATTGACATTAACCCTTCCTTCAGCAATCAAAGCTGCTTCTGGGAAAACAGGAGCTAAAACTCTCCTTGCTGTTGTTCACTGGCTCAGCCCCATGGACTGCAGCACGCCAGGCTTCCCTGTCCTTCACTGTCTCCAGAGTTTGCTCAAACTCATGTTCACTGAGTCTCAGTCTCTGTTGCCTCATTCTCTGCCTGCCCTCAATCTTTCCCAGCATCAGAGTCTCCTCCAATGAGTCGGCTCTTCATATGAGGTGGCCAAAATATTGGAGTTTCAGCTTCAGCATCAGTCCTTCCAATGAATATGCAGGGTTGATTTCCTTTAGGATTGACTGGTTTAATCTCCTTGCAGTCCAAGGGACTCTCAAGAGTCTCTCCAGCCCCACATTCAAAGGAATCAATTCTTCAGCCCTCAGCCTTCTTTATGGTTCAACTCTTACATCTGTACATGACAACTGGAAAAACCATAGCTTTGACTAAATGGACCTTTGTCAACAAAATTATGTCTCTGGTTTTTAAAACATTGTCTGTATTTGTCATGGCTTTTCTTCCAAGGAGCAAGCATCTTTTAATTTCATGGCTGCAGTTACCATCTGCAGTGATTTTGGAGCCCAAGAAAAGAGTCTGTCACTGTTTCAATTTTTTCTCTAACTATTTGCCATGATGCCATTCTCTTAGTTTTCCAAAGGCTGAGTTTTAAGCCAGCTTTTCCACTTTCCTCTTTCACCTTCATCAAGAGGTTCTTTAGTTCCTCTTCACTTTCTGCCATTAGGGTGGCACCATCTGCATATCTGAGGTTACTGACACTCCTGGGAGTCTTGATTCCAGCTTGCGCTTCATCTGGCCCAGGATTTTGCATGATATACTCTGCATATAAGTTAAATAAGCAGGGTGACAATAAACAGCCTTGACATAATCTTTTCCCAATTTTGAACCAGTTCATTTTTCCATGTCTGGTTCTTAACTGTTGCTTCTTAAACTGCATACAGGTGTTTCAGAAAGCAGGTAAGGTGATCTGGTATTCCCATCTCTTTAAGAACTTTGTTATGATCCACACAGTTTGTTATGATCCACACAGTCAAAGACTTTAACATAATCAATGAAGCAGATTCTTTTTTCTGGAATTCTCTTGCTTCTTCTATGATACAGTGGATGAGTCTTTTGCCTTTTCTAAATCCAGGTTGTACATTTAGAAGTTCTCAGTTCACATACTGTTGAAACCTACCTTGAAGGATTTTGAGCATTACCTTGCTAGCATGCAACATGAGTGCAATTGGGCAGTAGTTTGACCATTCTTTGTCATTGCCCTTCTTTGGGATTGGAATGAAAACTGACCTTTTCCAGTCCTGTGGCCACTGCTGAATTTTCCAAATTTGCTGGCATATTGAGTGCAGCACTTTCACAGCATCATTTTTTAGGATTTGAAATAGCTCAACTGGAATTTCATCATCTCCACTAGCTTTGTTCATAGTGATGCTTCCTAAGGCCCACTTGACTTCACACTCTAAGAAGGCTGGCTCTAGGTGAGTGACCACACCATCAGTTATCTGGGTCATGAAGATCTTTTTTGTACAGCTCTTCTGTGTTTTCTTGCCACCTGTTCTTGATCTCTTCTGCTTCTGTTAGGTCTTTACCATTTCTGTCCTTTATTGTACCCTTTTCATATGCATGAGTTCCCTTGATATCTCTAATTTTCTTGAAGAGATCTCTAATCTTTCCCATTCTATTGTTTTCCTCTATTTCTTTGCACTGATCACTTAGTAAGGCTTTCTTATCTCTCCTTCCTATTCGTTGGAACTCTGCATTCAGATGGGTATATCTTTCCTTTTCTCCTTTGTTTTTCACTTCTTTTCTCAGCTATCTGTAAGGCGTCCTCAAACAGCCACTTTGCCTTCTTGCATTTCTTCTTCTTGGGGATGGTTTCGGTCACTGCCTCCTGTATAATGCTATAAACCTCCGTCTGTAGTTTTTCAGGCACTCTGTCTATCAAAACTCTCCTAGGCCAACAAAATTGTCCTATTTACATTCTCATAGCCTCTGTGAAAAGAGTAAAAGCGTCAATCAGAAGTACTCTTTCCCTGTAGACTCCTAACCTTCCCTTTATGCCAATATTCAGTGCAGAAGAGATCATGCTTTAGCATTTATATATATAATGATTATCTAGGATAGTCTTATTCTAAATACTGTCCCACTTATGACACCATTTTCCCCAGTTTTCCCATTTTCTGAGAATTCTCCCTGACATAAAGAACTGAACATTATAGCTATGTGTACACAGTGTGACTGTGCCCTGGTGATAGATAACAGGCCCAAGCACAGACCTCTGACTCACTGGAAGCCCATCACTGCCAGTACAAAAGATTTCTTGCAAAGATTTGAACCATATGTCAACAAAGCTGAGAGAGCCAGGAAAAAGGCACTCAGTGTTTGCATAATAGGCAACTGATAACTTTAATTTTTAAGTCCTAGAGCTTCCTTAATTTCTGTTGTTCCTGAAGACTGGTTGCTCAGGTCTTCCTTGAAATACAGCATTGTTCTTCCAGCCTGTTTCCTTTTGCTTGTTTAAGCTAATGTGTGTGAGTTTCTGTTGCTTAAAGCCAAATACCTCTGACTAATAAATACTTGTCCTTTGACAGATATCAACGCCTTCCTTCTCCACCCACCCAGGGGCTGGGTGTACTGAGCTGATTTAGAACTGAAGAGTAAAGATGAAGAAAGCTCTCACTGAGCCTCTGCCTCACCCACTCACTCCTGTGGGCTTCTGGATGATGTACTGACCGTCAAGCTTTCAATTTCCTTACCTGTATATTGGGAGTAATTGGAAAATAAAGAGACAATAAAACTCCAATCAAATCCCTAGCACTTAATAAGTTATTAATGACTATGGTTATTAGTTAAAGCTTTTGAGCAAGTAAAAGGGCAACTTTTAGGATTACCTGTTCTTTCCTTTGGGCCTTTTGCTCTTTCTCATTATGTATTAGAGTGTTACATCAGAGATAAGGAATATAATACAATAAAATATATAATATAATAGCTATACAAGTGGTGAATATCCTTGGTTTTGAACTTAAAAGATGAATGTTCCCGCAGTAGGCAAAGTCAGCTGCCTACAAATTACCATTTTACTGGTAAAAGTGTTACTTAGAATTTACTTATGCTTAAAAGTTATTAAGTAAGTTAACAATCCCAGCATATACCCAAATTCCTCCAGCTTTTGTTTACTGCTCACTGGTTTTGAAGAGTTCTGTGAGAGTTGATAGGTTAGCAAATTTTGTTAATTTGTTTTCAGCAGAGTCGTCTAGCAATGAAACACTGTTGGCCAAGAAACAAGATGGAATTGGCACAAATAGATGCCATGATTTCTGTTCTTAAAAGAGAAAGAGACAAGGGGAGAGGGAGGGGGGAAAGAGTTTTGCTCATTATCCTCTCAAATTGCAGTGGCCCATTTAATTATAAGACACTGATTTCTCATAGTTTTCTTTTCTCAATATCTCAATTTTAAATTCAATGCTGAGTGACTTTCCTCTCATGCTCAAAATTCACCAATGACCTCCTGGTTAGTAAAATTGCTTTTGACCATTTCTCTTTAACTTCTGAAGCATTTCACCATGTGGACTACACTATCTTTTGGAAACTTGGTGATTGTCTTTCATAATTCTCTAGACTTCCTCTGGCTTCTTTATCAAATCCTCTTTCTCCATCTACCACCTAAAAGTTGACATTCTCCCTCATCCGTCTCTAGTCCTATGCCATCTTGCTCTACCTCTCTCTCGGTGCTTGACCTAACAACTCTATTGGTTAGCCGGCTGGTGAGGTGGAAACAATTTGGCAGTTACCTAAGGCTGTGTGCCATGTATCACACACATCTGCAGACTTCTGGTCTCCACAGCTTCACTCAGATTTTTCTACTGCTGGAATTAAAATTGCTACCTTTTCTGCTTGATGACACAGCAGAAGGTGGTTTTACCTTCCACTGAATTTCCATAGTAAATGTATCTTTCCCCTACAGCCACTTACTACATACTATCATATCACTATTCACTCATAAGTCACAGAATCATAGTGATTTTAAGCAACAGTGCCTATTTTTCAGATGAAGGAGGGTGAAGTACAGAGAGTTAAGGACCCTTGCCACAGCTAGGAAGTGGCAGAAGTCAGACCACAGATCTAGGGCGAGCCTCTTCTACTGCTGCAAACTTCTTTGGTGGGAAGAATACATCTTACTCACCTTAAGGCGCTCATACAGGGCTTTGAAAATCGTCAGTGTTTCAGAAAATACCTGCTGACAAGAGACTTAGTTAATAGATGATGGATACATCAGTGACTACAGGGGGTCCTAAAATTAAGGAAAAATTTTTTTCTGTAGTAGAGTCTGCCTCATGTTTAAATGTCCAAGAAAAAAACCGATAAAAAAAAGGTTGAGGTTGAGAAACACGATGTAATAAGTGTGAAAGTTACCTGAAGAGGTGAGAGGGAAAGCGTACAGGTGGAGGTCAAGGGGAGAGGCTGACTGAAAATGGAGAGAGAACTTTTATCCTGACACTGAAGAGCAGAGGACTGAGTATGACCTTAGAGCAGTCAAGGAAATCTATGATTCTATTCTTTTTAAAAATACTTAAAAGCCTGAATGTGTCTCACCCACCCATAACACAAGCCAAGTCTGGCATTGAATTATTCTTAGATTCACAGTTTCATGAAAGAGAAATAGTTCCACACTCTCAGAATTCATGCATCAATAGAATAAAAGCTAGACTGGCATGTAAGCCCCTATCTGTTGTCCCAGAAAAGAAAGCTGAAGAAGAGAAGTTACTCAAGAAAATAAGTACTTTGGAATAACTGAAAAAAATTAAGAGTTGGTGATATATGCAGAACTGGCATATTCTGATTTGGAAAATAATAAAGAAGAAACAGTTATTTAGTTTAAATAAGACACAAAATAAAGTAAAAGATGTGAACTTCACATTGCATGCAACAAGTTATGGCTTGAGATTTGCTTTTTTCAAGGTATTGTTGGTTGCCTGCTATATACATAAAGCATCCCCCACCTGAATATGCAAAATACCCTTGGAAGATGGCTTCTGTCAACCGGGATGCTTCTGGAAACTCAGCACTGAAAGAGTTCTGAAATAATTCTAGTTCCTCCTTCCCTCTCACCAGCAGTACTACTGCACTCAGGGAAACAAGGCCGAGCATGGCCATTTCAGCATGAGGCTGCCTACCTGAAGCCAAGTCACCTCTCTCACACCACGAGAACTCAGAATTCCCAGTGCCAGACATTTCTTTGGCAGCTTTGGAGCAGAGCAGCTGGGATAAAGAGGCTGGATGCTGTACTCAGCAAGAAGCGGAGCCTGCCTGGCAGAGAGCCCTGGACCCAGAAAGGTGGTCCAGAGATTCGGGAAAGAGATCACATTGCCAAAAGACCTCTTGAGAAAACAGTAGTGAGCTCCACTGCCCGGGAGGGTCACACCTATCTCTGCTGAGCGGAGAGCGGTCATAAAGGACCGCAGGGCCCAGTCAACCTGGATACACAGGGAGAGCCCAGATTCATGCACAAGGACCCCTCTGAGGGCCACAAAAACATCTGCTCCAGTTGTATCAGCAGTTAGAAAACTCGTGCCCCAGCAACATCCAAACGCTCTCTTGAGCTGTATCTTCCTCTCTTTATCGACTGTAACAGAATTTTTAAATTCTGTGTAAATGACAATTGATGACTTTTCCTCCCTATTTTGGTAGAAGTGATGTTCATGGGTTCCCTGAGATAAAAGAGCACGGCCCTTTTTGCTCCACCTTTGTTAAATAGAGCTAAGTTCAATCATTAACAAAATTGTGGGATGCATCCAGGTAAAATGGTGTAAGATTACTTGAAAGGGTTTTAGTTTGACTTTTTAAAAAATTATCATCAAAATAATACATTCAGATGGAAAAAAATTTTTGGTAAGATAGGTTTTACAGCAAAAAGCAAGGGTTTTCTGCTCTACTTCACCCCTTTGCAAACATATCCTGTTTTTTCCTCTGGGGTAAACCATTTAGGAGTATTTATGGTTCTGGTTCTTCTTGGTGGTTGCTTCCACTGTTCTTCCCCGGTGGTTCAGATGGTAGAGAATCTGCCTGCAGTGCAGGAGACCCAGTTTCAATCCCTGGGTTGGGAAGATCCCTTGGAGAAGGTCATAGCAACTCACTCCAGTATTCTTGCCTGTTGAATCCCTTGGACAGAGCAGCCTGGTGGGCTACAGTCCATGGGGTCGCAAAGAGTCAGACATGACTGAGTGACTAATTCTTTCTTTCTTTCCATAACTCTAAGCAACATGGAAACTTTTACTCATAAATATCTCAACTTCAGACAGTGTCTGTTGACTTCCTCCCATGAACACCGAGGAGCTGGCTCACTTCCTAGCCTCTCACTTACTCTACTCCCTCTTCCTCCCATCTTTTCCATCAAGCTTTCAAGAGACCAAGTATCTACCTTTCATTCATTTTATAGAAACAATTAATGATGTGAGGGAGTGAAAGACCCTGCACCATAAGCCTGTCCCCTAACCAGCCATCATTCTGGTGGCCTAGGTCACGTGCAGCAAGATGAGGTCAGGAAAGACAGGAGGAGGCCTGTCCCCCTGGACAGAAGGAACGAGGGCCTTGACCATCTGAGCAAGGCTTGAGCTTTAATAGCTCTTAAACCTGCTGACTCTACAATGCAAAGTGTCATCCTGAGCACCTGTAAAGTCTCTTAAGCTTGGAGGACACTCTCTGCCTTGGAAGTAAATTATTTCCATATTATCCTTTAAGAGTAAATGAAAATAAAATTGTTTATGTTTTTGCTTTGGTTTCAGGTAAGTGGCTGTTTCCTGGCCAATTGCATCTGATTCACCAGGAAGCCCAGTAACAATTCTGTACAGATCTCAATAAACACTGCGGCTCAGTCCCTTCAGTCGTGTCCGACTCTGTGCGACCCCACAGACGGCAGCCCACCAGGCTCCCACGTCCCTGGGATTCTCCAGGCAAGGACACTGGAGTGGGGTGCCATTGCCTTCTCCGACTCAATGTCCTTCCTACCTGCTTTCAGGAGACACAGTGAGTGAGCCCACTCCCCATGTCCTGGATTTCACAGCAGGAAAATAAGACTAGAAAAAGAAGCATGACCCCCCCCCCACACACACACCCACAAATAACAGTGTGGTAGCTTTGCAGTGTGTTAACTACACATTTGACTATGCTGAACTACATTTCCCAAATTTCTCAGTTAAAATGAACCACAAGGAAGAATTCCTTTTTTTTTTTTTTTTAGGTTCTAATACTTTGTTTGCTTAGTTGACTGTGCCAGGTCTTAGTTGTGGCATCTGAACTGTTCAGGTGCAACCTGTGTGATCCAATTCTCTGACCAGGGATCAAACTCAGGGACCCCTGCATTGGGAGTGTGAAGTCTTAGCCACTGGACCACCAAGGAAGTCCCCATAAGGAGCAATCATTTTGATGTTTCATACTGACAAGGAAGCCCTCCTTGATCAAACTTAAACAAGACTCCTTTGAGCCCTCATCCTTTGGTTTGCTGAGCACAGTTTAGCATGAATACCCACACTGCTGCTATCTAATCAAGTTCCTCTTAGTGTTTCTCCATTCACTGACCCCTGGACTCTGTGTGTAGGCTATAAATCCTCACATGCCTTTGCTGTGTTTGCAGTCGAGTTCCGTTCCAGACTGAAGTCTCTTTACCCTACTGCAGTAGCTTGAATAAAATCTGCCTTGCCATTTGTAACCAGCATGGTAAGCACTTTTTCTTTTACAATATACATTGTGGCCCACCCCTTTGCTATAACTGTTGTATATCTGCTGGCTTATCCCATTAGCATGAGGTGGTAAGTAAACGTGTAGCTCTTCTACCTTCACCAAAATCCTCCTTCATCTGTTTCAGCTTCTGGATCTGGTGCATCCAGGAAGGGCTTCAGCTTCAGTGAGATAATCATGCCGTCAAGATTAGAGGTAATAAAAGTGAGATTTCAGTTTATCCTTGTGAGCTCCAGCTTGTTCTTGCTCTCCTTCACTTTTACATCCACTCTCCCTTCTGGATGACCTGAACTTCAACTTCCAGCTGCAGACTTGAGGACTACAGAGTACATAATCAGTCTTACTAGAGGCGACATAATCAGCTCCCACAACTAAATAAAGTCAAATCTCTTTAACAAGCAAATCCTCTTCATTTTCAAAGCTAGAAATAGAGATTCAGATACGGAGGCAGATAAAGAGCTGTAGACAGATCTATACAAAGATGAAATAGATGTAGACGTACATACAATTTCCTAGAGCTTCCATTGCTCTAACTGATACAAGTAGCAAAAGGATATGCCATTTCATGTATCCCTTGAGTTCAGTGGTATTCAAGTATGTCAGTCACTGAGTGGTAAAGAATCGCTTGCCAATGCAGGAGACTCGGGTTCAATCCTGGGGTCAAGAAGATCCCCTGGATAAGGAAATGGCCATCTACTCCAGTATTCTTACCTGGGAAATCTCATGGGCAGAGGAGCCTGGGGGCCTATAGTCCATGGGGTCGCAAGAAAGTCAGAAGTGACGTAGCAACTAAACAACAACAGGTGTCTGTGATGCTGAACAACAAGACTGCAAAACAAGAGACGGACTGGGGTATCAACCCCCATTCCTGACATTCTCAGGACTATCAGAGACTCTCCAAATACAGGGGAAGCTCCCTTTGAAACGGGATCCCTACTCCATGGTGCATATTCTTGAAGATTCCAGGTGGGGCTATGCCATTAAAAGGTAAGTGAACCAATATCAGGGTCACTGGCACAGCTCCTCCGGTGCCCCGAGAATTACCTTCCGCACAGCATGTAGGTGAGCTCAGTCCTTGGACAAAAACTCTGGAAAGTGAAATGACAAACGTCCATGACCATGCCGTTTCAACACGTGACTCAAGAAACAGCAACGGGAGTTGGAAAAAGCAGAGAATCAGAGAAGAGGGAAGCAAAGAAGAGACATTCTGAAAGACTAAATTGTATAGTGAGATGCCATCCTGAAAGGTTTACAATGTTTTTCCTTTTTATTCTTCTTTTTCTTTAATTGCATTCTACAAGAAGATCTGTCATGATGACAGATCTAATGGTGTCAGTCTTGTTAAAAGTGTATCAATAGCTCAATTATATAGATATGCAAAAAAGAGACTCATAGAAGGGAAGGGACTTGTGCAATTCATATGCCTCTGTGTTACTCCAAAATTTATGTTCTTAATACCTACAGTCTACTGTTTGTAGGATTACTTGTAGAATAAATTTTACTGTTTGTAGAATAAATTCCTGATTTATTAATTTTTTAATTAATTTTTATCAAAGTGTATGATGGTGATTGCAGCCATGAAATTAAAAGATGCTTACTCCTTGGAAGGAAAGTTATGACCAACCTAGACAGCATATTAAAAAGCGGAGACATTACTTTGGCAACAAAGGTCCATCTAGTCAAGGCTATGGTTTTTCCAGTAGTCGTGTATGGATGTGAGTTGGACTATGAAGAAAGCTGAGCTCTGAAGAATTGATGCTTTTGAACTGTGGTGTTGGAGAAGACTCTTGAGAGTCCCTTGGACTGCAAGGAGATCCAACCAGTCCATCCTAAAGGAGATCAGACCTGGGTGTTCATTAGAAGGACGGATGTTGAAGCTGAAACTCCAATACTTGGCCACCTGATGTGAAGAGCTGACTCATTGGAAAAGACCCTGATGCTGGGAAGGATTGGGGGCAGGAGCAGCAGAGGATGACAGAGGATGAGATGGCTGGATGGCATCACCAACTCAATGGACATGGGTTTGGGTGGACTCTGGGAGTTGGTGGTGGACAGGGAGGCCTGGAGTGCTGTGGTCCAGGGGGTCGCAAAGAGTCGGACACGACTGAGCGACTGAGCTGAACTGAACTGATTGAAGTGCATTTGCTTTACAATGTAGTGTTACTTTCTGATGTACACAGAAGTCAGTTACACATATACATATATATATATATACACTCTTTTTAGATTCCCTTCCCATTTAGGTAACCACAGGTCACTGAGTAGAATCCCCCGTGCTGCACAGTGTGTTCTTATCAGGGAGCTGTCTTATGCATAGTAGTACATATAAGTCAACCCCAATCTCCCAATTCAACCCTCTCCTCTTCCCCCCTTGGCAACCATAAGTTTGTTCTCTACATCTGTGGCTCTGTTTCTGCTTTGCAAATAAGTTCATTTGAACCATTTTCCTAGATTTCACATATAGACGATCTTGTATGATATTTATTTTTCTCTTTCTGACTTATCTCTATATGACAATCTCTAGGTCCATCCACATCTCTGCAGATAGCACTATATTTTTCACTTTTATGTATCAGTTCAGTTGCTCAGTCATGTCCAACTCTTTGTGACCCCATGGACTGCAGCACGCTAGGCTTGCCTGTATCACCCCGATTTAAATATAAATGATGTAGTCACATCATCAGATTGAAGACCCCACATGTCTATTCTTCCATAAAAGCAACAAAATTCTGAAAAACTTGTCAAAATCAACTTTTTCTGTACTTCAGAATCTAAGTCAACAACTGTCACAATCTAGGGAGAATTTTAGAAAAACTTCTGTGCTTTAATTAATATAATTGAGTTTGTGGGTTTTAAATTTGGCCTATTCCCATCCTCCTTCCCCTACCTCCAAGCCAGCCTTAAAAACCAACAGCTCTGAAACCTTGCAGCTGTAATCTTGCAGCCACTGGCAGGTGGTAAACCAGGAGCTCCTCAAAGAGCACCATCTCCAGAGCATCCTTCTCATTGGATCTATCTCTTGGCTCCTTGAAAAAAGTCCATATGCAGGTCTTGCAAAAATCCCTATCAGAATATTTAACACAAACAATCAACTGCAATTTTGTTTAACAAGCAATAGCCTAAGGCAGCAATGCCAGTTTATGGGGCAAGGGGGACAGGGGAAATCCTAGCCTAAAATTTAAAAGGAAGATCTGGAGGAAGAGATGTCCAGAAGGGTGTTTGAAAAGTGCCAGTGTACTCGTAAATATCTCAAAGACCATGTGCACATCCAGGACTGTACAAATGCCCAGAGAAGATCAGTCAGGGCCCCCAGCTCTCACTTTTGTCTGACACTGAGGCCCTGTGAAAACTAGAAACGAAACCTAAGTTAGATTAATGATTTTCCTGAGCATAGAAGGAATGTGTTAACCTACACAGAACTCCTTAGCAAAGACTGGAAGACTTACTGGTCCCAAGCACCTATGGGAATCTCTGATCAGTCCTTCAGTTCAGTTCAGTCGCTCAGTCATATCTGACTCTGTGACCCCATGGACTGCAGCACACCAGGCCTCCTTGTCCATCACCAACTCCCTGAGTTTACTCAAACTCATGTCCATTGAGTCGGTGATACCAGCCAACCATCTCCTCCTCTGTCATCCCCTTCTCCTCTTGCCTTCAATCTTTCCCAGCATCAGGGTCTTTTCCAATGAGTCCATTTTTCGCATCAGGTAGCCAAACTATTGGAGTTTTAGCTTCAGCATCAGTCCTTCCAATGAATATTAAGGATTGATTTCCTTTAGGATGGACTGGTTGGATCTTCTTGCAGTCCAAGGGACTCTCAAGAGTCTTCTCCAACACCATAGCTCAAAAGCATCAATTCTTCAGTGCTCAGCTTTCTTTATAGTCCAACTCTCACATCGAAACATGATTACTGGAAAAATCATAGCTTTGACTAGATGGTCCTTTGTTGGCAAACGAATGTCTCTGCTTTTTAATATACTGTCTAGGTTGGTCACAACTTTTCTTCCAAGGAGCAAGCATCTTTTAATTTCATGGCTGCAGTCACCATCTGTAGTGATTTGGAGCCCCGCAAAATAAAGTCTCTCACTGTTTCCATTGTTACCTCATCTATTTGCCATGAAGTGATGGGACCAGATGCCATGATCTTAGTTTTCTGAATGTTGAGTTTTAAGCCAACTTTTTCATTCTCCTCTTTCACTTTCATCAAGAGGATCTTTAGTTCTTCTTCACTTTCTGCCACAAGGGTGGTGTCTTCTGCGTATCTGAGATTATCAATGTTTCTCCAGGCAATCTTGATTCCGGCTTGTGCTTCATCCAGCCCTGCATTTCCCATGATGTACTCTGCATATAAGTTAAATAAGCAGGGTGACAATATATAGCCTTGACATACTCCTTTTCCTATTTGGAACCAGTCTGTTGTTCCATGTCCAGTACTAACTGTTCTTTCTTGACCTGCATACAGATTTCTCAGGAGGCAGGTCAGGTGGTCTCATAGTCCCATCTCTTTCAGAATTTTCCACAGTTTATTGTGATCCACACAGTCAAAGGCTTTGGCATAGTCCATAAAGCAGAAGTAGATGTTTTTCTGGAACTCTCTTGCTTTTTCGATGATCCAGTGGATGTTGGCAATTTGATCTCTGGTTCCTCTGCCTTTTCTAAATCCAGCTTGAACATCTGGAAGTTCATAGTTCACGTGCTGTTGAAGCCTGGCTTGGAGAATTTTGAGCATTACTTTGCTAGCATGTGAGATGAGTCATTAGCTGACTACCAAGCACACCTAGTAAAGAATTCAGTGGCTGCACACTAGGGAATACAAATTTTTACCTGTTTGTTAGGGCTGCCACAATAAAGTACCAAAACTGAGATGTCTTAAAACAACAGAAATTTATTGTTCTCATTGTTCTGGAGGCTAGAAGTTCACAATCAAGATTTCAGTAGGGCCACATGATCTCTGCGCGCTCTGAGTGAGAATCCTTGCTCATCTCATCCAGCTTCAGGTGACTTCTGGCACTCTGTAGCATATCCTGGCTTGTAGGTGCAAGACAGCGGTTCCATGCTTTTCTGCCTGTGTCTTCTTTTCCCTCTGTGTCTTTCTTGTTCCTTCATAGGTCACATAAATTTTTGTTGAAACTGGACATTTTAGATAAAATGAATGTCACAACTCTGAAAATCAGACCCCTCCTCCCCAGAGTTTGTTGTTATTGTTATTGCTTCTGGGAGTGTGTGTGTGAGATTGCTTAATCAGTTTCCTAGACAGTTGTATAAAATTCATATTATGGGTTGAATTATGTAACTCCAAAAGACATGTTTAAGTCCTGATACCTGGTACCTTAGAATGTGACAATATTTGGAAATAGAGTCTTTACAGAGGTAATTAATTTAAAATGAAGTCATTAGGGTGGGCCCTAATCCAGTATGACTAATGTACTTCCAAACTGATGAAAAACAAATGAGTCCCAAATAGAATAAACTTAACTAAGTTTATACCCTAGTGCACTGTATTCAGATTTGAGAGACATAGACAAAGGATTCGTGAAGCCATCCAAAGAAAAATACTCATCATCTATATGAAGTTCTCAATAAAGTTAACACTAACTTCTCATTAGAAACTATGGAGGCCAGAGGCAGTGGAACAGTACAAAGCACTGGGAATGGGAGGGGGACTGTCATTCAAGAATTCTATACTCAGGAAACCTATCCCTCAAAATTGTGAGAGAAATTAAGATACTACAAGACAAACAAATGCTGAGGGAATTCACAGTTACCAGTTCTATGAGAATCTTTCAGCCTAAAATGAAAAGACACTAGGGGTTAACTCAAATCCACATGAAGAAATAGATTATTAGTAAGGGTAACTACACAGATAAATACAAAACACAATATAATACAATTTTTGTAGTTTTTTTTCCTTCTCCTATCTGATTTAGAAGACAACTACATATTGCAATTAATATAAATTTTTGTTAATGGTCTTATAATGTTTAAAAGTATCATTTGTAAAACAATAATATCACATAGGAAAAAGGAAGGAATGGAGCCAAGTTTCTCCATTAGAGAAAAACTTCTATATGCTATTGAAATTAAGTTAATATTAATATTAATCTAAATTAGATTGATTTAAGTTAAGGCGCCAGTTGTAATCTTCAGGGCAAATACTAAAAACAACTTTTTAAAAAGAATAAGCAGAAAAAAAATTTAAATGGTACACTAGAAAACATCTATTTCACGCATGAGAAGGAAGTAATGGAGGAACAGATGAATAAAAAATACATATAGAAAACAAATAGCAAAATTTCAAACATAACTCCTACCTTAACAGCATTTACAGTAAATGTGAATTAAATGCTATAATCCAAAATGTTGAGACAGGTAGGATGGAATTTTTTAATGATCCAATTAAATATAGTATATAGAAGATAGTAAAATTCAAAGACACAGAAAAAGATATATAATACACATAGTATGCAAAAACAAGCTGGAGAGATTACACTAATAAAAGACAAAGTTTTAAGAAAAAATTTCTACTAGACTGGAGAAACATTTTATAATAATAAGAGAATTGCGTTATAAGAACAAATAATAATTACAAAAACCTAACAACTGAGTCCCAAATATATGAAACTAAAATCAACAGAATTAGAGGTAGGAACAGAAAATTCAATGATAGTTGCCCTTGAGAATTCCCTGGGGGTCCAGTGGTTAGGAATCCTTGCTGTCACTGTGAAGGGCTGGGGTTTGATCACTGCTGAGGGAACCAAGATCCCACAGACTACATCATGTGGCCAAAAAAAAAAAAAGAATTAAAAAAGTAAATAGCTGCTCTCAAAAAATTGATAGAAAAACTAGAACAAAAATCTGCAAGAATAAGTATAACTTAAAAAATATCATCAACCCACTTACTCTAACACCCATCACCAGCAATATTCATAAATATTTTCTACCACATATGGAACATTTTACAAGATAGACAATGCGTTAAGTGATGAAATAAGCATTAATAAATTTAAATGGACTTAAGTCATACAAATGGAGTTAAGTTAGAAATCAAAAACAGAAGGAAGCTACAGCAATCAAGACTGTGTGGTGTTGGCAAAAGAAGAGACAAATAGATCAAAGGAACAAAAGACAGATCCCAGAAATAAACCCACGCAAATGTAGTCAACTGATCTTTGATGAAGGAGCAAAGGCAATTCAGTGGAGAAAACAGAATCTTTCAACACATGGTACTGAAACAACTAAACATCAAATGCAAAAGAAGATAAATAAATCCAGACACAGAGTAGACATTTTTCATAAAAATTAACTCAAAACAGTTCATAAACCTAGATATAAAATACAAAACTACAAAGCTCTTAAGGACCACATAAGAAAAACTCTAGGTGACCTTGGGCTTAGTGATAACTTCTTAGGCACAACAACAAAAACACAATTTGTGAAAAAAAAATGTGATAAGTTGGACTTTTCCTAAATTAAAAACTGTGGCTCTGCAAAGACCCTGTTAAGACAATGAAAAGACTAACTGCAGACTGAAAGAAAATATCTGCAAAATACATGTCTGATAAGGTACAGGTATCCAAAATACACAAAGAACTCTTAAAACTTAGCAATAAAAAAGCAAACAACCCAGCCAAAGAGTGATCAAAAGAACGGATAAGCTACCTTATTAAATAAGGTATGGCAAATTAAACACATGAAGAGATGTTCCACGTCGTGTGTCAGGAGGGGATTGCAAATTAAAGTAAAACTGCACACCTTTTAACATGGCTGAAATCACTGACAACAGCAGTAACAATACTAAATGTTAGCAAGGAGGTGGGCAGTCCAGCAGCAACTGAGGACAATCTGGCAGCCTTAAGAAACGGAACGCCGGCTTACCGTATGATCCTGCAATTGCACTCCTTGGTATTCGCCCAAATGAGTTGGAATTAATGACCTGCACACCAAGTTCTGTCACAACTTAACCAAAACTTGGGAGCAGCCATGATGTCTTCAAAGGTGAAAGAATAAACATCTGTGTGAATAGTAATGGAATATTATTATGTTGTACACAATGGAATACCATTCAGCAGTTAAAACAAATGATAAAACATGGAGACATCTTAAATGCATATTGCGAAGTGAAAGAAACCAATTCAAAGACATTGCAGGCTACTTGATGCCAACTGTTGAAAATTTAGCTAAGCTACTCCATGGAAGTGCTGCCTTGACCTCCATTTTGCGGGGCAAGAAACTTGCAGGAGGCTTAAACTAACATCAGCTCCACATCCAAGAACACTGCCCAGATTCTGCCTGCAGAGGCACAAGAAAATCTAAGTTCCCAACATGACTTCCCCAAAAGCCCTTGTGATAAATGCTCACCCCTCCTCCCGGGGCCTTCCCCTTCTGTGCTCCCTAGATAAGACAGCTGCTTATCAAAGCTTATCAAAGCCCCATTTGCCTTGGTTTGAACTGGCCAATCTGGCTCAGCTGGAGACCCTGAAGCACTCCACCCATGGATCTTAAAAAGAGCCTGTGCCCTACATCCTGTCCCTCCCTCTGCCTACACCCTGCCTTGACCTCCCCATGTGGTCCCCCACTGTATGCTGTGTACTTCCTCCATGATCTGTGAGCAATAAACTTCTCTATTTCAATTCCCTTGTGGCCTCTTGTTGAACCAGGGCTCACCATCTGTCATCGCAAGACTCAACAAAAGCTAGTTTAACAAAGGCACAACAGTTGGCATCTGGAAAAGACAAAATTACTGAGACAGTAAAAAGATAAGTGGCTTCCAAGGATTTGAAGGAGGGAAGGATGGATAAACAGGTGTTGCAGAGGTTAACTGGGGGGCAGTGAAGCAATCTGTATGGTACCATAATGGTGGATACATTATATTTCAGTCAACTGGTTTGTTTTACTACATACCAAAGCAATTCACTGGGAGGAAAGGATAATCTGTTCAACAAATAGTACTGGGACTAGATCCATTAGATGAACACACCAAAACAACCAACTTTGACCTTCGTTTCAGAACATACACAAAAGTAACTCAAAAAGGATTATATACTTGAATATAGGAGTTAAAACAATAAAACTTTTAGAAGAATATGTAAAAGAAAAGCTCCAAGGTTTTGTGTTAGAGAAAGACCAAAAGCATAATCCATAAAATTTTTTAAAAAATGTTAAATTGGACCTCATCAAAGTTTAAAACTTTTGCACTTCAAAAGGCACCATAAAGAAAATGAAAAGATAAGCAAAAGACAAGAAACAAACATTTTCAAAACACGTGCCCAATAAAAGGGCTTACACCCATGAAGAATGTGGACAACTCAATAACAAGAGGATGATCCATCTAAAATGGTTAAACACGTTAACAGACATTTATGAAAGAAGATACATGAATGGCTAGTGAAAAATGTTACACAGAAAGATGCTCAAAAATATCATCCACTGTTGCTGTTCAGTCACTCAGTCACATCTTACTCTTCACAACCCCATGGACTGCAGCACAGCAGGCCTCCGTGTCCTTCACCATCTCCTGGAGTTTAGTCAAACTCATGTCCATTGAATTGGTGATGCCATCCAACCATCTGATCCTCTGTCGTCCCCTTCTCCTCTTGCCTTCACTCTTTCCCAGCATCAGGATCTTCTCCAGTGAGTCAGCTCTTTGCATCAGGAGGCCAAATTATTGGAGTTTCAGCTTCAGCATCAGTCCTTCCAATGAATATTCAGGATTGATTTCCTTTTGGATTGACTGGTTGGATCTCCTTGCAGTCCATTGGACTCTCCAGAGTCTTCTCCAACACCACAGTTCAAAAGCATCAGTTCTTCAGTGCTCAGCCTTCTTTGTGGTTCAACAATCACATCTGTACGTGACTACTGGAAAAACCATAGTTTGACAATATGGACATTTGTTAGCAAAGTGATGTCTCTGCTTTTAAATATGCTGTCTAGGTTTGTCTTAGCTTTTCTTCCAAGGAGCAAGTATCTTTTAATTGCATGGCTGTAGTCACTGTTCACAGTGATTTTGGAGCTCAAGAAAAGAAAGTCTGTCACTCTTTCCATTGTTTCCCCATCCATTTGCCATGAAGTGGTGGGACCGGATGCTATGACCTTCATTTTTTGAATGTTGTGTTTTAAGTCAGCTTTTTCACTCTCCTCTTTCAACTTCATCAAGAGGCTCTTTAGTTCTTCAGTTTCTGCCACAAGGGTGGTGTCATCTGCATATCTGAGGTGATTGATATTTTTCCCGGCAGTCTTGATTCCACCTTGAGCTTCATCCAGCCCTGCATTTCACATGGTGTACTCTGCATATAAGTTAAGTAAGCAGACGGACAATGACAATATACAGCCTTGATGTTCTCCTTTCCCAATTTTGAGCCAGTCCATTGTTCCATCGTCCATTAAGGAAATGCAAATTAAAATCACAATGAAATGTCATTTCACACCCACCAGAATGGCTCTAATAAATCAGACCGACGCTAGCAAGTGGTGGCAAGGATGTGGACTGAGAACCCTCCAGTGTTGCTGGTGGCCGTGTAAGGTAGTACAGGAATTTTCAAAAAGAGAGCTTCCACTTGGAGAAGCCAGAATGCTTCCACATGCCACTGTGCCTCAAGCTCCAAAAGGACAGAAGTTTCTTTGTTTTGGACCCCACCTATGTATCTCTTCACCAGCTTGCTGACTTATATGTAATAAACTGGTCATCTCGTGAGTAAATGGATTTTCCCGAGTTCTGTGAGCTGTCTAGCAAATTAACTGAGCCCAAATAGAGGGCTGTGGACATGAATTGGAGCAAACTCCAGGAGAAAGTGATGGACAGGGAAGCCTGGTGTGCTTCTGTTCACGGGGTTGCAAAACGTTGGACACAGCTGAGCAACCGAACAACAAGAAAGGAGAGGGTTGTGTCACTATTGTTTGCAGCCAGTTAGTCACAAATACAGGTAAAACCTGAAATGGAGAGCAGACTCCTGGGACTGAATAAAGATTCAGTCTTTACCTTGAAATTTGATTCTACCTCCAGGTATGTAGTGTCAGAATTGAACTGAATTCATAGACACCAGAAATGCTTGTAGGAAGTATGGTTCCTCCCCTCATCAGAAACTGAGTGTCAGAACACCAACTTTGTGGGAAAGTAGGGATGGTAGTGTGACATACTAGAGGGGCAAGAGACACACACATTCACCAGAGACACTTCTGGAGTGAAGAAGGGGTCTGAGAGATCCTTTGGGTCCCATTTGTGGCATGAACAGTAACTGGGAGATGGTCCTACAGCTGGGATAAAGATATACACAAAACCAACAGGCCCTTTGCGGGCCATCCTCAAAACAGAAGGGCTAGAATGGGGTCAGGACCACCAGTGCTATGAAGCAGAGTAGATGCCAAGATAAGGCCACATTCTGTCCAGGTTGCCATTTGAGAAAGCAGCATACTTCGCCGTTGCCAAGAGTCTAATAGGATAAATTACACAGAAGGCAAGGATCCAGGGTAGGACTTCATAAATCTAGACCTGCATGAGGTCAGGCCCCTCCCACATTACCCACGGTGGCAGCTGCATAAGCCCCTACAAATTTAACAGGGGCTTAAAATTTTAAATTTCAACCCAGGAGAAACGAAAAGACTGAACAGGGGGAAACACCATGAATGTAATTAAGCTTCAAAACTAAAGAACCGAAAATAACAGAATTTATTCTTACTTAGACATGACTAAGTTTTCTGCCTCCTGCAAAATAAGAACCTTGAGGCAAAAATCAAAGTGAATTATACAGAAGAGAAAGGAACAGGCATCAGAAAAGCTTCTAGAGCAAGAAGGCTACCTCACACTGAGCTTCCCAAATCTGAACTCCTAGAGGAGGTGGCCGGAGGAGCTGGCCGGCGGTTGGTGCGAGGATGCACCAGCCCTGGGACCAGCATGACCTCCGCACACGTCAAGGGCTGCGGCCGCCACGGTGAGCCGGTCAGTGCCTGCAAGGAGGCCTAACGAGGAGGCCTGGGAACGCATTATTTACTTATTGTAATAATTTACAGACCAGGAACAAAGGTTTACTTCTACAAACAGTGATTTTCAACTGAGAGAGCTTTCAACAGTCTTGCCCCTGAACTTTGGATTCTGGTTAAATTACTGTCTGTTCAGATTTTTTCCAGACTCATAAGGACAGAGAAATCGTGTTTCAATACATTATTTTACCTTTCTTGAATTTGGTAAAAACTGGAAAAGGTGTTCTGTTTTGTGTCTCTCGTTTGTATGCTAAATGGCCCTTCTTGTCTAAGGAGATGGCTTAAGCTTGCTTTCTCTATGTCTTACTCAACATTAGGCTGTTTATCATTTTTATCCTGTTCAGTTTCAAACACTTACAACATACCAAACTATATTATTTAATCCTATCTTATTTCTCAGACACTGACTGAGCTGTATTTTGCAAGTTGGTATAATACTAAAAGACACAGTGTTTTTATACATGTAAGTAGAAAAATATTGCTAGGTAATCAAATATGACTATGGATTTGTGATCTCATATTTCAAAATGATCAAAAACATTTGATCATTTTGGCTTAGATCAAAAATCTCCAACTGTGACAAAATGGCATGTACTTTAAATAAGGATTGTATTTTTATAGGAAAAAAAATGGGGGAAAATTATTTGAAACTGAAAATCTCAGAGGTCGAAGCCGGGTCACCTTTAAGGGACCTGGAAAGGAGTGTTTGGCCTCGGGAACGTCGTCGCGATGTGGTTCGAGGTTCTCCCCGGGATCGCCGTCCTGGGCGTGTGCTTGTTCATCCCAGGAATGGCCACCGCGCGCATCCACAGGTTCAGTAACGGGGGCAAGGAAAAAAGGATTGCCCATTATTCATATCAATGGTACTTGATGGAAAGAGATAGGCGTGTCTCTGGAGTAAACCGTTACTATGTGTCAAAGGGTTTGGAGAACATTGATTAAGAAAACGTTTTCCTGGTTGATGAAGAACAACTCAGTCATGCTCTTCTATCCCTGCTAGTAGATTATGCAGCATATTGTGTAGCATGCATTGTATTTTGTAGTGTGTAATAAAAATAAAAAGTAAAATCAAAAAAAAAAAAAAAGAAACTGAAAATCTCACCAACTTTTCCATTGCTGATTATGTTGTATAACATGTTAACATGCTGGCAAATTCCCCACAAAATGCATAAGGACAAAATATCTACCACAAAGGTACATAAATACTTAGAAAAACATCTATATTCTCTTTTTTTTTTTTAGATTTATTTTTACTTGTTTTTGGCTGTGCTGGTCTTTGTTGCTGCATGCAGGCCTTCTCGAGTTGCAGTGGGCAGGGGCTGCCCTTCATTGCCCAGCACAGTCTTCTCACGGTGGGGGCTTTTCTTGTGGAGCATGGGCTCTAGGTGCCCGGGCTTCAGCAGTTGCAGCTCCCCGGCTGTAGAGCACAGGCTTAGCAGTTGTAATGTGGGAATTTGGCTGCTCTGTGGCATGTGGGATTTTCTTGGATCAGGGATGGAACCTATGTCTCCTGTGTTGGCAGGCAGATTCTCAATGAAGGTGAAAGAGGAGAGTGAAAAAGCTGTCTTAAAACACAACATTCAAAAAACAAAGATCATGGCATCCGGGCCCACCACTTTATGGCAAATAGATGGGGAAACAATGGAAATAGTGGCAGACTTTCTTTTCTTGGGCTCCAAAATCACTGCAGATGGTGACTGCAGCCATGCAATTAAAAGATGCTTGCTCCTTGGAAGAAAAGCTATGACAAACCCAGACAACATATTAAAAAACAGAGACTTCCCTTTGCTGACAAAGGTCTGGTTATAGTCAAAGCTATGGTTTTTCCAGTAGTCATCTATGATGTGAGTGTCGGACCATAAAGAAGACTGAGTGTCAAAGAACTGATGCTTTTGAACTGTGGTGCTGGAGAAGACTCTTGAGAGTCTCTTGGACTGCAGGGAGATCAAACCATTCAATCCAAAAGGAAATCAATCCTGAATATTCACTGGAAGAATTGATGTTGAAGCTAAAACTCCAATACTCTGGCCACCTGATGTGAAGAGCCAACTCATTGGCAAAGATCCTGATGCTGGGAAAGATAGAGGGCAGGAGGAGGAGGGGGTGACAGAGGATGAGATGGTTGGATGGCATCACCAATTCAATGGACACGAGTTTGCCCAAACTCCAGGAGACAGTGAAGGACAGGGAAGCCTAGCATGATGCAGTCCATGGGGTCACAAAAAGTCGAACACAATTGATAGAACAATAACAACAACAAAGACTACTAGAAAAAGTCAGAAAAATGTCTGTATTCTTTATGAGAAATATAGGAAAGTTTTTTTCTTTTTAAGGAGAGAAGGAAGATTAAACAGAGAAAAAACATTGAGAGAGGAAGAAAATAATTGGAAACAAAGAGAGAAAGAAGGAAGGAAAAGAGAAAGAAGAGAGATCAAATTTGTTCTCTGCTATTAATTACATTGTATAGTCAAATCTCAGGAGTTCTTCCGAAGTCAAAGTGTTTATGTTAATTTATGATAATACTTTGGGAGGAATGGCCAATATATAAAAACCACTGTTTACAAGACAATATAATTTGCTCAGTTCATGTGAGGTGTACTTACAATTAGACTTAGGAAGAGAAAATGATAAATGTAAAGGAGGAAATGCCAAAAGAGTAAATGCACTTTTTAATTTTGAAATTGGTCTTGAAATCTTTCATTGTATTGGAAAAAATAGGACAGCGTGCAGTCTGACTTCAATATTGTCATCAGTCCTCTAAGTCTTGGCATGACCTTCTTTGATGTAACCATATTTTATTGTATCAGTTAGGACTGCATGCAAATAAGTTACAGGAAATTGAAGTACCTTTTAAAGATATCGTCATCTTTTTTACTTGCATCAGAGGAAGGCTGAGGTAGAAACTGGTCCAGTGACTTAGCCCTTCCAAGGTCCCTAAGAGTTACTAGAGAGATGGATGCTGGAACTCAGGCTTAGCACCAGCAACCAAGGCAAGAGGAAGACAGACTCACAGTGCTGCCTCACAAGTTTCTTTTACCAGAAAATCAAGAAAATTCAGGGAAATTCTCCAGTTCAAGGGGCAGGAAGAACCGTTGGGTCAGCCAACCAACAGTGTCAGCAGTTGTTTGCAAACACTGTTTTTATTTCTTTGAACTAAGATCCTGATTATGAAATCAAGTTCAAGTGCTCCATAATAAGTTGCAAGGAATTTATTTCAAAAGAATGGAATATTTTAGGAACTAGGTTAATCTTTAGTTTCCTATTTTGCATTATACCCAAAGATGCCAGTATACCTCTTTCTGTGAAAACTCACTTTGCCCCAGCATCTGTGTGTGCCGGGGCAGGCAGCTGGCCCAAAGGCACGCAGCACACACAAGGTTCAGGGACTTGCGTTGCTCTCTAAGACCCGATCAGAAAGATGAGCTGGACCAGTATGATTCGTCACTTAAGAAATGAAAACTGAAAAACAGAGGCAGAAGCAGTGGTGGTTGTGAACGTGCAAGTGTTCCATAAACTTGGAATGGACCCATGGTAAGCCGTATTCAGGTACAGGAAAAGTTTTGACAGCAGAAGTTTATTAAAGTACATGATGAGTGTCCTGAACATGTAGTTTAAATTTTTTTTTCTACATGATTCAAGAATCAGTCAATTAAAAAAAAAAAAAAAAACCAGCAGGCCTAATGTATACCTACGACTGATGCTTGTTGCTATATGGCAGAAACCAACACAATATTCTAAAGCAATTTTCCTCTCATTAAAAATAAACATTTAAATAAAAAATAAAAGCACCTGAATGTGAAAAAACACAGCAGGCCTAGTGAGTTGCCCACATTAGAAAGAGAATGCACATTTCATGAAATATCTATTCATTTTATAAATAAGGAAAATAAAATGCTATTTATTCCATTCTCTCAATAAATGCTGACTTGTAATCATGAAGCAGAAAAGTAAACAGTGTTAAATCTCAACTAACTCACCCAGAAAATTAAACCAAGCCCTTTTAAAAAAGATTTTCTTTGTGGTTTTTGCTGCGCACAGGCTTTCTCTCATTGCAAAGAGCAGGGGGCTACTGTCTAGTTGCGATCCGTGGGCTTCCCACTGAGGGGGCTTTTCTTGTGGCCCATGGGCTCAGTCGCCCCATCCCATGTGGGATCTTCCCAGATCAGGCAAGTGAACTCACGTTTCCTGGATTGGCAGGCTAACTCGCAACCACTGAAGCACCAGCAGAGTCCAGCCCTTGGGTGACCAACAGTGGTATCAGACATAGCTTCCCGCCGCTTTGGGGCGTGTCTGGGGGTCAGCACTATGGGTGAAGATAGCAAGACCCACATCGAGAACTACAGGCTGACGCTTTGACGGCACCTTACCCAACAAGGAGCAGACGTGGACCTGTGGACAGAGCTCCCCGGCCCTGCACTACTGTGAGCAGGCGATGACAGCTAGCGGGAGGGACACCGAAGGGAGAGAAGGGCCCCGTGTGTGCGGGTCCTCCAGCCCCACAGCTCGGCTCTTAGCCCGCGACGCTCCAGGAAGACCCAAAGTGGCTCCGCCCTCCTCTGCCCCCCATCCTCCCGGGGCGGCAAAGGGGGGCCTGGGTACATGGAGATTCCACCCCAGGATCCTGAATCATGGCTTACCTGATAATAAATATTCACTGGAAAACTGCAAGGAGTGTATTAAAAAGTAACATATACACACTACTACACATAAATGACAGTGACTTACTGTGTAACACGGAGAATTATACTCAATATTTTGTACCAACCTATATGGGAAAAGTATCCAAATCACTTTGCTGTACATCTACATACTAACACAACCTTATAAATCAACTATACTTCAATAAAAATGAATTTTAAAACAAGGATATGAAAAGATTATGACCTAGTATTTCATGTGAATATAAGTTCTGCCCGATGGCACTTTAGAAGGCTCTTTACAGAAAAGAACACTGACACTTTTATTTTTTTTCTGGACCAAAGTAGCAGATTTTTTAAAAGTGTAGAATAATGCCAAAATTCCACTCACTGAGTACTTTAAATGTTTCTCTTCTAGGATTTTTTTTTTAATTTTTCATGTTTCACAACAGTTCCACATGACTACCATCTAGAAAATACCTCAGCATAGCAATCATTTTCCTTGCTCCCTGCTAACTTCACATATAGTTGTTAGAACAGCTCTCACGTGAAAAGTTCATAAAATGGATTTGGAAATGTTGAATGGAACCTATCTTCCAAGTCTAATGAAGTGAGCAAAGCCACCAGACTGTATTAGACAAGTAAATTTTAGATAAGTCAAACAAATTAATCAGCAACATCAGAGATTCTCCAGTTGTCCATAGAAGAATCCCCGGGTGTCTGTGGCTGTCTTGTTCCTGGTTGAATATTCTGATGAAGTCAGGGTGTGGCCACGGGGGCCCATTCCCTGTCTTGGAGGTATCTGATGGGAAGAGTAGTCCTACTTAACTCAGGGAAACCCAAGGGCCTCACGGGGCTGCGTGCTAGCACCATTTGAGATGAGTTAGATCTCTGTCCTTCAAATTTGAAAGTCGGCAGTTTGTTCTTGCCTCTGGTGACAGGCAAAGGCAAAATAGCCTTAATGGCTCAGTGTCTGCAGCCAGGAAAGGTCACACGCACAAACTAGGAAACTATTTTTGACAACTTGGACTTGGAGAGACCAGCCTAGTGCTCTGTGAGCTATTTAAAACCTGCTCTGGATTCTTAGGCAACACCAGATCCTCTGATTACATGTTTACCAGCCAGTCCTTAAAGATTCATAGAGCTCTCAACTCCATAGCCAGGACACCTAAAGTTATCACTTCAAAGTGAAATCTAGATACTAGCAGAATAATCTCTGTAAACACCTGTGCATGCAGATGACTACAATTAGCCCCATTTTAGAAATCAGCCAATAAACTCCCTGTCTAGTATCGGCAGGAAATTCCACAGTAAATTTGGACCTAAATCATACACTTTTCCAACTTAGTTACAGCTCTTAGGATAAACCTGATGTACTAGAAATAAGGGCTTCCCAGGTGGCTCGCTGATAAAGAACCCCCCTGCCAATGGAGGAGATGCAGTTTCGATCCCTGGGTCAGGAAGCTCCCCTGGAGAAGGAAATGATAACCCATTCCAGTTTTCTTGCCTGGGAAATCCCGTGGACTGAGGAGTCTGGTGGGCTACAGCCCTTGGGATCGCAAAGAGTTGGACACAACTTAGTGACAAACAACAACAACAAAACTAGAAATAAAGTATTCGGAGTACAAGATACCTTCTGAAGAGCATGAGAAGACTGATTAAATCACAGACCCCAGAACAAGACTGGCTATGTATGGCCTTTGGTTGTTTGCTAATCCTGTACCTTAGTTTCCCCATTTTTTAAAATGGGGCTGATACTAATAAGCACCTCATAGATTTTCTGTGAGAACAGAATGAGTTTAATATTTGTAAAATGATGAGAACAACTCCCTGGAACACTGTGAGTATATCAGGAGCATTAGCCAACAGTAGTGCAAAGCAAGAGATCTTCTTCTCCATAAAGACTTATTTCTCACCACCAAAAATAATGCAGTTACATCTCTGAACAGAGAAAACTGGCATTGCCCTTCTGTGACACTAATGATCTGTTTCTTTTATCTTGCTCTGGGATCAAGAATCCCCACCATTTGTGAAACAGTGGGTATGGAGATTTGCAACAATAAATATTGATTGTGTAAAAGTCTAAAATAACTTATTTCCCTGTAGTTGAAATTAATTTTATTCTCAAACACTAATTTGTATCTGTGGTAGAAAATTCATTCAAGGTAAAACTTGGTCATTTTCAGTTTAAAATTTAGCCTCTCAAGACTGTCCCATCTTTCTCTTCACCCTATGCCCTTTCCCCAGCAGTAAAGTTCCTGAAATGCTGTAAGTTCCTGAGAGAATCATCTTGGGCTTGTGGGAGTGGAAAGGTGTGCTGACCTGTCTCAGGTAAGACTGCACTGAGAGAAGCTTGAGCTGCATGATCTTGGGTATCAGGCTCTTCCCCACCACTTCTCATATGCATTTTCAGCTGACGTAACCTGGAGCCTCGTTGCCTTGATGTGGGTGATCCACTCTGCAGACCCTGCTATAGGGTTCTGTCACCCTAGTCCTGGGCTCCCCTCTCTTAACCAAAACCATTTGTTGGGGAAGGATAGGCCATCTCATGCTCTCTTTGCACAAACCCACGATACCACCATTTCTCTGGAAGCTTTTTTTTTTTTTTTTTTTTTTGGTGCTAGACTGTATTAGTCACTTTTTGCTACATAACATATTATCCCAACACTTAGTGGTTTAAAACAAAAAAAGTCATGTATTATCTCAATTTCCGTTGGTCAGAAGGAGCAACCTATGGGCAGTGGGTGGTTGTTACCTGGGGTCTCTCCTGAAGCTGCAGTCAAGATGTTGAAACCAAGCAGAACCCTGTGGGTCTCCCAGGCACAAATCCCTTATGTGTCCATCATTTCTTGTTTCTAAGAAACAGACTTCATTCAACCTCCTTGGCCTTCCCTGAGTTCCAAAGAGCAGATTCAGTCTTTAATCAGGGATGGGAGGGAATGAACACAGAAATAAGGTGAAGATACAATACTGCACCCTTGGACACAGAAGCAACCTACATGTCCACAGGCAGATGAATGGATTAAAAAGATGAGGTACATATGCACAGCGGAATACTGCTCAGCCATAACAAAGAATGAGGTGTTGTCATTTGAAGCAGCATGAAGGAACCTGGAGATTATCATACTAAGTGAAGTAAGTCAGAAATATAAAGATAAATGCCGTATGATATCACTGATGTGTGGAATTTAAAATGCGACACAAAGAACCTATCTGTGAAACAGAAACAGAATCATGGATGTAGGGTACAGACTGGTGGTTGCCAAGGGGGATGGGGGTAGGAGATGGATGGAGTGGGAGATCGGGGTTAAAAGATGTAAGGTTTTATATATAGATTGGATGAACAAGATCCTATTGCCTAGCACAGAAAACTATATCCAATATCCTATGATAAATCATAATGGAAAAGAATATCTAAAAGAGGAATGTATCTATGTATGTATAACTGAATCACTTTGCTTTAAGCAGAAATTAACACAGCATTGTAAATCAACTATACCTCAACTCTGGGGCAGCCTTGGGTCACGATCCTGATTCTTCCTCAATGAATATACGTAACAGTATCTTCTGCAGAACGAAGGCCCCTACCCAGACAGAGGATGGCAACTTCAGGCTGAGCCCGATTCCTGGAGTACAGCCCTATTCATCCACCATCAACCAATCAGAGCAAAGTCACATACCCTGTAACTCTCAGTCCAAGTTTTGCCTATAAAAACTTCTCCCCCCAAACCATTGGGGACTTCAAGGGTTTTGAACACAGGCTGCCTGTTCTCCTTGCTTGGTGCTGCAGTAAACCTTTCCCTTCTCCAAGCTCCAATGTCTCAGTTTACCTGGCCTCACTGTGCATCGGACACACAAACCTTTGTTTGGTAACAACGTCGGCAGGGCTGCAGTTATCTGAAGGCTCGGCTGGGGCTGGAGGAGGTCTGCTTCCAAAGTCACTCTTATTGTTGGCGGCAGGAGATCCCAGGTCCTCACCATCTGGGCGTCTCGGGAGAGATTCTGAAGACACCCCAGGACATGGCCGCTAGTATTTCCCTGGGCCAGTGATCTGAGGAAGAGAACAACAAAGAAGCCGCACTGTCGTCTGTGATCCAGCCTAGCGAATCGTGCACCATGCTACCGGGCACAGTGACTCAGTGGAGGAGTTCTACACTAGAGTGCCAGCACCAGGAAGACGAGGTCACGGTAGGCCGTCCCGGAGTTGACTCTACGTGAATATTCCGTCAGGTGTCTCTTCTCCCAGAATTCTGCATGGCACAAGTCATTCCTTCTGAGCCCCAAACTCACCAGAGACGGTGCAGGCTCAGGAGTTTACTGTCTGGCTTCTAATTCTGTTCCTACACTTTTTAAGTGTGTGACCTGGGAAGTTTACTTAATATTAATATTTCTGCATCCGAGTCCTCGTGTACAAAATGCAGTTAATAATACCACCTACAGTGAGGTGTTGTGCTGTGCTTAGTCTCTCAGTTGTGTCCAGCTCTTTGTGACCCCACGGACTGTAGTCTGCCAGGCTCCTCTGTCCATGGGCATTCTCCAGGAGAAATACTGGAGTGGGTTACCATGTCCTCCTCCAGGGGATCTTCCCAACCCAGGGATCGAATCCACGTCTCTTGCATTGCAGGCGGATTGCTTTACTCTCTGAGTTACCAGGGAAGTGAGGTGTCGGGAGAATTGTAAAAGGTAATCCAGGTCAAGCACTTAGAACACTCTGGCATATAGTTATTGTTTAATAAATATTAGCATCATCACTGACATTCACAAAGATTTCACCCAGGGAAGGGGAGAATGGGCAGGCAGGGAACAAATTTCCACACTGTATCTGAGCGCTCCGACTCTTCTTTCTAAATCCTCCCCATGTATCTTTCTCATATCGAGGGTTTATTTTTGGATTTTGAGCTTCCATTTTGGTTCTTGTTTTCTAATTTCCTTACCCTGTGACTTAAAATTGCTTTTTTTTTTATCTGTATCCTACCGTCTCAGACTCCATAATGTTGTGGTGTTCTCTTTAAGCCAACAGCTTTGGTTCTTGAAAGTCATCAAGATTCTGAAATTCATAGAGCATTTTTCTCTCCTCAGCACCTGGTCTTAGAAGCTTTGATGCCTTGTTTTCAAAACGCAAAGCCACTAACAAAAACAATAGCAACTGCTCACCAAGGGCCAGGCTCTAACGGAGATGCTTCATACATTAACTCATTCAGTCACAACAACTGCTTGGCGTAGATATATTATTACCCCATTTTACAGATGAAACAGGCACATAGAGGGTTAGCGGGCAAGTCCACAGAAAAGAAATAGCAGGGCTGATCTTTATCCTTTGAACCAAGGCGACCCTAGCCCCCCGGGCCCCCTGCGCCCCCCTTCCCACCCATCCCCTTCCCCATACTGCCCATTGCCTTGCATAACCTTTCAAGAATGTGTTCTTGGTGTTTGCTTGTTATTTTACATTTTCCTTTTCTTGTAGCACTTTATCTCAGCCTCAAGGACACTTCTTTTAGCTTTTTATTTTATATCATTTCAGAGTTACAAAAAAGTTACAAAAATAACACAAAGAATTCCTTATAACCATCACCCAAATTCTGCCAGTGTTTATATTTTACCATACTTGCTTTACCATTCTCTGTCTCGTCTCTCTATGTGTGGAGATTATGTGTATATAACCATCTAAACTTCCTGAGAGTAAGTTGCAGACACAAAACTCCTTTGCCCTTAAGTATTTCAGGATTTGTTTAATAAAAACAAAGATAATCTTTTACATAGTTTAGTACAATTATCAACATCAGGAAATTAATAATGCTAACAATACTAGCGGTGGAATGCTGGTAAATATTTAACAACAAGCTCCCCGGGTTTTAAAAAAATGGCCCTAGTTTGCCTTCTTATTTGCTACTCCCCACGGTATAAATACTCTCACTACAGCTAATTTCAAGCCAACAGCCTGATGTCACTAAATTTGGAGTTGAGAGGATGTTCCAGGCAGCTCTGTGGACCAGTACAAGCCAACCTCAGCACATTCTTGAAAACAGACATCTAATTAGTAAATAGCTATAAAATTTACAGAGCATTAAAGAAAAAATATATATTTATAATAATCAAAACTTTTTCTACTACTTTATTTACCTCTGTTCCATTAGTGTCCTCCCCAGTTTTAACTAGGGATAGTTGTCATCAACTGCCAGGTAGAGACAGTGAGGCTTAGCAATTTTATGTAAAAGACTAACATGTCCTACTTATGAAGCAATGTTTCACATGACTTTATTGGTTGATGTGGCTTCCAAAGCAATTAACAGATATTTGATATCTAGAATTAAAGAGATGATAATCCTGTGCTATGATTATTCACATTGTAATTTAAATAGCTGCTGATAATGTGAATTTGCAGCTGTAAGACTGAACCTGCAAAAATGAGAATAACAGCAACAAACTTTATGTCACAAGAATCAACTTTGGCCAAATAACTATGGTATTTGAGCAGAAAATTGATGCCAGTCTTATTATTTTGAATTGAATATACACACAATAATATTCTCTAAGGCATTTGAGACTTTTTTTTGAATACACACAGGAAAAAAAAATATAACTATCCCAATATATCAGTCTCCCCCATCCCACCCCAGCAATAAAACATTAGGAAGAAACTATTGATTCGGCAAAGGGCATTACTCTCATTTTCAAATTATTATCAGAAAAAATATTCAGAGAAAACTGAAAAGAATCTTTTATTTTTTCCAGTTATTTCCTTTAATTGAGCATACCTTACAAATTCCATAGAGGAAGTTCAGGAAAAAAGAAGATGAGCACTCCTTTGTTTAGTGAAGCAATCATGCAGATCAATTTTAAAGAGATACACATTATGTATTAATAAGACAACGTGAAGCTAAAACAGGCTATGTTTGAATGTAGGCATATTTACCTAGTATCTCACTTTGGAATTAAATGTGTTACAGTCTTTTCACTATTTTTGATTGAGCAGACGTTTAAATTTTATTTGGAACTCAAAGCATCCTTGCAAAGCTGTTTCTCATACTTCCTGCTCAGGCAATTCTTCATCAGCTGCATTACATGAAGAAGCCTTTGATAGCCACTACAAATCAGTGATCTTCATCAAAATAAAATGAAATACAAAAAATACTAAAAGTAAATAAAAGATATCCCATAGAGAAAATATTATAGGTAGATAACATGGAGATGTGATCATTGGAATCAGAATCAAAATAGAGGAACAGTTTACCATGAAAAACCCATAAAGTGGTATCTGCATGTTTCTCTAGTGAGAAAACAGAATCTAGGTTAAGGACCTATGAAGCAAGCTGAGCTATCTTGGAAGGTGTAAAATAAAACTGAAAGGGAGGAGGTGATTTCGGAGGGCGTCACTGTCAGGATTCTGCTTCGATGGCAAGAGCTCGCCTTGGTGATCATAGCCCTCATCACTTGCTGCCTGGCCAGCATGGGTTTATGGAGGTTTTCTTTAGGGCAACACAAGTAATCAAATCCCAAGCTAGAAAAAGTCCATGTTATAAATCCACAAAACATCATCCAGCTGTGTTTCGGTCAGAGGGTAGGAGGTTACTTGGTGTGATTTAAGAGGCAGGAGGGAATGTGGGGTGTGAAGTCACTCAGTCGTGTCTGACTCTCTGCGACCCCAAGGACTTTACAGTCCATGGAGTTCTCCAGGCCAGAATGCTGGAGCGGGTGGCCTTTCCCTCCTCCAAGGGATCTTCCCAGACCAGGGGTTGAACGCGGGTCTCCCACAGTGCAGGCAGATTCTTTATCAGCTGAGCCACGAGGGAAGCCCAAGACCTGGTGTGTTGACCAGCAATCCCCTCAGCCTTTTCTGAGCTTTATCCCTTCCCCTCACTCCAAATACCTCCACTGCTAGGGCGAATATTTCAGCCACTAATCTCAAACCACATAATGAAGGATGTATCTTTTTGCTACTGAGTCGTTATGCATTCAGGATTTTCTCTTAAAAACTAGTGTGGAGGGTAAGCCATTTGCCTAATGCCTTTTAGGAGAGTCAAAAACTGAGATTAATGGAGAAATAAGAATGCGAGGAAGATAACTAAATAGGGCAGGCAAGACAAACATTAGTCAATTCTCCCTCACCCCTGAGGCTAACTTTGCCACTTTTAAGATGCTCGTGTATGTCAGGGTGTAATCATAATCATAAAAACTCGTCTTACTGAATGTTTACTATGAGCCAGACACTGTGCTAAGTACTGTGTTGTCATTATTTATTTTTTCAGTTATTAAAGGTCAAACACTATTTTTGATACATAGGTTTTAGCAACGAGAAAAACCAGATAATATTCCTGCTATCACAGAGTGTACATATTAGTGATGAATAAAATGTCTAAAGGTCAAAGGGCTATGTTGAAAAGAAAGCAGGGAAAGATGGTTAGAACTGATGCTTTTGAACTGTGATGTTGGAGAAGACTCCTGAGACTGCAAGAGAGGACTCCCTTGGACTGCAAGAAGATCCAACCAGTCCATCCTAAAGGAGATCAGTCCTGAATATTCACTGGAAAGACTGTGCTCAAGCAGAAGCTCCAATCCTTTGGCCACCTGATGTCAAGAGCTGACTCATTAGAAAAGACTCTGATGCTGGGAAAGATTGAAGGTGGGAGGAGAAGGGGACAACAGAGGATGAGATGGTTGGATGGCATCACCAACATGATGGACATGAGTTTGTGTAAGCTCTGGGAGTTGGTGATGGACAGGGAGGCCTGGCATGCTGCACTCCATGGGGTTACAAAAAATCGGACATGACTGAGTGACTGAACTGAACTGAGCCAGAACTTCTAAAGAAGGGTAAATCATAGAGTAGTGTCCACGGCCAGTCATAAGAATTTTCCCAGTGCTAGCTGTGGGGTGCCTAGCTCTCTTTGTTTGTCCCTACATGGTCCTTACCATGCTGTGCTTATAGTTCTCTGTCTATTTTCTAACTCTTCCACTGGGCTGTGAACTGCTTGAAGACTGGAACAATCATTCATTTTAGTATTCACAATATCTAGCACAATCCCAAGACCACAGCTGGTGGCCAATAAATAATTTCTGGATAAATAAATTAGCAATTAAGTTAGAATTTAAGAGAAACCTTTTGAGGAAGGTAACTGAAGTAGTCTTCATTCCAGGTATTCTTTTCTGCCTTCCAAAATACTCTCAGTGCACTGGTCAAGAGCTCAGACAGCAGAATCAGAAATTCTGAGATTAGATCCTCAGCCTCAGACTCATTTGATGTCTGTCTGTGGCTCTTTACTCCGCTTCTCTAGGCCTCAGTTCTTTATCTGAGCAACATTGACAATAAAGAGTTCTCACTTTTTGCTGATATATTAGAGAGATATATGTATTCTTGGCAAAAAACCTAATTCTTATCATTGCTTCATACATGTTAGCTGTCATTATTATTATAGATACTTAACACAAGCCTATAACTAAATACAGATTATCTCCCATGGACAGAGGAGCCTGACGGGGCTTTAGTCCATGGAGTTGCAAAGAGCTGAACAGGACTGAGCGCACAGCCAGCCTATCTTTTCCAGATTTAAATCAAGAACTTTTCGACCAGGGTGTGCTCAGTCATCAGCTGTGTCTGAATCCAACGGTCTGTAGCCTGCCAGGTTCCTCTGTCAATGGAAAATACTTTTTCGTAATAAGAATATTGCTACCTACTCATTCTTTCTATCAAAATCTTCCTTATTTTTTGAGGCTTGAAGACCAAATAGTTTTTCAAACTCAAACAAAACCAGAAGGTTAAGATGGAAGTTGTTAGGTGGTGGATTGACATTTTGGATTAGGAATTCTAAAAGCACGACTTCAGTTGTCTCTTCCACGTGTCATATGATTAAGAAGAAATGCAGAGTGCTGATTCATAAATGGCTTCCCTGGTGGCTCAGTTGTAAAAAAAAAAAAATTGCCTGCCATTGCAGGAGACATGGGTTTCATCCCTAGGTTGGGCAGATCCTCAGGAGGAGGAAATGGCAACCCATTCCATTGTTCTTGCTTGGAAAATCCCATGGGCGGAGGAGCCTGGTAGGTTACAGTCCACGGGGTCACAGAAGAGCTGGACATGACTGAGTGACTAAACAAAAATAGTTCATGAATGATCCAGTAATGGTTTGTTTGCACGACTAGCTACAGAACTACTCTTCAGAAGCAGAGTTAGGTCCCAGGATACAGAGTGTCCCTGGGTGTATCCACTCTGTAAGGTGTTCTAAGGACTTCAGTAGCTGCAGTTTGCCTTTGATGGCATCAACATATTGTCCACTCATAAAATAATAAGCATGATGAAACTGCAGCATGATGAAATTACAATGACATCACATGGCTCAACAATTTAATAGCTTCAGTGAGTTCACTTTTCAGAAGCTTCTGAATTATTTTTGTCCTGTTTCTAATGCCAACATACCAAAGTCACTTCAATTTTCCTCCCAAGAACAATTATATCAGATTCACCATTCATGTCCAATAATGATATTAATGATGGCTGCTCCTGGATACCCTTGTTCTACACATTTCCCTGCTACAGTTTTCTACAAGACCCTTGCCTATAAAGAACCGGAAGCAAAACAAAGCTACTCTGAAACTGTCTATTCACATTAAGTAATTGAAATAAAAACCAACAAACTAAAAAGCCTAAAAACCACTAGACAAACAGTGAGACAGCTGTCATCTAATATTGTTTTCTTAACAAAAGGAAAAGCAAGAGGGAAAAACTCCACAAGATGCTGAAGCAAAACTGGATGATTCAGTGTGATAAGCCTCCTCTGTTCTGAACCACTTCTAATTCACCTTGTTGGTGAAGGAGGGATTCTTCACCCTAAGTAGTTAGATACCTGAACACCTGACCCCCAAAACTGGACAGATGAGCGCGGCAGCAGTTTAGTAGTCACAGAGCTCACACCTTCGGGCCAGAGGACGCTGCCCGCCATGCAGGGCCAGGCAAGGATGGCACTCAGGATCAGGGGGAACCTACAGAGACCATGGGAGTCGGGCTTTGCAGAAATAAGTGGGTCACCCCTGGAGGACGTGTTTGCTTGTTTGAGTAATTTCCAGGCTAGCACAGAGGTAAAGCCCAGCAGGTTCAGGACTAAGTGCAGCAGGTCCAGCTGAAAGAGGTTCTGGGCAGGGGAGGGGCCTCTCCGTAGCTGCTGCTGCTGCGGCCAAGTCGCTTCAGTCGTGGCCGACTCCGTGCGACCCCAGGGTGGGAGGCATACCTAGCAAGAGTGGGAGTGGAAGGAGGTCACAGCAGAGCTAGGAATTGAATATCCTTACCCCTCTACTGTTGAGTAAACAAATTCCTCAGAATTCTCTCAACACTCCGATACTTAGCCTTTAAAGTAAAAACTAAGTGAGTCATCTTGTTTTTGTCCTAGACATGGAGTGATGGGAAAAACTGGTTCAATGGCAGAAACTGGCCTTGAGTGTGATTCACGGTGAGTCACACTGAACTGGAGAACTTATCTGAGGCTTGATAGCCTTTACTATTCACAGTTATTTTGTGAGCACCAAAGCAGGGTGTGAGCCTGCAGCAGAAACGTTGTGATGTGTTCACTAAATCCTTCTAGTGTTTCTGCTGAGCACACATTTTTCTCTGCAACTCCAAGCTACTTTCCAATGATGTGTGGCCATGAAACTAAGTTTTGGCCAATGGAATGAGGGCAAAAGTTAAAAATGATGCTTTCAGGCCCATGCAAGATGATTTGTTTTCTCCTTCCTTTCCATTAATGACCCTGAGAGTCATGTGTTGAAGATGACGGCCTCACAAGATGGAAGCTTTTAGTCCCTGGATGACTGTGGTCTTCTTCCCCCACAATATCTCATTGGACAAAGGCTAAAATAAGGGACCTAGAATAAGCTTTTGTTGTGCTAAATCTCCAAGGTTTGAGAACCATGTGTTACAACAGATAGTTTAACCCTCATAGATAGCCCCTGTATAGAATGTTAAGAAAACTTCAGAAATGAGAGCAGAGTCTAGGTACTGTTACAAATACTAGATATAATTTCTTCTGAGTTATCCCTTTCTCCTATGATGCTTTGTGCTATCGAAAACATCTCTAAGTTGTATCACGCCAAAGAAAGTCAATTTCCTCTAGGCATGGTGTAAAGAAAACCAATATTTAAATATATTAGAACAAAGATAAATTCTGAACTACACTAACCAAGAGTGGGGCAAAAATAAATGGCTAGACAACCTACTATGTTAATGAAAAAGTTTTTAAAAAGTTAAAAAGAGATGATAAGAAAAGAACAGAAGGAGAAGAAATGAGAGATTATAAGAATTCAATTGAGGGGCAAAAGAGCATCATACAGATGAATGAATTAAAAACACAATGGACAGAGACGAAAGCTGAATTATTAAATAGATGAGAAATCTGAGAAAATCACCAATAAGATCAATCACCAGATAAAAATATGGCAAAGGTGTGTGTACTGAAATGATCAATTGCAGACTGGAGCACAGATGGCTACAATTCAATAAAAGCATTCTGAAACTAAAGAAGTAAACAAATGTAAGAACAAAAGCCTCCAAAGAATTACTGCCAACTAATAACCCTCAAATAGTGATTCCAGCAGACTGAACACACATAATCAACACTCGTCAAGCCATAACTTGGTAAAATCATGATACTTCAAAAATAAAGAACAGAAGAAAGGAAAAGAGAGAGAAAGAGAAGGGCAGGAAAGGATAAGTAAGAAGAAATTCTTTAGGCATCAAGTGGGAAAAACTTCACTGAAAAAGAGAAAGAATTGAGGCACAGCATGACACAAAACAAAACATAGTAGAGAGACACGTATCCAGAAAACTCCTAAAAGAGAAAAAAAAAAAAGAAGAAGACTCATATGACCCAAGGAAAGTATACTCATCCAAGATGTGAGAATATCAAACAGACCTTCCAAATTATTTCAAAGGAACTGTAAGAACATAGGACTCATGGGTTCTTATTAGGAGGAAAAAGAGCAAAGCAAAAAAAAAAAAAAAAACAAACAAACCCAAATCACAAATTACTGAACTCAGAAGTGGAAAAAACAAATAAAAGGACTGGAGATGGAATGAAATTCATCTAAATACGAAATAAGTGCTAACCTACTATGTTCAAAAAACAGTGGTATACAGTTGACCCTTGAACAACACAGGTTTGAACTGTGAAGGTCTGTTTATCTGTGGATGTTTCTGTCTGTCTGTGGATGTTTCTGTCTGTCTGTGGATGTTTCTGTCTGTCTGTGGATGTTTCCAGTGAACACATACAGCACTACACGAGTCACAGGCAGTTGGATCCACAGATGGAAAACCAGGAATAAGGAAGACCAACTGTAAAGTCAACATGGAATTTTTTTGCTTTGCCAAGGGCTCAGCACACCCTATCTCCAAGCTGTTCAAGAGTCAGCTGTGCATATACAATGGAATATTGTTCAGCCATTTAAAATAATCAAGGAAAGCCTACCATTTGTGATCACACGGATGAAACTGCAAGACACTATGCTAACCAAGCCAGAGGAGAAGAGAAATACTGTACGATCTCACCAACAGGTAAAACCTAATACAAACAGACAAGATGAAACAAGAGAAAACCAAGCCCACAGGAAAAGTGATCAGATTTGCAGTTGCCAGAGGCAGAGGCTGGAGGCAGGGGCAGTTAAAGAAAGGTGGTCAAAAGGTATAAACTCCCAGTTTTAAGGTAAATAAGCATTCATTTTAACATGTACAGCATATTTATACTGCTATGATCTGTAAACAGAAAAGTTAAGAGAATAGATCCTAAGAGATCCCATCACAAGGAGAACTTTTTCTCTTCTGACGGTATCAGTATGAGATGCCAGGTTTGACCAAATCCTCTGCGGCGATGATTTCATAACACGTACGAATCAAATAACACCAGGTTGTACACTTCAGACTTACACGATGATGTGTGTCAATAAACCCGGTAAAGAAAAATGAAAAGCGGTACGGAAAAAAAGTCAGTTTGACCTTAAATTCAAAAATAAAATAAGACAAAACAAATGGAACATAAAAAAATAGAAGTGACATACAGTCTGACAGAATAAAAAAAAAAGACTACCAATAGAGATGCAGGCGCCAAAGCAGGCCAGTGGGAGTTAGGAACCCAAAGCTTCAGGCCTCGGCTTGAAACCTAGCTTCACTGACTTCTTAATTACTGGCCCTGGGTAATCATGAAATTCTCTTTACTGTAGTTTTTTCATGTAAAAAAAAGGACGATGCCTCTGCCTTGTGGGACTGTTGTAAGCATTCTATGATTCAATGCACTTAGATTATTCGGAGCAGTGGTTGGCCCTTGGTAATCACTCAACCACTGTTTGCTTTTGTTAGTAATGTCCTCATTTCCCACAGCAGAAACTTTAATCGATACCAATTAAAGTGGAAATAAGTAATTTTTAAGTATGACTCCAACTTCTTAATGCACTTTATTATCACTTAAGCTCAGATAAATCGTTTAGAACATAGTAGCCCATTGAGAGGAATTTTATTCCTCTTAAACATGAATAAATTTAAATATAATATTTTTCATTTAGAATACGATCTCATTAAAAAATTACTTTCACCAATTTACATACCTATGCTTCCATCTGTGCATATGTATAGAAAAACATCTGGAGCAAAGTTATATCTGGCAATGATTTTTTAACTTCTTTAAAAACCTTTTTTAACCCTACTTAACTTCTTTCTATAGATCCTTTGCTACTAAAATAAAACTAATATTACAAGGGAAGAAGAAAAACTGTTTCTTGCACTTGTGGACTGTGGATCTTTAGGTGTCACATACTTAGGTATATTTATTGTTGCAAAAGTGAAGGATTTTGTACAATCGAACACCATGCTCCTGGCAAAACTAGCTGGTTACAGACAGATCTTTTGGTTCAGTTCACTACCTAATAGAGCCTACAGGAGTTTTGTTTTTGTTTTTTTTTTCCACTGTATTTTTCTTTATCTTTTAAAAATAATTTTAAACATTCTATACTGTACTCTTGGAACATTTCAAACAAAAAATGTATTGTGAAAAGCAAATTCTATCATTGACAATCTCCTCTTCCCATTTATACTGCAACAGCTTTTTTAAAAAAATTTAACTAAAGAGTTGGTTTGCAGTATTGTGTTAGATCCAGGTGTACAGCTTTAGATTTTTCTCCATGATAGGTTACTACAGGTATTGAATAATGTTCCCTGTGCCATATAACAGACCTGTATTTTTTATCTATTTCACACATAGTGGTGTGTATCTTTTAACCCCATACTCTTAATTTATTCCTGCCCTTCCTCTTCCCCCTTTGGGAACCATAAGTTTATTTCCTAAGTCAGTAAGTCTGTTTCTGTTTTGGAAATAAGTTGATTTCTATTATTTTTTGGGCTGCACGGTAAGTGATATCATATAATATTTGTCTTTTTCTGCCTGATTTACTTCATTTACTGTAGTAATGTTTAGGGCCATCCATGTTGTTGCAAATGGTAATATTTCACTTTTTTTATGGCTGAGTAATATTCCATTGCATATATATATATCTCCACAGTGTCTTCTTTATCCACAACTTACTACATCATTTCAGACATTTCCTAAGCACTTACAAATGTGCACGTGTACATAGAAAACATAAATCTAGTCATGATTTTTTACTTACATAAGGTAAACCTATGAATGTTGTTCACTGCCTTTAAGTCAGTTTCCTGGGAAATACACTTGAAATGCAGTTTTGCATACAGAAGGTTAACAAGGGAGTGATCTCAGGAATAATCCCTGTGGCAGACTAAAGGAAGTACTGAACCGCTACGCTAAGAGTGCTGGTACCCAGGTTGCTCTCGGCAACCGCAACGCTTCTATACAACCACATCCTAACTTAACCTATCCCACTCTTGCTTCCAGAATCTACTCAGGAATTAGATTGATCCTCAGTTTCTCCAGTGGAGTAATATGGGAACAAACAGGTCAGAGTTCAGAACTGGGGGCTGGTATAAAAACCCACAAGAATACTGACCTGGGACTGGTATAAAAACCTACAAGAATACTGACCTGCGACTAGTATAAAAATCTACAAGAATACTGACCTTCTATCATCTCAATCTACTGTTTATTTCACAGCTTTGAGTGAGTTTTTCAATGCTGATCAAGACAAGCAATTGTCCACATATCAGTTATTGCTGCAGTAATGATGCATAACAAACCGAATCAAATTCAATGACTTGTAAAAACAAGCATTTGTTCTTAGGTTTATTACACTTTATAGCATTTATTTTAGTTACCATTAAGTTGTGAGCATTGTTTCACGTCATTAAATTTTCTTTTTAAAAATGAGCTGTAGTCATGTATTGATGTGAGAGTTGGACTATAAAGAAAGCTGAGCGCTGAAGAATTGATGCTTTTGAACTGTGGTGTTGGGGAAGACTCTTGAGAGTCCCTTGGACTGCAAGGAGATCCAACCAGTCCATCCTAAGGGAGGTCAGTCCTGGGTGATCATTGGAAGGACTGATGCTGAAGTTGAAAGTCCAATGCTTTGGCCACCTGATGCCAAGAACTAACTCATTGGAAAAGACCCTGATGCTGGGAAGGATTGGGGGCAGGAGGAGCAGGGGATGACAGAGGATGAGATGGCTGGATGGCATCACCGACTCGATGGACATGGGCTTGGGTGGACTCAGGGAGTTGGTGATGGACAAGGAGGCCTGGTAGGCTGCAGTCCATGGGGTCGCAGAGACTCGGACACGACTGAGTGGCTGAACTGAACTGAACTGAGCTCATTCAATAGTATACACTGCTAGACATCAACATGCATAAATTTTGGGAGCCTTGATTTTCTTCTGCTCATTGCCTTCTCATTCTGCTCTTTGTTCCAGGTGCTTCTCAATATGTCACACACATTCTTGCCTCAGGGACTTTGCACTGGCTGTTTCCTTGGTGTGGGGGAATGCTCTTTTCCCTTACCTTCTTGAAGATTTTTAAAAAATCCCAGTAAAGCCTTCTGTGATCACCTTGTTTGAAATTGCAACCCTTTGTTCTTTTCCTTAGCCTCATCTTTTTTTAAAATAACATTTAACATCTAATGCCCTAATAGCAATACCTTATAATATTCATCATCTAATACCTAAATTATTATTTGCTGTATTTACAATTTATAGTCTCTCTCCCTTTGCTAAAATGAAGGTTTATGAAAATAAAGATTTTAGTCTAATTTTTTCACTTATAAATCCCCAGTGCCTTGAAAAGTGTCTAGAACACACGAGATGCTCAGTAAAGATTATTAATTAATAAACATCTAGAAGTAGAATTAGACTGTACTCCTGAACCTCTAAAAGTTAAATCATACCCAAAATTGGCCTATGAGTAGGTATTTTAAATCAGGTCACATGTTATTCAGTACACTTCACAGTGTTTCCACACCCAAACAAAAATTTTTAAATTTTATTAAAATTATTACCTACTCACAATACACTTATACTTCTTAAAAGTTAAAATTGATCATTAGTTTGTTTTGTTAAGGGAAACACAATTAAATATTACCATGAATTAATAAATACCTAAATGACTATGTACGGAGAAGGCAATGGCACCCCACTCCAGTACTCTTGCCTGGAAAATCCCATGGACGGAGGAGCCTGGTGGGCTGCAGTCCACGGGGTTTTGAAGAGTCGGACACAACTGCGCGACTTCACTTTCACTTTCATATACAAGGCTGTCGAATTCTATTACTAGAAAAACTGACCCCACTTCTGTTTAGTTAGCACGTCCCTAGTACAGCTAGATCATTACAATCCAACTTCTTCTCTCGGCATAATTCAAGAACAGAGACAAGACTGAAAACCATTGTTCGAGTCTTACATGAGCTCTCTAAACTTCAGCACTCACTGAAGAGCAGTAGTCATGTACTCAGAAGGAACTTTCCGAGTTTTCACAATTATAAGCTTTCATTGTTTATAGCAGATAAATGAGGTTTAGTGTTTTATTTAGGAAATTACTAATCTCCTACTTCTCTAGTCCTTGCTTTTTTCCACATTTCCACATCTTCCTTGGATACATTACTCCTGTTTAATACACATCCTTCCCTTCGAGATTTTTATGGTGCACATCCTCATTCTTTTTCTTATTCTTTCCCACTTTCTGTACTTAACAAGAACTCTAAAATACTGCTGTTCTAATTTTCATTATCTTAAGGGCATATTTTCAAACCAACTTCACAACAAATATCCGTAAGAGTATTAGATATTGTTGGTTTGTTGGCATTTGTTTCTATTAATCTTCAGTATGTACTTTTCAAGAGAAAATACCCTTTTACACTCATAGTACAATTTTTATTCCAAAAAAAAAAGAGTCACAAGCGTTGTTAAAAACATAGAGAACTGAAACCCTAGCGCATTACTGGTGGGAATGCAAAATGGTATAGCTACTGTGGAAAATGGCATGGTGAGTTCTCAAAAAATTAAAAATGGAATTTCCCTTGTGATCCAGAAATTTCCCTTGTGGGTATTAAAGTTAAATTAAAAGGATTAAAAGCAGATACCCAAGCTAATATTTGTACACCCATGTCAACAGCAACATTATTCACAATAGCCAGAAGGTGGAATTAATACAGGAGTCCCAAGTAAATGAATAAACAAAATGCAATATATATAAGCAACGAAATATTGCTCAGTCTTCAAGAGGAAGAAAATTCTGATGCCTGCTACTACATGGTTGGACCTGAAGACACCATGCTAAGTGAGAAAAATCAGCCACAAAAGGATAAACATTGTGATTCTGCTCATATGAGTTGCGTAGGGTAGTCAAGTTCACAGCGACACAAAGCAGACAGATGGTTGCCAGAGTCTGCAGTGAGTGTGGGGGTGGGGAGTTAGTGCTAATGGTTATGGGGTTTCAGTTGGGAAGATAAAGATGTTCAGGAGATGGATGAGGCAGTGGTTGCTCAACAGTGTGAATATACACCACATCACAGAACTGTCCACATAGAAATGGTCACAATTATAAGCTTTACATTATAAAGCTTTACATAGTTTTTAGTGCCCAAGAACAGATACATTAAACACTCTTTTCAGCCAAGAGCTGTGAACCACAGATTCTTCCAAAGGTGTTACAGATGGTGGCCCCATTCATATGGTGCTTCACTGTGTGTGTACTCAGCTGCTCAGTCGTGTCTGATTCTTTGGGACCCCACGGACTGGAGGCCTCCAGGCTCCTCTGTCCATGGAATTTTCCAGGCAAGAATACTGGAGTGGGTTGCCATTTCTTCCTCGAGGGTCTCTTCCCGACCTGGGGATTGAATCCACACCTCCTACCACTGAGCCACCTAGGAAGATCCCAGATGGTTTTTAGGGAAAGTCTTATGAAAATGGACTACAACAAAGAAACCAGAAACTTTATCACATCTTTACTATGCAATTTCAGTGACAGTATTTGAAACGAATTCAATATCATCAAAGCTCATATTTTATTTAAGGATAAAAGTTTCCCTACACACACACAAAAAATACTTTTGGTTGTTTATGATAATTACATGTCTATATGTAACTATAACTGTACAAATTATATCAATACAACTGTCCTCTACACATAGAACCACAACACGCCTCAATAATTCAGTAGCACTTAAGCACTTGATGAAGATAAGTTCATTCTTCTCTTAGGTATTTACTATCAAAGATAAATAGAGGACCCCTTAGAGTGTCTGAACAAATAAGCAGAGAAGAAACCACAGTCAGTAAGGAACTATTGTTAGCAACATGCTTTGGAATCATCTGTGGTTCTTCTGTTTCTCTAAATATCAAAGAAAAGAAAAGTGGCTCATTAGTTATGATTTCTGAAAAATTAAAATGAAAAGCTTCTGCACAACAAAGGAAACTAAAGGCAAGGTGAAAAGGCAGCCTTCAGAATGGGAGAAAATGATAGCAAATGAAGCAACGGACAAACAATTAATCTCAAAAATATACAAGCAACTCCATTCCAGAAAAATAAATGACCCAATCAAAAAGTGGGCCAAAGAACTAAATAGATATTTCTCCAAAGAAGACATAAAAATGGCTAACAAACACATGAAAAGATGCTCAACATCACTCATTATCAGAGAAATGCAAATCAAAACCACAATGAGGTACCACTTTACACCAGTTAGAATGGCTGCCATCGGAAAGTCTACAAGCAATAAATGCTGGAGAGGATGTGGAGAAAAGGGAACACTCTTACACTGTTGGTGGGAATGCAAACTAGTACAGCCACTATGGAGAACAGTGTGGAGAGTCCTTAAAAAACTGAAAATAGAACTGCCATATGACCCAGCAATCCCACTGCTGGGCATACACACCGAGGAAACCAGAATTGAAAGAGACACGTGTACCCCAATGTTCATCACAGCACTGTTTACAATAGCCAGGACATGGAAGCAACCTAGATGTCCATCAACAGACGAATGGATAAGGAAGCTGTGGTACATATACACAATGGAATATTACTCAGCCATTAAAAAGAATTCATTTGAATCAGTTCTACTGAGATGGACGAAACTGGAGCCTATTATACACAGTGAAGTAAGCCAGAAGGAAAAACAACAATACAGTATACTAACGCATATATATGGAATTTAGAAAGATGGTAACGAGAACCCTGTATGCAAGACAGCAAAAGAAACACAGATGTATAGAACAGTCTTTTGGACTCTGGGAGAGGACAAGGGTGGGATAATATGAGAGAAAGGCATTGAAACATGTTAATCATCATATGTGAAATCAATCGCCAGCCCAGGTTTGATGCTCAGGGCTGGTGCACCAGGATGACCCAGAGAGAGGGAATCGGGAAGGAGGTGGGAGAGGGGTTTTGGAAGGGGAACACATGTATACCCATGGCAGATTCATGTCAATGTTTGGCAAAACCAACACGATAATGTAAAGAAAATAAAAATAAATTAATTAATTTTTAAAAAAAGATATGCTCAGCAATTCTAAGGAAATAGACACATATGTTCCAGACACCTATCACAGACTTTTCATGGTGTTGAACATTTCATGAAATTGAAACCAAGTTTCAAATATTATTACATCCTGTTCTCACATTATGGGCCCCAATTTTTGGTTTAAATTATGGTAAATATAGACAATGAGAAGAGGAAACTCTTATCTCTCACTAGAATGTGAGCTAGGGCCACCGAAGCTAACTCTCTAAGCCTCAATTTCCTTAAAGCTAAAGAAATATGAGTGATAATATCTACCTTGCAGTTATAAGAATTAGATATAATGTCCCTGGAAAACAGTAGGAATTTATTAAATCATTATTAACATAGTATATTCAATAATAATAGTACAAGAACTTGGTAGCAAGAGGGGTATCTGTTTGGATTAGCTGTATCCTGTTAATTTAGTGTAGTATTCACACACAGCTAGATTGGTAAGCAGAAATAACTGATGTTCATAAATGATAATGAAACACGATTATTATCTGTTCTTAGGACTCGAATCCAAGGCACAATAGAATAAATGCTTTTTATAAATTTAATCCAAATTGCTTTAAAATTATTTTTGTACAGGGAACATTTTTTTTCAAAATAAAAAACCCACCCAGATCCTCAATGAAGAATGACATTTTTTCAGCTGTAGGTCTCTGCAAGATTCATTCCTACTAAATAACAGTACTGGGGGAAGGACTGCAGGGTAACTTGCCTGTTAATAACTTTTCTAAAGTCGTCTTTAGGGCTAGTGATGTGGACTTCCATTCCACCTCATCCAGCAGTGGAACAAGGGGAAATTGGCTGATTGTGACTAGAAAGATTTTACTGTTATTATGGAAGTCTTCTTTTTTCTGCTTTCCCCTCAAATTACCATCCTATATCACGCCTTTCTTTCATCACAAATGTCACAAAAATAGCTTTTTCTTTCTACTTCATAAATCATGCAATGTGACTCCTTCCTTCTTAGACATTAAAAAAAAGTCCCAAAATGTCCTTCTCCCAGTTCAGTCTCTTTAATTTCTCCATGGCATGCGAGTCTGTTGACTAGCCCTTGCTTTGCGGAACTGGATCGGTTCTCTCTGGACACGATGTTCTCATGTCCTGAATGTGTTCTCTGTAATCTGTCTCTTACGACTGGGCACTACCTAGGCTAGCCTCACCTCCCTGTCTGTCCCCACTGCACGCTTCCTTCAGTGGTTTCTGCCATTTCCATGGCATCACAGATGCCCTTTGTTAGAGCCACCTTGGGGTAAACACCAACTTCAGCACACAGCCCTTTCTTTCTGCCTGCATACCCTTACTTCTGTTGTTTACTCCGACTAAAATGATCTACTCAAGATCATTTTTCAAGACTCAGCTCAATGTGCCACCTTCTTCATGAGCTTTCTCCAAATGGAAGTGAATAATCTTTCAATGAACATCTGCAGTAATTTTTCTCCTTTTTAAAAATGAGAACACTAAAGTTCTCTCTTGGCGAATTTCAGTTATCCAGTACAGTGTTATCAATGATACTCAGTGTTATCAACGATGTGATGCTATTGATGTGATACTTCAATCCTCACACCTTATTCCATCTATAACTAAAAGTTTGTATATTTTACCAACCCCTTCCTATTTTTCCCACAGCCAAGTCCCCAGTCACCATTCTTCTGTTTGTTTCTATAAGTTTAACCTTGTTTTAGAGTCCACGTATAAGTGATACCATGCAGTATTTTGCTTTTCTGTATAGCTTAGTTCACTTAGCGTATGCCCTCCTGTCTCATTCATGTTGTCACAAAAGGCAAGATTTCCTTTTTTTTTTTAAGTTTAAGTATGACTGACCTAGTAAGATTATATTCCTTTCAGATATACTACATGATTTGATATTTAGCTACAGTGTGAAATGATCTAGTCAACATCTGTTAGCAAGACATGCTTACCAACCACCACATCTAGTATCTCTTCCCTTTTTACTGCAATTGGATTGTTGCAATATGGGAAGACTATGAGAGAGCACAATAGGGATTTTCTTCTTACTCCCCTGGTGGCCCAGTGGCTAAGACTCTGTGCTCCCAATGCAGGGGGCCCAGGTTTGAGCCTTGGTTGGGGAACTGGACCCCACATGCCAGGACAGAAAAGGTTCACACGTTCCAGCTAAAGATGCCGCATGCCACAACGAAGATAAGGCATGATCAAAGAAATGAATAAAAAGGAATATTTTTTAAAGATAGCAAAAATGATATAAAAATGTGTAAGAGATACTTAATATATTAAATATACAATATAAATAACATACAATGTAAATACACATATATATAATTCTCTGTATCTATTTGTCTATCAACGGTTGTTTCTATACTTTCGCTATTGCCAGTAGGCTTACATGAATGCGGGAGTCCAGATCTCTTTAGGAAAATGGCTTCAGAGCTAGGGATCAAGATAGGAGAGCAAAAGGATATGGGGTTCACCTTCCTACACAAACCATCAAAAATGCGTCTACATGCGAAACAGTTCTCACGGGAAAGAAGTAGCAGACCGCCTCTACAGTAAGGCTATAGGAAAGATTCCCACAGAGCTGAGTAGGACAGGAGGAAAGCATCAGCCTGGGGCCTGCACCTCCGGGAGGGGTCTTGGGAGCGGAGGAAGACCCCATGGGCACATCCTGTCCTGGGGAATGAGCTGCAGACTAGGCACCCCAGTTGCGGGACCCCACGTAGAGGAGACAAGGCCCCTTGGCTGCTGGGGAGAAAGCCGGGACAGACGGAAGATACGAAGAAGCCTAGACTGCGGGCGCGGGGCCCCCCTGCCAGCAGCCGTCCGCTCGCCCAACCCCCCGAGCCAAGCTGGGCGGACGCACCAGCTCCTCCCGTTCCAGGCCATGGCACAGGACACAGGGCAACCCGGCCCCAGGCAGGGATGCGATAGGGTGATACACGGACGACCACGAGGCCTGGGGAGTGGTCCGCGGGAGGCCGCAGTGACCGTGTGGGCACCTCCAGAGGCCGCACCACAGATGCAGCCCAGACTTTGGGCAGCGATGCAGGTACTCAAAACACTCCTTGCAACAACAGCAGCAACAAAAACTCCTTGCAACAAAACACTGCAACCCCCAGTCCCAGCTGAGACATGCTTTGGCCCTTTCTTCTTCCTGACCCGGAGACTCTTCCCCGAAGGAGGAGTGCGGAGCAGACCCCATCCCGGGCAGGGGCACCGCAGCGATGGGTCAGGAAGTCCTGGCGCACGCCCTGCACAGGCTCGGCTCCCCCAGCACAAGCCGCACGCCCCTCAAGAGGACAGCGGCCAGCACGGCCGCAGGCAAGACAGGGCTGGCATCCACACCGGATCCAGCCCTGGCACCAAAGGCACGAGGCAAGGCAGCCTACACAGGGAGTTCCCATAGAAAAATACCCTTTCAAGACCAGAACAGATAACGGTTTTATCCAAACTCACAGATGCAGAGAAAGTGAAGTGAAATGAAAGGCAGAGGGACTACTTCCAACTGAACCCAAAAGAAAAACTCTGAAAAAATAAATAATGCGACCTAATTAGTCTACCAGACACTCACTTCAAAAAGCTGGTAATAAAAATGCTAACTGAATTAAGAAAGAGTATCAGTGTAAATGCACACCATTTTAATAAGGGACTAGAAACTATAAAGACCCAATCAAAAGAGGATAACTCAATTTTTGAGGTAAAAAAAATACTTCAGAAGCAATAAAAAACTGAATAAATGACACAGAGAATGCATAAGTAATCTGGAAGGCAGGATAATTGAAATCATCCAATCAGAACTGATAGAAAAACTTTATCCAGGTTTATTACCAAAAAAAAAAAAAGAAAGAAAGAAAGAGGACTCAAATAAACAAAATAAAAAAGAGGAACAATAACAAATAACACCACAGAGATATAAAAAATTGTGATACTATGAACAGTTATACTGCAACAAATCAAACAAATGAGAAAAAAATTTAAAAATTCTAGAAATTCTAGAAACATACTTCCTGACAAAACTGAGTCAAGAAGAAACAGACAGTTTGACTGTCTGAAAAGCTTTTCATTGTTGAAAAGGTGGAAACAGACAAGGATGCCCACTCTTGTCACTACTATTTAACATAGAATTGGAAGTCTTAACCACAGCAATCAGAGAAGAAAAAAAAATTTTAATAAAGTATCCAAAATAGGGAAGATGTAAAACTGTTATTATGTGTGGATGCCATGATTCTCTATACCAGCAGTCCCTAAACTTTTGGTACCAGGGACTGGTTTCGTGGAAGACAGTTTTTCCATGGACTAGGGGGAAATGGTTTGGGGATGATTCAAGTGCATTACATTTGCTGTGCACTTTATTTCCCTTATTATTATGTCAGTTCCACCCCAGATCATCAGGCATTAGATCCTGGAGGTTGAGGACCCCTGTTCTATATAAAGAACCCTAAATTCTCTACTCCAACACTATTAGAACTAATAAGTGAATTCAGTGAGCTTGTAGGATACAAGATTAATGTACAGAAATCTGCTGCACTTCTATACACTAATAATTAAATAACAGAGAGTTCAAAATTTCCATCTAAAATTGCATACAAAAAAAACACAACAACCCTAGATATAAACTTAACCAAGAAGGTGAAAGATCTGCACTCTGAAAAATATAAAACACTGATGAAAAAATTGAAGATGATTTCAAACAATGGAAACATATCTCATTCTCTTAGACTGAAAAAATTAGCATTATTAAAATGTCCATACCACCCAATGCAATCTACAGATTTAATAAAATTCCTATCAAAACACCCAGGGCATTTTTCACAGAGCTAGAATAAATAACCCTAAAATTTATATGAAAGCACATAGGACCCCAGACTGCCAAAGAAATCTTGAGAAAAAGGAACAAACCTGGCAGTATAACCCTGCCAGTCTTCAGACTATACTACAAAGCCACAGTAATCAAAACAGAATGATATTGACATAAAAACAGATATGTAAATCAACAGAACAGAATAACAAGCCCAGAAATAAGCCCATACACGTACATTTAATTAATCTACCACTCAGGAGGCAAAAATATACCATGGAAAATGGAAACACAATAAGTGTTTCAATAAGTGGTACTGGGGAAATGTATAGTCACATGTAAAAAATGAAAATAGTACATTCTCTCAACCTATACCACACACACACACAAAAAAAGACCTCAAAATGAATTAAAAGCCTTAATATAAGACATATTACCACAAAATCCCTAGAAGAGGACATGAGCTAAACACTCTTCCACATAAACCACAGCATTATTTCCTTGGATCAATGCCCCAGAGCAAAAGAAATAAAAACAAAAATAAATGAATGAGACCTAATTAAACATAAGAGCTTTCGCATAGCAAAGAAAATCATCAACAAAATTAAAAGACAACCTATTGAATGGGAAAAAATTTGCAAATGATGTGTTTGATTCCTGGGTCAGGATGATCCTCTGGAGAAGGGGTAGGCTACCCATGCCAGGATTTTTGAGCTTCCCTTGTGGCTCAGCTGGTAAAGAATCTGCCTGCAATGCAGGAGACCTGGGTTTGATCTCTCGGTTGGGAAGATTCCCTGGAGAAGGGGAAGGCTCCCCACTCCAGTATTCTGGCCTGGAGAATTCCATGGACTGGATCGTCCATGGGGGTCACAAAGAGTTGGACACAACTGAGAGACTTTCCCTCAAAAGAGGCCAATATCTAAAATATGCAAACAGCTCATTCAACTCAGGATTTTAAAAATCCAATGAAAGTGTGCAGGGGACATGAGTGTTGTTAAGTGGTTGTCCTCCAATTAAAATAAATGAATAAATTATTAAAAAGGCAATGAAAAATGTGCAGAAGATCTAAATAGACATTTTTCCAAACAAGGCATACAGATAGATAATAGGCACAGGAAAAGGTGCTCAACATCACTAATTATTAAAGAGATGCCAATCGAAATCACAACAAGGTACCACCTCACATCAGACATCAGAAAGGCTATAAATAACAAATATGAAGAGAATTTGGAGAAAAGGAAACTCCTGTATACTATTGGTGGGAATATAAATTGGTGCAACCATATAGAAAACAGTATGGAGGTTCACACACAAAACCATAGAACTACCATATTAATCCAGCGATTCCGTTTCTTGTATATATCCGAAAAAAAATGAAACTACTAATTTGAAAAGATACACCAATATCAACATTCAGACTATTATTTACAATAGCTAAGACAAGTGAAAGCAACTCAAGTGCCCAGCAGCAGATGATTGGCTTGAGAACATGAGCGTGTGCACATATATAATGGAATATGAGTCATAAGAAAGGATGAAATGCTATCATTTGCAGCAACATCAGTGGACCCAGAATTATTATGCTTGGTGAAATAAGTCAGAGTATCAAACACTATACAACATCACTTATACGTGGAATCTAAAATGTAATAAAAACGGATGTTTATTCAAGACAAAAACAAACTCACAGACAGAGAAAACAAACTTGTGGTCACCAAAGGTGAGAGGAAAGTGGGGAGGGACAAATTAGAGGTACGCAAGGTTCATGGACACGAGCTACTAGAGAGTAGTAATTGTACTCAGACTACTACTGTATATAAAGGAAATAAGCAACAAATATTCACTGTAGAGCACAGGGAGCTATCCCATTATCTTATAAGCTATAATGGAACACAATAATCTGATAAAATACTGAATCACTACGCTGTACACCTAAAACTAACATGATATTTTAAGACAACTCTACTTCCATTATGGAGAAGGAAATGGCAACCCACTCCAGTAATCTTGCCTGGAGAATTCCATGGACAGAGGAGCTTGCTGGCTACAGTCCAAGGGGTCACAAAGAGCCAGGCATGACTCAGCAACGATCACTCACTCATGCTTCCATTAAAATAATAAGTAAATAAATAAAGTACTCAAATTTTTCAAAAAAATATGATTTCATTTCCTTTAGATATACACCCATAAATGGAACTGCTACATTACATGGTGGCAGTGTGTTAAGTTTTTGAGGACGCTTCATAGTGTTTTCCACAGTGGCTTCACCAATTTACATTCCCACCACCAAAGTACTGGCTAAGGCTTCCAGCACTATGTTATATAAAAAAGACAAGAACAGGCGTATCCTTGTCTTATTCCTGATCTTAGAGGAAAAGTTTTGAGCTTTCCAATGTTTAGCCCAATGTTAGCTATGAGCTTGTCATACATGGCCTTTAATATGTTTGTGTATGTTCTCCTTATACCCAATTTTCAAGAGCTGTTATCATGAAAGAATGATAAATTCTGTGAAAAGTTTCTTCTACCTCTACACCCAGTGTGTTGAGAGACTTTTTATACCTCCATTTCCTTCCTTGGGTCTAGAGGTCCCTAGCCAGCCTGCCTTTTTCTTTCCACTGTTCAGAGTTTCTTTTCTGTTTTATGTATGATGTCCAGGAGTTTTCATTGTATTTACTGGGAAGAGTAGGGAAATACAGATCAGCTTTATGTTCTTTGGAGCAAAGTCCTCCTGTGAATATTTGTTTCTCCCCCAAACTGAATATTTGTTTCCCCCCAAATTCATTAGTTGAGACCTAATCCCCAAAGTGATGGTGTCTGGAAGTGGGGTCTTTAGGAGGTGATCAGGCATGGAGGGTGGAGCCCTCGTGAGTGGGACTGAAGCCTCTGTGAGAGAGGACCCACAGCAAGGCCTCTACCTTCCCCCGTGTGCAGTCAGAGAACGCAAGATCCAGCCATCTGTGAACCAGGAGGTGGGCTCTCCCCAGACACAGAAACCACAGGCAGCTTGGTCTTGAGCTTCTCAGCCTCCAGAGCTGTGAAAAATAAACTGAAAAATAAATTTCTGTTGTTTACAGACCACCTAGTTTACAGTATTTTACTCTAGCAAACCCAGATGGAAGAGACTAAGACTCCTCCTTAGCAGTTTTTAAAATACTGTAACATAGCAAATAGTAATATGTAGATTTTCTCATTCATCAGAATCTGAAGATTTCTCACACAGTTGATATTGTTGTGAGCTGTTATGTTATGAGCTGAATGTGTCTCTCTAAACATTTTTATATGGGAGTCCTAGCCTCTAATACCTTGGTTAGTGGCTCAAAAGGTAAAGAGTCTGCCTGCAATGAAGGAGATCTGGGTTCAATCCCTGAGCCGGGGAGATTCCCCTGGAGAAGGCAATGGCACCCCACTCCAGTACTCTTGCCTGGAAAATCCCATGGACAGAGGAGCCCAGTGGGCTACAGTCCATGGGGTCGCTAAGAGTCGGACACGACTGAGAGACTAACGCTAACCCCCTATGCCTCAGAAGGTGACTTGGAGGTAGCATCTTTAAAGAGGAAAATAAACTAAGATGAGGTCTTTGGGGTGGCCCTAATCCAATACGACTGCTGTCTTTCTAACAACAGGAAATTTGGATACATTACAGGCACAGAAGGAAGACCATGTGAGGACACAAGAAGATGGCGGTCTGCAAGCCCTGGAGAGAGGCTTCAGAATAAAACAGTTGTGCCGACAACTTCAGACTTCTAGCCTCCAGAATTTAAAAAAAATGAATTTCTGTTACTTAAGCCACCCAATCTGTGGTACTTCGTTATTGCATCCTCGCAAATTGATTCAGTACCATAGTATTAAAATTATTTAATTACTGAAAATGTTTTCTACATGATAGAAGTTAGTTATCTTTTCTTATCTCTTCTTTTTGATTTAGACTAAAAAATCACAATTGTAATAGCCAGCATATGCTCAAAAAAAGAATTTCTTTTCTTCAAGAGAGATATTCAGAGTAAATAGAAATTGAAAATCTGGAAAGTCTTCTGCTGTTGAATCTGTTTCATAACTTGCTGATTAAAGACTCCTAAAATCATGTGAGAGATACCTGTCTGGGACAAAGGCAGATGGTGCCAGAAAAATGAAGCCATGTATATGTGGAAAATAGCCACATGGAATCATATGATGAATCAAGTAAAAGAGAGACTGAAAGTTAGATGTAGGTTCAGAAGAACACATGAAAGGAAGAAAGACGAGAAGGAGAAGAGAGTGAAGGGAAAGCCAAAAAGAAAAGACACTCGAGAAGGAAGAAAAAAGAGGAAAGGAGCAGGTTGGAGAGACTGAGAGAGGAAAAGATAATGAAATTTTTTTTTCTTTATTTAACGTTGCTAATACACGCTGATGGAACTCTTCCAGAATGGAAGTGTTCATTTGGCTTGGTAACAACTGTTTTGGAGAAAACAGCTAACGTGCAAAAAAATAAATAAATAATGCCACAAATGTTTATGAAATAACTCATTTGGTTTGCTCGGTTTTTGCAGTGGTCATGCAGTGTGATTGGAGAGGCAGAGAACGTTCTCTAACATGATGACATCCCCAAAATGGCAAGGCATAGAAAGCAGAGAGAGGCTTTACTTCTCAGTAATTGGTTTCAGCAGTATTATACCTTCCAAGCACTTGTCAAAACTGTTAGCAATGACTGTTTTAATTCTTGTTACCAGCTAGTAACGATTCACGCTCTCATTCTCGGGAGTATTGCCCTCACCCAAGCGAGAGCCACCTCGTCTGGACAGAAACCTTAACTGATACAGTGTCTGCTCTAGAGCTCCCCTAGGGGAGAATGAAATCAGCCTCCAGTTGAGACCACAATTTTGCTTCGCTTTGAATTCCCTGCTGCATCCTGCTTCCTTCCTTCCCCTGATCTTTAGCATATTTCTGCAATAAATCAACTAAGATCCCCAGTCTCAGGCTCTGTTTATGTTCTAGAATGTAGAGTCACAAAGCAGTCTCTACGGATGAGATTCTGGAGTTGCAACACTTGCCTGGTGAATGGCGATGAGGACCCATCACAGGTAATACATGCAGCAGTCAGTCACTGAATCACTGTAGTTGTGTGATTGTGAAGACTTCCGTTGCTGGCAAACTATAAATACATGTAAGGGCTCACAAAAGCTGGTGCTATGGTTGGGGCATTTGAGGAGTATTAGAGAAACAGTGGATATAAGGATTGGGATGAAATGCTAAGTGTTACTGATTCATGGAAGAGGAAAAAATAAGTCTCAGATTTGTTAACCAACCTTAAAGCAAAATAGTATACCCAGAAGACTTCCTGACAGCCTTTAAATATAACCTCATGGTCTTGTAGTTGAAACACTGAAGATCAGGTACAGGATTTGGTTGTAAAGTGGCAGAACCAAAGAGAAAGCTGGATTCTCCTCTGGCAGATCTCAGATGGCAGAGTCAGTGTTCTGAAAGGGAAAGGCAGAACTGAGATCTGGGATCAGAACTGAGAGGAACCCTCTGGAGCCTTCCTGGGACAGCTCCCTCCCTCAATCCTCTGCGTAGGTCCTCTGTGAAGTCCCTAGATAACAGTATCTGATACACGTTTCCTGAGTTGCTTTTACAGATGGTGAAGTCCCCTCTCCCCTCACCAAATAGATGATGTTAACTACTTAGTCCCCAGCCTGCTGGAGCCTGATAATGTGAACCCCTGTGACACTGCCCTGTTATTTCACCATCAACCAATAAGAGATCGTACACAAGATGATCACAGGCCCTGGGAATTCGCCCCCTCTCCACCTGGCCTTTAAAAATGCTTTCCTGAGACCCATTGAGAAGCTTGGGCTTTTTGAGCACTAGCTGTCCTGGACTTCTTGCTTGGTCCCCTGTAATAATGCTGCACTTTCCTTCACCATGACCTAGTATCAGTACATGGAGGCATGGATCCCAGTTTGGTTTAGTAACAGGTTGAGGATAACCAAGCAGAAGAACTTCAGAAGCCTAAATGTCTGAATTCCTCTGAATCCTCTGAGCTTGCAGAATTGATCGACTTTCTCTTACTAAAAGACAGAGCCAACCTTCACTTCCCTGCTTGAAGGGTCTTTGGAGACTTCATCTGAGGCCGAAGCCTGGCAAGATCACATTGCCTTCCTCAGCATCTGCTTCCAACTCCCTGGCTATGGACACGATCAGGGTCAAGTCTCTGCACAACAAGACTGGAGACGTGCTCGGCCTGCTAAGGGAGGAGAGGGAGTGTATGCTAAAGTTGCTATAAGACCTAGCTGATGCGTTCCAGCAGGAGCCAAGAAAATGAGTGTCGGATGAAGCCAGATGGAATATGAAGCTCCAAATGGGTGTTTTTCATTATAGGGATATCCTTCCATAAGATGGAACATCTTGGTCGAGGCTGTGGGTGAGGGCTCCAATATGCTACTGGGATAGTCCTGGAACTTCAGAAAAAGAAGGGCCCACAAGCAAAGATGTCAGATCCATCGTATCAAGTTAGTGGAAGGAGTCAAGGGCGGAGAAAGGGAGCAGTCAGGAATGGGTTCACAGTGTGAGACTGGAAGACCCTCCATGTGACCATGCGCAGATCCTTCTGATTTTAAAGGAAGTAATTCAGAAGTTGACCTCAACTTCCCTTGGATCTACCCGTCCTCCTGGTGGCAAGAGGAAGATGGCGCTGGGAGAAGAGGGATGATTTACATCGCTTACCCGCGTGAGGAGCGGGAGTCTCATCCCAATGTCTTTCTCTGGTTCTCAAAGGATCTCCATGAAGGCAAAGCTTCTCTAGCTTTGTCTTTAGGCTTTCAGACTATTGCCTCTATTTTACAGTTTAACACCATTTACCCACAATTAACTGAAAAAGGCTTTTAAATACTCCTCTTTTTTCTAGCTATCTGTGTGAGATCAAATTTTATTTCTGTAATTCAGCTGGACAGTATACTGCATATGACTGAATGCAGAGTAGATATGAGAATTCATTGATCAAGCCAAACTAAAGGTATTGGCAAAAAAATAAATATATATATATATATATATTTTTATATATATAAATATATATATATATATATGCTGTTTCTACTATTTCTTTTTTTTCCCTTTTATTGTTTTTGCCATATAATGCCATGATATCACCATGGGTTTACATATGCTCCCCCTCCCGAACCCCCCTCCCTCCTCCCTCCCTCCTCCCTCCCCCCGGGAAATCTCGATGCACCAGCCCCGAGCATCAATCCTGGGCTGGCGATTGATTAGACACATGGTAATTAACATGTTTCAATGCCATTCTCCCATATCATCCCACCCTTACCCTCATCCATAGAGTCCACGAGTCTATTCTATACATCTGCGTTCCTTTTACTGTCTCGCATGATGGGTTCTCATTACCGTCTTTCTAAATTCCATATATATGTGTTAATATACTGTATTGTTGTTTTTGCTTCTGGTTTACTTCACTCTGGATAATGGGCTCCAGTTTCGTCCATCTGAGTAGAACTGCTTCAAATGAATTTTTTTTTAATGCTGAGTAATATTCCATTGTGTAAATAATGCAGCGATGAACATTGGGGTACACGTGGCTCTTTCAATTCTGGTTTCTTCGGTGTATATGCCCAGCAGTGGGATTGCTGGGTCATATGGCAGGACTATTTTCAGCTTTTTAAGGAACCTCCACACTGTTTTCCATAGTGGCTGTACTAGTTTGCATTCCCACCAACAGTGTAAGAGAGTTAGTTCCCTTTTCTCCACATCCTCTCCAGCATTTATTGCTTGTAGATTTTTGGATTACAGCCATTCTGACTGGTGTAAAGTGATACCTCATTGTGTTTTTGATTTGCATTTCTCTGATAATGAGTGATGTTGAACATCTTTTCATGTGTTAGCCATTTTTATGTCTTCTTTGTTTACTATTTCTTTGTTTAGAAAAACACAACTACTTTTCATGAGTTTGCTCTGTTAACATGTGACAAGTTTACTGTTGATATTTTAAAATAAAGAAATACATGAATGTTTCTAATTATCTCACTTTTGGCTTATAATACAGTCAACATGTAGCCGCTTTGCAAGTCTGGTATACAAATTAAATGAGATAGTGCAAGGACAGTAGAGGCTTCACAGGTGGCATTAGTGGTAAAGAACCCACCTGCCAATGGAGGAGACACAAGAGACATGGATTTGATCTCTGGGTCTGGAAGATCCCCTGGAAGAGGCCATGGCAACCCACTCCAGTATCCTTGCCTGGAGAATCTCATGGACGGAGGAGCCTGGTGGGCTACGGTCCCTGGGAGTAGTCTGACAAAGAGTCAGACATGACTTAGCACACACATGGACAGCGCATGTGTACATATAAGGACATAACAGCAAGCTATCTTCATTATTCTGTCCACATAATAAATCCTTAGAGTGCCACTCAAAACTGACAGATAGCATTACTATTTTTACAGACCTTCCTGGCACATGGTGGGCACTCAAATGGTATCGATGTCTTTTCTCATCCTCAAGGACTATTCATTCATGACATAACCAAGTGAGCTAAAGAAGTAAAATAAGAAAACAAATTTTAAAAGTGAAAAAATATATAGTAAAGGTACACAGATGTAACCTACATTAGCAAAAGCTCTTTGCAATCCTCCATAATCTCCAAGAGTATAAAGAGTCCTTGAGACTAAAAAGCTTGAGAACTACTGATCTAAAGGATAGTAATCAGGGTCCTACCTCTTCCATAAAAAACTGAACCAAACAGAAGCTTGAGAAGAGGATCCTAAACTCTAAAATGATTGGCATACATGCATTTGGTCTGTACCATCCTGACAAGACCGTTCCTGCCATAAGCTCATTGTGTGGCCTCCAAGCTTCTTCAGTTCTTGCCTGTTCTCAAACCCAATTCATCAGACTAAAGTCCTGGATCTTTTCAATAAACTGATTGTGCTTACATTCATAGGGTTTAATTTCTAATGACTATAATCCAATCATGCTAACAGATACAGCATCTAACAATACTCCTTTATTAGGTCTGAGTCTGAAATCGCTCACTCACAGGGCAAACTCTCTTCTGTCAATGAGTTCCTGCCTATGGAGGCAAGCATCTCTGACATCAGAGGACCCACAACAACAAATGAAGAATTTGGCTGAAAATGTGGGAAATCTCAATTCTCTTCTCCGTGGGCTGTCTTAAACAGTAAGCCCTCAGACACCACCTCCTTCTTTGATTATATGTTGACAAACCAGCCCAGGATTGATTCTCGGGGCTGGTGCATCGAGATTTCCCTGGGGGGAGGGAGGAGGGAGGGGTTTCTGGAGGGGTTTCTGGAGAGGGAGCATATGTAAACCCATGGTGATATCATGGCGTTGTATGGCAAAAACAATAAAAGGGAGAAAAAAAATCTACTTAGCCCTTTACCCCAGAGTCAGAGTGACTGTTACATTTTATCTTCAAAGTGTGGTACACACATCTATGGAATAATCTACAAAATAAATATGGGTATTCCTGGAAATGTTACCAGACCCATTTTGGAAAGTGTAGCAATTAAATCTTTTCCCTTAGGTCCCCAGGGGGATACATATTTAAAAATCCTGGCTCCACACCTCACACCACTCAACATAATCATGGCTTCCAGAATAAACATGAATGTTTAGTATGCATACAGAAGGAATTTGAAGACAACATATTTACTGAACAAATTTTCTATAAGGTCTTATTTTAAAATACAGTAAATAATTCATGTTGCAAATTTCACTTCCCTCAAAGACAAATTTTATATTTCTCCTTTCTGTCAAGATTATCCAATTTCTTTTTATCTTTCTTGGAAGAATATGTTCCCTGGGAGGACCTATACACTATCTTTTGTCAATGCAATAATCAGGATCTAGTTTAGGTAAGAGATTTACAAAACCCATGAACCTATGTATGGTCTGAGAGTCAACAGACTTAATATCTATAATTAGCAAAGATACAGGCCTGCCCTACACCTCCCTCCTCAGACCATATCTGCAGAGATGGCATTCCTTCTCAGGTCTCACATATATAGAAAATATATAAAGTAAAGAAACTGACCAGATTGATAAATCAGATAAAAATCGGATATTTTACAAAGAAATTAAGAATAATTAACCTAGAGAAATAAGGAGCACAGCAATAGTTGCCTCCAGCTCCTTAAGTGAAAGAGGTACTAGACCCCCACGAGTTTATCACCAATCTGTGAAGGCTACAGGCTTCCTGAGATGCTTTCATTCTATAACTCTTCCTGTTTGTTACTTAAATACCTCCTATGACTGAATCTGAAACAGAGTTTGAGTTAATGCAAGTAACTATGCATCCTACATCATACAAAACAATTTTGGGCTTAAGGTCAATCAGTTAATAAAAATGAAATAGCTCTAAGTATGTGTCCTATTTGTAATTGATAAAAACATAGAAATGATTTCTTAGGCATTTAGGAATACGAGGAAATGTACACAGAAGGAAATGAATCACATTTTAAGATGATAGTACCAGAAATTTAAAAGTGGACAGAGCAAATGAAGTTGCCCTCTAAACTTGAAATCAACGCCTCAAATAGGTTTTAGGGAAGAGAAAAAGATTTTATTTTTAGCAAATAGTGTAGTTTAGATTTAACAGGGAAGGAAAAGAGAACAACAAGAATGAATGAGTGGGAGAGGCAGGTTATAATTTATCAAGATGTGAAAAGGAAGTCTCTACAGTAAAAAAAGGGTACCAGCTCAGGGCAGATGCCGCCACCAGTTGCATGTAACAGACTAAGCACGGGTGTACCTCTACACATGGACATCAGCAGATGGTCAGCACCGAAATCGGATTGATTACATCCTTTGTTTCCAAAGATGGAGAAGCTCTATACAGTCAGCACAAACAAGACCGGGAGTTGACTGTATCTCAGATCATGAACTCCTTATTCCCAAATTCAGACTTAAATTGAAGAAACCAGGGAAAACCACTAGAGCATTCAGGTATGACCTAAATCAAATCCCTTACGATTATACAGTGGAAGTAAGAAATAGATTTAAGGGACTAGAGCTGATAGACAGAGTGCCTGATGAACTATGGATGGAGGTTTGTGACATTGTGCAGGAGACAGGGATTAACATCATCCCCAAGAAAAAGAAACACAAAAAGGCAAAATGGTTGTCTGAGGAGGCCTTACACACAGATGAGAAAAGAAGAGAAGTGAAAGGCAAAAGAGAAAAGGAAAGATATACCCATTTGAATGCAGAGTTCCAAAGAATAGCAAGGAGAGATAAGAAACCCTTCCTCATCGATCAATGCAAAGAAATAGAGGAAAACAACAGAATGGGAAAGACTAGAGATCTCTTCAAGAAAATTAGAGATTCCAAGGGAACATTTCTTGCAAAGATGAGCACGATAAAGGACAGAAATGGTATGGACCGAACAGAAGCAGAAGATATTAAGAAGAGGTAGCAAGAATACACATAAGAACTATACAAAAAAATCTTCAGGACCCAGTAATCACGATGGTGTGATCACTCACCTAGAGCCACACATCCTGGTATGCAAAGTCAAGTAGGTCTTAGAAAGCATCACTACGAACAAAGCTAGTGGAGGTGATGGAATTCCAGTTGAGCTATTTCAAATCCTAACAGATGAAGCTGTGAAGATGCTGCACTCAATATGCCAGCAAATTTGGAAAATTCAGTGGTGGCCACAGGACTGAAAAGGTCAGTTTTCATTCCAATCCCAAAGAAGGGAAATGCCAAAGAATGTTCAAACTACCACACAATTGCATTCATCTCACACGCTAGTAAAGTAATACTCAAAATTCTCCAAGGGAGGCTTCAACAGTATGTAAACCATGAATTTCTAGATGTTCAAGCTGGATTTTTAAAAAGGCAGAGAAACCAGAGATCAAATTGCCAACATCCATTCGATCATTGAAAAAGCAAGAGAGTTCTAGAGAAACATCTATTTCTGCTATTTATTGACTATCGCAAAGCCTTTGACAGTGTGGATCACAACAAACTGTGGAAAATTCTGAAAGAGATGGGAACACCAGACCCCCTGACCTGCCTCCTGAGAAATCTGTATACGGTCAAGAAGCAACCATTAGAACCAGACATGGAACAACAGACTCTTTCCAGTTGGGAAAGGAGTACATCAAGGCTGTATATTGTCACCTGCTTATTTAACTCATATGCAGAGTACATCATGAGATACGCTGAGCTGGATGAAGCAGAAGCTGGAATATCAGGGAGAAATATCAATACCCTCAGATATGCAGATGACACCACCCTTATGGCAGAAAGTGATGAACTAAAGAGCCTCTTGATGAAAGTGAATGAGGACAGTGAAGAGGCTAGCTTAAAACTCAACATTCAAAAAACTAAGATCATGGCATCTGGTCCCATTACTTCATGGCAAATAGATGGGGAAACAATAGAAACAGTGACAGACTTTATTTTCTTGGGCTCCAAAATCACTGTAGATGGTGACTGCAACCACAAAATTAAAAGACTCCTTGTATTTCAATTAAAATTAAAAGAAATTTGCTCCTTGGAAGAAAAGCTATGACCAAACCAGACAGCATATTAAAAAGCACAGACATTCCTTTGCTGAGAATGGTTAGTATAGTCGAAGCTCTGGTTTTCCCAGTGGTCATGTATGGATGTGAGAGTTGGACTATAAAGAAAGCTGAGCACTGAAGAACTGATGCTTCTGCACTGTGGTATTGGAGAAGACTCTTGAGAATCCCCTGGACTGCAAGGAGATCAAACCATTCAATCTTAATGGAAATCAGTCCTAAATATTCACTGGAAGGACTGATGCTGAAGCTGAAGCTCCAATACTTTGGCCACCTGATGCGAAGATCTGACTCATTGGAAAAGACCCTGATGCTGGGAAAGATTGAAGGCAGGAGGAGAAGGGGATGACAGAAGATGAGATGGTTAGATGGCATTACCTACTCAATGGACATGAGTTTGAGTAAACTCCAAGAGTTGGTGATGGACAGGCAAGCCTGGTGTGCTGCAGTCTGTGGGATTGCAAAGAATTGGACATGACTGAGTGACTGAACTGAACTGAGAGTAAGCATGCCAGCTGGCTGCAATGCAGCCTCCACTAAACTGTACATTCTTCAGGAGCAGCCATGTGAATAAAGGCACTTGATTTTCATTTTAACAAAAGTTATTTTTAAGTATAAATTTTGCTCAGTCTTAAAAATATACCTGTTACCATATGCTAGACACTACATATCTAGGAATATGTAGACACATGATCTCATCCTTAAAAGAAGAAAAAGTGTATAGAACTTTCACACTGATAGTTTCATAAGGATGTATCTCTTTTTTTATAAATACAAGAAACATTTATTAAACTCATAGTATGCTAAAACATTACTAAGAAATGATTACAAATATACAAACTGCTCTCAAAGAAACAGGGAGACCTATGTTATTAACAATTTCTCTTTCTAAAATGTATTTATTTTAATTGTTATTTATTTAATTTTATTGTAATTCAAATTGTTTTTTAATTACAATATTGTGATGGCTTCTGCCATATATCAGTATGAATCAGCCATAGGTATACATGTTTCCCCTCCATCAGAAGGATGTATCTTTAAATAGAATTTGGAGAATCTGTTTCCAGACACTTCAGAGAATAAAGTATTCAACAGTAATTTTAAATATTAAAAGATTTTTCTTTCAAACTCAATGGAACAAAGCTGAAAGCATACTCAAGTTAATTATAATAGAAATTTCTATAGAGAAAGACAGATTTTTAAAACGTATCTATGAAGGCTTGATCATTGGGATCAAGGCCAAGCAGAATTTAAGGGTTTCTTGGGAATAGAATAAGAACAGTTGTTTTTTTTTATTCTTTCTATAAAAATTCAGATAGGTTTTTTTATGTCTCTCCCCATAAATATATAGGAAACAATAGATGATTTAATGGGAAAAAATGAGCTAAAATTGTTAGCTGAGACTCATTTTCAAAGAGTTGTTTTAAGTTATTTTTTGAAAGATATTAGTCCAAAAATTAACATTTAAGAAGTAGATTAATTAAGCAGCATCCCTGTTTGGAACAGTGGCTGTAAGGCTAAGCATTCTGCAAAACAAAGTAGAATAAATTGTTCATGAGGGTCCCCGCGGAGCCAGTATAAGTATAAATAGGTTTCATCAGACAGATCTCAAGGCAGAAAAATGTCAATGGTAAAAATCACTAGTAATATTTTCAAGTCGATTGCCATTCATCGTTGGAAAAGATTGACCTCAAAAGGTATAATTTCAGGCCTGTGAAGTAGTGGGAATGAAGAGAGAATTTCGAAACTTGACCAAAATAATTCTCCTTAAAAGTCTGCCGGGAGAAACATAAATCTCTTCTCTTCCACTCTGCTTGAATTTGGCACTCTGAGAATCCTCCTGCACTAACCTGTGCCTTTTGGAAGAAAGAAAGCAGACAGACACTTCTGACATATAATTTGAGAAAAGCAAGAGCTCTCTTCTACCCTAAAATATCTCCACAGCTAGTGTGAGATGCTGCATCCCATAATTAGATGTGCATTCCTTCTGAGTCTTGAAGGGCTTTTGTGTTTGGTTGTCTTATGCAATTGAAAAATATTCTTGGGAGGAGTAAATCTATCAGTTAACACTTAACACTCTTGAGTGAATTAGTTACTAAATAAGGGAGTGAGAGATCTGAAGCAACATGAAAGAAGAAAAGCATGAAGCAGGGTACACCTGAAACAGATTTCAGACACTTCTCAGTTGTCCCCAAGGCTCTGTAAATTTATGTGCATAATATCATCAGTAGCAATAGACAGTGCTCACTGAATATGTTCTATTCATATTCAATATGAATAGGGCATGGCAGTGTGCCAGCCCCTCCCATGGACAGCAGATTTGAAATGAACAGTCAGGAAGCTCTCAGATGCTCCAAACAGGGCTTTGTTCACTTCTCTAGAACTGAATACAAATTAGCACGTAAGCACCCATGTCCACTAATTAAGGAAAAGTGTAAGTTTGCCCACAGAAATAATTTCAGACACTTTTGATTTGAAAAGAAGTAAACTCAGAATTTAATCTCAGGAAAAAATTTCAGCCTCTTCCTTGATCTCCTCTTCTCCTTGGTAAAGATGGGACATAAAGACGGGCTCAATCCAACGCCTTCCTGTCATGCTCAGAGGCCCCCACTGTAAGAAGACAGTTTCTCTAGTCCAGTCTTCAGCCTTTCAGGTTAACATCTGAAAGTTAACATCTCTAATAGATTAACTATTAGAGTTAACGATTAGAGATGTTAACTTTCCATTTGGAAATTTAAAGATAAGCAGTTTTACTGACTTCTTAATTCTAGGCTGAATACTCCAACTCCATATTGACTTTAATAGTGAAAGTCCAGGCCAAGAAAGTAAATCTCAGGAAATACCAAGAATGAAGAAATTCTTTGTTAATGCTGCACAAGGACCCTTTCATTACACATGCGTTATCATCCTGAAACTTGTTCAAAGTTAAGGGTTAGTGAGTGAAAAGTCCAGGATTTTCCTCAGATGCAACCAAGCGCAGAGCCTGACCAGCTGCTCGCCCCTAGTCACACTGTCATTCAGAGGAACGCCAAAGCCACCGTCCACAGTTAACCGCTCCAAGTTTTATGGCATTAAGTTCAATGATTTATCCTAGGTCTAGGACACAGAAAACCAAAGAAAGAAGGGGGAAAATATGCTATCATGTGTTACTCTTTTTAAGACCAATAACCTCAGATATGCAGATGACACCACCCTTATGGCAGAAAGTGAAGAGGAACTAAAGAGCCTCTTGATGAGAGTGAAAGAGGAGAGTGAAAAAGTTGGCTTAAAACTCAACATTCAGAAAACTAAGATCATGGCATCTGGTCCCATCACTTTATGATGAATAGATGGGGAAACAATGGAAACAGTGACAGACTTCATTTTCTTGGACTCCATAATCACTGCAGATGGTGACTGCAGCCATGAAATTAAGACATTTGCTCCTTGAAAGAAAAGCTATGACCAACCTAGACAGCACATTACAAAGCAGAGACATCACTTCGCTGACAAACGTCCGTATAGTCAAAGCTATGGTTTTTCTAGTAGTCATGTACTGAGAGTTGGACCATAAAGAAGGTTGAGAATTGAAGAGCTGATGCTTTTGAACTGTGGTGTTGGAAAAGACCTTTGAGAGTTCCTTAGACTGCAAGGAGATCAAACCAAACAATCTTAAGGAAGATCAACCCTGAATATTCACTGGAAGGACCGATGCTGAAGCTGAAATTCCAACACATGGCCACCTGATGTGAAGAGCTGACTCAGTGGAAAAGACCCTGATGCTGAGAAAGACTGAAGGCAGGAGGAGAAGGGACGACAGAGGATGAGACGGTTGGATGGCATCACCAACTCAGTGGATATGAGTTTGAGCAAACTCCAGGAGATAGCGAAGGACAGGGAAGCCTGGCATGCTGCAGTCCATGACTGCTGACTCCAAGAGTCAGACACAACTTAGCAACTGGACAACAACAAAGGCAGATGCTAAAACATACCTTCCCCTGGAGGTGAGGTGCTCTTCAGGGATCATGTCTACTTGGGGAGACAAATCTCTAGGTGTCTCTCATTCCCCTGCACTTGTGAGCAGAGCCACTGATGGCCTTTGTTCTGGACGCTGTTTTCAAGAATATGTGCAGAGCAAACAGCCTTGGAGGATAGAGGTGTCTCCCGCTAGAGAATACAGGTTTGTCCATTGTCAAATATAATCATGTCTTTCTCCAGAGCAAAAATTGGGGAGGTCTGATTGTAGTGCATTAAAAAAGGATTCCGGTTTCTCAAGCTTGTGGTTTTAGACTTGTTGCATGCACAGCATCTTCTCCGGCCACTCCACTTCCCTTTGGACTTTGGGAAGAAGAGGAACAGCTGTGAACCTGAACCTCATTCTGCTTTTGGTGCTGTGAGTGGTACAGTGCTTTGCCTCTGATCCGGGTATCCTCTGACAGCAGCCGTTAAACTGGCCGGCTAACTTGTGAGCTTGCAAGTAGGAGAACACCTCAGCGGCTTCACAGCTTCTGACACCCAGAAGATCCTGTTCGTGCCTTAATGCAGCACTTTCTGTAGTTGACCTCTGAACCGTTTGGGGGATTAATCCGTGTATAACTTGTCGTCACCCTATGTGTCAGCAATTCCACTGCATCCATAGACGCAACCAGCCATGGACCTTGTAGTTCTGTGGTACTGATGTTTACTGTTGGAAAATGTCCACGTAAGAGTGTATCTGCACAGTTCAAACCCCTGTAGCTCAGCTGTACAATGCTGTCCCGTTTAGGTTAAGGACTGTAGGCGAACAGTGAGTCAGACAGCTCAGGCTAAGCTGTGGTGCGCTAATGAACACGCTCACCTATCGCTTTCTTTGAACACTGGGGTGCTGATAAACATACAGCAAGTTCTTCAGGAATAAAAGGCTTGATGTGTAGTGGTTGCTAATTTTCAGAATGCAAACTGTCCCACCTCGGCCACCATTAAGCTGCTATCGTGGTGTCACCTGATGCAGTTGGGGAGGAGATGAGCACAGTCATCTCCCACAAGCCGGTACAAGCCAGCTCCAGCACACCGCTGGCTGTACAACAGCAGCGCTTTATTTCTTGCTCATGGTACAAACTCTCTGCAGTTGAGCTTCAGCTCTGCCTAAGGCCATCTTCACTTCAGGATACAGGCTGAAAAGACTGCCCTTGTCTGGGACAGACCAGTTTGCAGCAGGGGAAAAGAGTAAGAGAGGATCCCCAGGATGACTCTCTGTGGTTCTGTTCTGAGCTGCTGTGAAGCCGTTGCTACTCACACTTTCCTAGCCAAAGCAGGTCACCTGTCAAGGCAGACCCAGGAAGAGGGGCAGCAAGTGTTCTGACATTAATACAGTCTACAGTAAAGTGAATCATGTCTTATTGCTCCTTGAACCCACACCACCCAAGACAATACTTCACACAAAGTGCCAGCTTAAACAAAATTTAGTCTCAATGGTAACCTTAGGAGGACAGGCTAAAATGTTTGCCATAAGACCAGCTAATATTGTGATTTGCACTTTGCTTTCCCTTTCCCCAGCTGTCTCCCAGAGGTTTACACAGACATCTCTGTGGAACCCAGTGTGTTTCTTAGTTAAGACTATTAATGTCTTAGAAGCCTAAGCTCAGAAAAATCTATTGAACTCATACTTTGGGTCAGGCATTGTTCTAGAATTTGAATAGATGGCAATAGGAAGAAAATAAAGTTCTTGCTCTTACTGAACTAAAAATCTATCAGGAGACATTTCATAAACAAACAGACATGCCATTTTGTGACAAGTTCTATGAAGAAAAATAACAAATAATTTTTGTGAACCCATTTTTATGAACACCTATGAACCCACAGCAAGAGTACAAAGGGAGGCTTACCTATATGGTCTTTGTCTAAATTAGTAGTTAAATCTTTATTTAGCAAAGCATATGAAGTTGCACAGATTTCATGACATGTATATGCTATGAATTTGATGAATATAATCTTCCTGCTTGCTTTTATTATTTTAATCACTAATTAAATCTTCATTAAATAAAAAATATGCAATGTGTTTCCATGAATTTTATGTGGGTTGTTCTTGACTCTCATTGTTTCTGGTTTTTAAAATTTTAAGCAATCTGCTTTTTTAGGAGGTTTTCTGCTTCATTTTTATTTTCAGATTTTTTTATTTGGGAGTCTCTGTCTTGTAATTTCAATCTGCTGTCATACTTTCAACTTGTCCTCATTCTCAATGTTCTAAAGAATAATATATGTAATAAAATTGTATTCAATGTGCTCATAATTTGAATATGTATTTATCCAAAAATATAATAAAATAAAGATTAAAGTTTTCATTAATGTTTTCAGAGATGTTCTACTTTTTCTAAAATGCTTAGCATTATCTATTAAAATTAATTGGCAAAATTCAATATGTGACTAAAGAACATAAAAATTTTAATTATATAAATGAAGCAAACATTTGAAATTCATTTTCAAAATTTTTATTTAATCTTAGTACATTTTTGTCAAAGAAGAAAAGTGCCGGGGTCCAGCCTCGGCGGGTCCGGGGGTCTTGATGGATGAGTGGCGTCGTGGGAAGAACTGAGTGGATGTGTGGTGATGGAGCAGTCTCTCTATTGTTGTTGGTTTACAGTTTTTATACCCAAGAAACACACCCAATACATCACATCTAATTCTATACAATCCTGTTTTCTGCCTATCATCAACAACTTTAACCTTAAGCTCATTATCCTTGCAAAAGTTGGATTTCTGCATAATTAGATTTAACATTAGTATGTTTATCATTTGATTGTCTCCAGCATACTTTGGATAAGTACATCAATCTAAGTAGAAAGAAACTCCCCAGTAAAGAGTAGGAGGTGTAGTAATCTATTTAAATGTCCCTTCTTCCTCCTTTGTCCCCAGGGAAGGGAATCTGCCTTCCCCAAAATAAGGTCTGAAGGAATTATCTCAGGATGAATTATTTCTAACTGGGACTGACCTACTGAGATGAGCTAATGTTCAGAGCATAAACAGAACTTCCCAAGAAAAATACCAGGAGGGGCCTTGCCCTGGGATGCCCCAAGGAAAATCTGCTTTGCAGTTTCCTTCTCAGTCTCCTGACTTTGTCATCCGAGTGAGGGGGCATCCTGACGGCTCCCAGCAGAAAAGCTATTTGTAATTTTATATTTCGGGCCTCATTGCCTATTAGGCATAAAATGTGAAATGTAAAGAATTGATATTGTTTCATACGTTGCGTTGAGATCTACTTACATACAAATTTAGAAGTAAATGTAAATTGTTTAAAAATGTTCCTCAGGGCCCACCTGCAATTATTGTTCCTCAGGTCCCAAAATCAAAACAGAAAAAATACACAGGGTATACTGGGAAACATTACTTCATTACACAAGAATTTTTGGTATTCATGCTTTCTGAAAGGGTTTGAGAAGTTAATTAGTGGGCTTTTTTTTTCTTCAAATTTTACTGTAATCATGTACTTAAATATTTACATATCTGCTTAAATTTTTAAAATTTATTTATTTTTTAATTGAAGGATAATTGCTTTACAGAATTTTCTTGTTTTCTGCCTTTTTCTCTCAAGTTCTTCCACTCCTTTTTGAAGTGCTGTCATTCTCAGTTGTTGGCAACAGCACAATCCACAAATATTCACAGCATTTCGAAGGCGCAGGTAAAAGACGTAAAAAGACATTTCCCTGGGGCCTAAACAGTGTTAGTCACAAAAGTGTGTGAGTAGGATGGGGGTGTGCCGTGCCAGTGTGAGAAATGTCTCCTGAGTGATGAAGGCCACCGGAGTGTCACCTAATTCTTCTGTTTTGGTGTGTTTTTGTAATGTGTGGGCACCTGAAGCACGGAACCACGCAGTGCCTTGGAGGCAGTGGTGAAGGGTTTAGGTTTTATTTTGGCTATAAAGTCTTTGGGGAGTTTTGAGCCAAGAAGTGACCTGATTTTACATTAATTTAAAAATCACTTTTTTGAATGCAATGTGAAAAATAAGTTGTAGGAGATCAAAGCTAGAAACAGGGAGACCAGTCTGAAGACTGTTACAATGGCCAAGTGAAAAAGGATGGTGCGGGCAGCAGGGATGAACGTAGTCAAGCGGCCTAATTCTGGCAATATTCTGATGACGAAGCCCAAAGGATTTGTCGACTTACACCTCCACACTTCTAAGATGAATTTTCTTCACTTTGAAATGGAGTGTTATTAAAATTGGACTTATATGTAGATTAAATGTTATAATCCTTATGAAAGTATTCTCATGATGCTTGGTATATAATAAGCATATAATAAATTTAAGCCGTTAAATTACTTTTAAGGCATTTACCTGATAAAATCACTTCCCCCAAATACCGTCTTCCACGCCTTTAAATTTTGCACATTTATATTTCCATAATTGGAAACACATTGGCTCCTATTCTGTTCCTGTCCAAATCTTCCTATCTATTAAGGCTTCGAACACTCAAAGGAACAAAGGAACAAAAATAAAGTACTGAAAATGGTAGAGAATGGGTTTGTGTTGCGGGGACAAGAGATCTTCCTCTTTAAGAGCGGCTGCCTACTCCACTGGCAACCTGCGAAATCTGAAACTGACCACTGAGGACCACAGAGTACTAGGGCACTAGCATTTCAGGATTTTTTTTTTTTTTAATGTCACCTGTGTGCATGAATAGATCCATACAAATAAAAACTAACCTTCTTCTCAAGAGAATAGTAATAATCCTTGCCTAACTGCTCCAGGAGCCATTTTACCTCCCTCATGAAAAAATATTTTGCACTGAACTGCAGAGGCCTCATGAACAGGGTTTATATACGATAGACAACAATACACTGAGAGTCAGACCTAGATGAAGTTATCATTCTATGTTTTACAGTTAGTAAATTAGCTGAGTTGTAAATAATTCTCCACATTGAAATTCTGAATATAGACTTTCAATATCATAGAACTGAAGTTGTCTTTTCAAATAGAGGAAAAATTACAGAGCCCATTGAATTTTAAAACTGGTTTCTCAGTTTTAACAGTCCTATTCCCCTCCTCTGACCATGGAATTCATTCCAGGCAAGAATATTGGAGTGGGTTGTCATTCCCTTTTCCAGGGGATCTTCCCAGACCAAGGATGGAACCCGGGTCTCCTGCATTGCAGGCAGATTCTTTACCATCTGAGGCACCAGGGAAGCCCCAAAGTTATCTTTTCAAACAGGGCAAATTATAAAGCCCATTGAAATCTAAAACTGGTTACTCAGTTTTAACAGTCCTTTCTTAATTATGCAGTCCAAAGCAGATTGGCAAAGTGAAGATAGTTTCTCAAAGCAATTAAACTGATGTGATATTCAAAATGGCTGCCACGATAGTCATGACTAGTTCAGCTATGGCTGAAGAAGAGGGAACTTTAAACTTTGTGAATAATGAAAGCAGCTGGCTCTTTTGGCTAGCAGTTCAATTCAGTTTTGTAAGGAAAATACAGGAATCAGAAAGGCACTATATTCTCAGGCAGAAACACCAAAAAGAATGCCCCATATTATTGAAGGAATAACTCTGTCAGCCCATAAGACAGACACAGCATTTGCAGAGAAGAAAAAAAGATACATCTGAAAAGAATTACCTGGTGATGGATGCTTTAATCTACTTTTGAATGAAAGCAGGAAATTCTCCTTTGATAACAAAGAATATCGCCCTCTGTGGTCCATGGCACGTGGCTGCATTCATTGGCCCTTCCTAAACATATATATTGTCTTGGATCTGACTCCATTAAGGCACTATTATGGTTTCACAAATGTTGTTTATTTTTATCTATTTCTTCCACTAGATTGTAAACCACTTTTTAAAATAGGAAACACTAAGAAGGGTCCTGATAGGGAGGGAGTGGTTCCATTCTGAATATGTTAAATTTGGGATGCCCATGAGGTAGCAGCCTGTCTTACCAAAGGACTACATATCTGTCAATTAACCCCTAATGAAAATTTTATTACTGGATTTTAAAGCTAATTATGCCATTCTGCAACAATACATTTCACTAACTTGCTGCTTTCAAAGAAAGAGATCCTGTGTAAAGTCATTGTACAAAGTAGATATTCACTTAATGACTCCAAAATTTACTTTTGTGAACAGAATGCTGTTTTTACTTGATTATACCCTCTAAAAGAAATATGTATTTCCAGCGTGGCAGTGTTCGTGCTGATAAATGGAGCCCCACTTCTTGTTGAGAAGCGCTGGGCCAAATTTGGACTCATTCAAACAGTTTTCTGAGAATGGAAAAGGAAATTGGGAGGCAGGGAAGGCTGACTCAGCGGGAGACTCTTTGTTCAAGTGAACGCGTGTGCTGTACACATACTGAGCCACGTGGCTGCTTTTCAAAAAGCAAAGTACAGGGGGAAATTTCAGCTGTTTCCTGAAAACATGCTCACTTACACTTCCCTGAAAGAGAGGTTTTTATTACCTGCGAGAACTGAGGAGCTTGTTTATTGGGAAGAAAGGGACAAAATGGGGGGCTGGGTCGGGGAGCCCTGGACAGTCATCCCAGAAGCAAGCTGGGCAGGAGGAAACTCCCCCGGCTGAAGGCTCCTTCCACGGCAACGAGTGACTACAGTCTTCTCAGCAGAAGTGCACAGTCACATTTTCTCCTCTTACACAATCTGCTCAATCAGTTGACAGCAGAATTTGGGTGTGGTTGGGCCGGGAGGTCAGTGTCCATGGCTGACACCCACTCAGGTTTTCTAAGTGTATTTAAGAGGCAGGTAGTTTAATCCAGGGCTCTCAGGATCACCAGGACTCGGACTGTTGTCCAGGTTCTTGGCTGTTGACGGCGTCACCGAGTTCATGGACTTCTGTTTATTTATTCAATAAACATTTACTGAGAACCTACTAACCGCTGAGCACTGTTCAAGGTGCTAAGAATACAGCAATAGGGGAAAATATAGATTAATGTTTCTGTTCTAAAGGAATTTACCTTTTGCTGGGGGGAGATAAAAAGTAAACAAATAAGATTTCCAGATGGTGATAAGGACTAAGAAGAAACTAAACTAGGGTAATATGAGAGAGTGTGACCTTGACATTCAGTAGAGGAAATCCTCTCCAAGGTGCTGGGCTGGCACCACTGGGGCATGACCCATCCATCAGAGCCCCTGTGAGGATCACAGACTGTTCAACACCCAAGTCTTTGCAGAAGACGGCGCAGTCATCCCTCTCGGACAACAGCTCTGCAGGCTCCTGTCTGGTCCTTACTCTGGCTACAGAAGGCTCTTTATGGTCTAGAAGCAGGAATGTTGTCAATACTCTGATATGCTCGGAAATTATGGGCTTCTTTCAGCAAATGCTCTTGACTGAAATACCTACTCACTCCAAGCATGCTGTGATTTATGACCTCTTTGATTATTTTCCTTGACTGCCGTAATATTGGTGGTATCAGTTTTCATTTAACCTTGAGCCTTGCCTCTTTTTTCTACCACCTTACCTACACTCTTCTGCTTTCCGCAACAAGCAAGTTTGCCAATCCTCTCTAGGGCCTGACTCCAGTTGTAACTTGGATGAAACATGCTGCTGACATGCCCCACAATGATGCCATCCTGGCAGTATCTGGGCTTTGCTTTCCCTGTGCCAACGTCAGGACTTTTGCCAACCGGCTTATACTTACAAATGCTCCAGTGATGCCTTTAAATCTATACTATCTAGAATATTTTGCCAACTGAGATTAAGATGTTATGATCTGAACACTTGGTAGTAAACAGCCCTGAATAAGGTATCAAATGTCTAAGACTGCTAGTTGGCAGAGAATAACTCTACCCATCAGTACCAAAAATGTCAACCGCTTGTATATCCCTGGGCACAAGAATTCAAAGTAAGTAACAGGAGAGTTTGACTTTATAAGCAGTAGCATTTATTGGAACTGTAACATGAAATCTGTGCTGAAATGGCTCCAGAGCAGGACAAAGGCTCATGTTAAACTGAAGTTACTCAGGAACAGGAACAAAGAGCCACATGAAAAAGCCTGACTGCCTTAAGGAGAATGAAATGGAGGTAAAGATAGAGAGATGGTGCTGACTGAAACAAAAACAAAAAAAAAAAAAAAGAAGAGGAAGTAGCTTGTCTGAAATTTTTCAGCATGTATGAGGCATAGTGGTACTACCTGCAGTTGGATTATGGAGACTCCCACATAGTCTTCAAATAAACACCCTACTCAGCTGGCCCATCAGAAAATCGTTCTTAGCTCTTTAGGTGAATGACTTTGTGAGCAGAACCTACAGAGCTATTTTAAGGCAACTCAAACTCTAATATAGCAACCTGATTCCTGGTCTAATAAGTCTTGGGTAGGAAATCTTATTGCTAACTTGCTTCCTCTGCCTGAGGTATACTTCACAGATTATTGACATTTTTGGTCCTGATGGGTAGAGTTTTTCTCTACCAACCAGCAGGCCTAGAGTTTAGATATCTTATTCAGGACCCTTTACCACCAAGTGGTCAAAGTATAGCATCTTAACATCAGACTCTCCGAAAGAGAGTCTTATTGGCCCTACTGAGCTTTAGGTTGCTTTAATCTTTAATTTCAGCTATGCTAAGCCCTTGGGGTTGAGGACCTGAAGATTCTGTGCTATAAACATGGTAGCCACGGGTGTGACCAGGGAGAAGATTTCCCTGGATGGAGGGCTGGGTGAGGGAGGCAATGACTAGCAGACAGGACCAGTGAAGCTCTAAAACCCGGTCACCACCCATAACTACCAACGAGGCCACACTTTCTTGGCCAACACCCAAGAAGAGTCTGGGGCTTCCAACTGATATGAATGCTTGAATTGTCCAGTGTTGGTACTAAATGTGTGCCCTTTCCAAAAGCAAACCAGACTGTAGACATGCTAAAGACAGAGATCTTGTAAACTGCAATCTAATAGAATTTGTCTAACTAAACAAAAACTTGCGAGGCAATGGTGAATAAGACTGTGAATAAAAAATAGTTTAGAAGGAGCTAAAAAGTGGGGGCAGGCGTCCTCGTACTTGCACATGCTGTCTGTCTCCCTAGAACGCCTTTCCTTCCCCTATCTCCTTGGCAAAGTCTTATTCATTCCTCGAACCCTGGATGAACCATCCCTGCTGGTCATCTTTTTCCGGCGCGGTCCACTTTTCTCTTTCAGATCAAAGATAGTCTCTTCTTTGATCAGCACTGCAACAAGAACCTGGTTTCACCCTTCACTGCAGCAATCCTCACGCTGACTCCCGGGTGCTGCTTTAAGACACCGTGTCTGAAATGAGACTTGCAGGTCCCTCCAGGGCCGAAATAGTGTCTTATTTGACTGCATATTTCTGGTGTCTACTTCAGTGTCTGATACAGACCTGGTGTTCAAGAAATGTGACTGAATGAGAGACAGTAAAAGAAAGCACGTAATTCATTTGGCACAAGCGTAGTCTGAGGAATCCTTTAGATGGCTGAAGTTTATACCTTCAGTTATCAAAACTTTTAAAATGTTTTATGAAGACAGAAATCTTTAGCAATTGTCTTACAGATTTTTCTGCCTCATTAAGGAAATGAAATTATAATGAATACTCTGTAAGCTACTCAAATTCCCTCTTTTTTTTTGAACCTACCATATTTTTCTCTACTATGCTCTCAAGAAAACTTAGTTCAGGTTCCACATCCTCCAGAAACCCTACCCCATCAGACATCACTAGATACCATCTTATATTCACAGAACCCTATCTGTATACTGTTTACACTGCAATAGAAATTATCTATTGACGTGATTCCACTACATCCTATGGTCACGCATGTCCTGTTGTCCCCATTAGATAGTGGGCAGCTCTGGACAGGAGATGCTATGACACATCTTTCCATTGCCAGGACCAACCAGAGCATAATAGGTATAAACAAATGCTGAACTTAAATGAATAGATGTTATTATTGTAAAGATATTATTGTTCCCAGTTTTTTCTGTTTTAATAATGTTAAATTGTTTATATTGTTTCTTTCTTCCTTCCCAATTATATCATGTGACTTTATCCAACTAACTGTCTCAAGAAAGCTGCCTCAGTCCCTTTTACCAATTCAATGACTTACAAACTTTTTCGATCACATATCTTGATTAGTAGAAAATATTTGAACCCATACCTCTATCAAATAAGGGAGAACAAATGTGCATATAAATTTATACACATTTTAAAATAAATTGCATACATGTATTATTGTACTGATATTTTGTGTATGTAGATTCATAACCATAAGCAAAAAAAAGTAATTGAAGGGAAAGGTTAGATAGCAATAAAACCAATATTTTAAAATCAATGTGGTATTTTATTGTGTTATTAATAATATAGAGTATTTTGCTCTTGGTTAGTGAAATCAACTTTTTTTCAATCTTGGTATAATATTTAGTGATATAATATTTTGATGGCTTGGGTTCTAAGTTCCACTAAATCAATGCTTAATATTAACAGCTATCCCAGATGAAAAAGATACTTCAAAAATATGTTGACACAAATAGATTAAGTATATATCATTATCCTTAGTTTTAAAACATGAAATTCATGTTCACTCTCAGGCACCAATTATGCCAAAGTTTTGAAATTCAGATAGGCAATTCAGTTCATCTTGATGTCACCTTGATGTAGGTGGTGGTGGTTTAGTTAAGTCGTGTCCAACTCTTACAATCCCATGGACTGTAGCTTGTCAGCCTCTTCTGTCCATGGGAGTTGTCTAGGCAAGAATACTGGAGTGGGTTGCCAGTTCCTTCTCCAGGGGATCTTCCCAACCCCGGAATCGAACCCAGGTCTCCTGCATTGTAGTCAGATTCTTTACCAACTGAGCTATGAGGGAAGCCCATAGGTATTGGGTTAAAAAAAAAAAAAGCTAACCAAAAAGATTCAAAATTTTCATTTAGAAGATGATACTGTGGGAAATTCTATTTGAAAAGTTATAAGTAAGCAATTACTTAACTTATATGCAGAGTACATGATGAGAAACACTGGGCTGGAGGAAGTACAAGCTGGAATCAAGATTGCTGGGAGAAATATCAATAATCACAGATATGCAGATGACACCACCCTTATGGCAGAAAGTGAAGAAGAACTAAAGAGCCTCTTGATGAAAGTGAAAGAGGAGACTTAAAAAGTTGGCTTAAAGTGCAACATTCAGAAAACTTAAGATCATGGCATCCAATTCCATCACTTCACGGCAAATAGATGGGGAAACAGTGGAAACAGTAGCTGACTTTATTTTTCTGGGCTCCAAAACCACTGCAGATGGTGACTGCAGCCATGAAATTAAAAGATGCTTACTCCTTGGAAGGAAAGTTATGACCAACCTAGATATCATATTGAAAACCAAAGTCATTACTTTGTCAACAAAGGTCCGTCTAGTCAAGTCTATGGTTTTTCCAGTGGTCACATGTGGATGTGAGAGTTGGACTATAAAGAAAATTGAGCACTGAAGAATTGATGCTTTTGAACTGTGGTGTTGGAGAAGGCTCTTGAGAGTCCCTTGGATTGCAAGGAGATCCAACCAGTCCATCCTAAAGATCAGTTCTGGGTGTTCATTGGAAGGACTGATGTTGAAGCTGAAACTCCAATACTTTGGCCACCTGATGTGAAGAACTGGCTCATTGGAAAAGATCCTGATGCTGGGAGGGATTAGGGGCAGGAGGAGAAGGGGACGACAGAAGATGAGATGGCTGAATGGCATCACCAACTCTATGGACATGGGTTTGGGTGGACTCTGGGAGTTGGTGAAGGACAGGGAGGCCTGGCGTGCTGCGGTTCATGGGGTCACAGAGTCGGACACAACTGAGTGACTGAACTGAACTGAAGTAAGTAATTTTACAGATGGCACACTTGTATCAGTTTCAACTACTATACCATATATTAATATAAATATTTCCAAACATCTGTTTTCAAATAGTTTCCACAATACAAACTTTCCCCCAAATTGTTTATTTCTCATTCACTGTAAAAATGTTCCGTTTATTTTAATATGTAAAGGACAAGTGCACTCTGCAGACAGCCTTTTGTCATCAGTGAAAAGGTCAACACATTTTCAGCACTTATCTTTTTGTAAATGAAATGCTTAATTTGTCTTTAAATTCAGCAACTCCTTAAGTACTTTTCAGTGGAATAATCAGTGAACTTCTCTGGCAGCAAATATTAACATTATTATTCCCTATCTTATTACAAAGTCATATAAATATTTGATGTCATTTTGGAGTTGTGTTCTTGTGGAATTAGAAATATCATTGCTGATGCACTCCTGACTTCAGAGTCACTGATGAAAAACTTGGCTAATCAATGATGCAGTTACGATCTCACAAATGAAAACGTTTACAACTTTTTAATTCCATCAGAGCAGTATATTTACCATAAAATAATTTTTTTAAAAAAATATCAAGGAGGATTCTCTTACTGCTGAAAGTTTATCTTCAATATACTCTTCCTTTAGAGGCATAAAATCATGATCAATCATGAGTTTTCTTTTTGAAATGCAATCTAGCAAGTATATTTTGAGACACAGTACAAATGCTGATAGATTCACTCAGTTCCAACACTGCCTAAATTCTAATGTTGCATAATTTGTTCTAGTATCTGTTTCTCAAAGTCTTTAGAAAACATTCTGTGTATCTTCTAACACTGCTGACAAAGGACTACATATTCATTTGTGGCTTATTATTTCAGTCTTACGTGGAAGGAAAATGCCGGGAGCCGTCAGGATGCCCCCTTGCTCAGATGACAAGGTCACGAGCCTAAGAAAGAAATTGCAAAGCTGAATTTCTTTATCGGGGCATCCTGGGCAAGCCCCACCCTGGTATTTTTCTTGGAAGTTCTGTCCATGCTCGGAACATTGGCTCATCTCAGTAGGTCAGTCACAGTTGGAAAGAATTCGTCCTGAGATAATCCCCCCAGACCTTATGGACCAGAGGATCCGGGAAGGTGGATCACCTTCCCCGGGGGCTAAGGAGGAATGAAAGGGACAGTTAAATAGGTTACTACTCCTCCTACTAATTACTGGGGAGTTTACCAAGAGTTCTCTGGGGGTCATGGCAAGGCCACCACCAGAAAGGCTTGTACTTGGGTCACCTTTCCACCTCCCACTCCCCCCACCACTCCACGGAGGAGGCTCTCTTCCTTGAAGAAATCAGGCTCGATTGAGACTTAGGAATGCTCATAATTGTGGCCAGCATAGTTGGAGATACTGATTGCTTTAGGATATGTAGACATAGGAATTCATTATAGTAGTTATAAGGTTAATAGGGTTTTATTGCTAAAGCAGTGCTGCTTGACTGTCTCTTAGTCCTCTTTCCTCTCTCTAAACTGTCTCTTTGTCCTCTTTCCTCTTTTCTCCTAAGAACTGGAGTAGGTTACTAGAATAAACAGTCTCAAGCTTAAGCCCTTCCCTCTAGCTTCTACATAGTTGTACCTGATAAGAGAAATGTAACCTTTCTACTTAGGTTGATGTACTTATCTTGATTGAATGAAGTATACTGAAACCATTCAAATGGTAAACATACTATTGTTAAATCTAATTACATAAAAATCTGACTTCTGCAAAGGGAATGTTTCATGATAGTTTGGGGAATGAACTCAATGATAAGGTTGCTATGGGAGGTAGAAAACAAAAAAATTGTATAGAATGATAGGTGATGTAATGGGGATGTCTTTTGGCTATGAAAACGGTAAACCAACAACAATAAACGAGAGACTGCTCCATCACCACACATCGACTCAGCTCAGTTCTTCTTCTGCCGACGCCACCGATCCCTCAAGACCCCTGGACCCCGCCGAGGCTGGACCCCGGCAGGAAAACAGTTTTCCAAGGGGTTTTTTATTACCAAGGAAACTTTTGAATATTTGTTATTAAGGTCAGTGAAATTTCATTAAATGTCAGATTGAGTAACTCTTGTCTTTGAAAATTTCTGAAAAACTTGTAAAAGATTGTCCTTATTATTTTTTTTAATGCCTTGTTAATCATGAACACATGTCAAGGCACAATACATGCAGACAAGGAGCTTTTTAACAGGACTGTCAGAAAAATCCACATTTCAAATGGTCTCATCATAATTTTAATTCCGGAGGGAGATGGCTTTTTGTTAGATTTGATTAGATCTTGTTTAACAATTTGCCAAAAAAAGCTTATTCACAAAGAGAAACTAAATTTTCTTTTGTATCCAATTGTGCTTGCATTTTAAATTTCATTTGCTCTTACTTTGTGAGTCTTTTTTAAGCGACTTTTCCATTTCATGAAAGTTAGCTTAGTTAAAACTTAAGGCATCTCCCATAACTTGCAGTGCCTCACAGTGAAGGACTGGAAGGGGCTCCCCTTTGTTCTGGCGGATGTAATTTCCCCTTTCATTTCCATGTGATGCCATGTCAAATAGTAATACCACACATCCATGGGCTGCACGCTGATAGCCCATTGTCAATCCTTTTTATTGAATGTTAGTTAAGGACCTGTTTCTTTTTTAAAACTATTTCCAAATAAGTAGAAGTTTTAATATTTTCTTCCCAATCTACTACTATTACTACTGCTGGATTGTCTTGTACTTTGGAGAAATGGTTCTAATGTTTGGTCGAAAGAGAAAACATGTCAACCCTCTAAGAGGTTTCCACCCGCTGAAGTCCTAAGACTCTCATGATCTTCAGGACCAGAGCATATCACTTACTGTTTGGAGTTATTTTCACATTAAGAATATCTGTCTTACTGCCTCAGGTAAATTATAAGCAAATTGAAGGCATGGCATACTTCTTACTAACTCTTTTTTCCCCTCATATTACCTAGTACAATACTTTGTCTAAAAGATATAAAAGGCATATCTTTTCTCATGCTGAATTGTTTGTAAATTCTCATATGCTATTATTGTCTTTTTGTCCTGGATTGCAGTTTCTATAAGGGAACCTATTCTGTGGATTCCTCACATCTGCCACATAACGTAGAAGAATTTCTAATAAATATTTGTTGATATCAAACCAGATTACCAAGCAGATTTGGGAAGTAACCTCATTCTGCACAGGAATGAAGTCAGTAAACTATTGAGCAGGGCTCTAATGGAATGCTGAAGAGTACAAATTAACTTTAGACAGTACAGATTACCTGTATCACGCCTATGAACATTTCATTCAATTAACAGATGTTTTATAAGAGAAAAACATGCACATCTTCCCTCAAACAGTACATGTGCTTTCAAGCAATAGTATTAAAGTAATAATTTAATGATAAAAGACAAATTCTATGAGGAAATACTCATTTATTATTTCATTCAATCAAGTAACGTTTGTAGTGTGCTTTCCGTGTGCTAAATATTAATTATAAATGTAGCATAATAAAACAGAAAGCAGAGGACATAAAGAAAAAAACCTGATATCATAAATACGTTGTATAATCATCATGTAATAATCCACATTGAATAGAGACTTAAAGAAGCTGTTACACACTCACAGGAAGCTATTCACTTTTGTTTATAAATTCATTGTGTTTGTAAATTCTCTGCTCAATATTGGCCTGTTTATCTCTCCAGACTATATGCTCCACTGGGGCCCAGAGCAGGTCTGAACTACTCTGCTCCTAGTGTGTATCACAATGCTGGCATAGAATGAAGTATTCAATAAGAATATGTTGACTAATAAAATAAATGGATGTATGGGGTGGAAACAATAGCAAGAGTTGCGTATATTTAAAAATCCAAAAATAAGGATTAGGTTGTACACCTTAATCTTATACAGTAAGTTACATCTCAAAAACTGAAAGAATAAACATAGAGGGAATGATAAAACTGAAGATTAAGCTGTCTTTATTGAAGATAACTTGGGAAAAATAAACTATTTAAGAAAATAAGTCTTTATGAATAAATAATTTTTTTAAAGAATAAAGATAACCTTCTGTTGTATTCTGGTAGGGGCTGACACATTTGAGGACTATGGAGTGATTTGCTCCATACGGAGTTTCATACCAAGGTCACAGGTGTGAAGCCTTGTAACAAGGCCAGAGAACCGCTGCCCTGCACCAAGGTCATCTTCAGAACTGAGCCCCAGAGCAGCCATCACCATGAGTCTCTCTGATCTAAACTTGCCAGCTCTCTCACCCCATACGAGAGGGGTAAAAATATCCACCCTAACCAATCTCCTAATGTCACCCTTCCAGCAGGAATTCTCTTTACCTTGAGGCTATAAAAATTGGCTACTAACCCACGAAAAGCGTCATCTCTCCTGGTCTGTCAGAAGGTGACAGTCCGCTGTGCTCTCGGTGTCCACATTCTCTCCGTTCTTAGCAAATTCACTCCTTCCTGATATACCCTGTGTCTAGAAATTCTTTACCAACCCATGTTCAGCCCATGGCATGCAACATGTATTACTGCATTCATACAAAGAGCTGGACGCTGTGCTGGGTGCTGAGATGCAGGAGAGACCAAGATAAGCTTGCTCTCTGTCCACATGGAATTTAAAGAAAACCCAAAGGTACTGAAAGGCTCAAAGATTATTTTCCTAACATGCAATATAAAACAAAAGTCTTATAACTTATAAAATAACTGCACAGTTGACAAGATAAGCAAATACCTAACAGGGCTTTAATTATACTTTGGCAAGTATAACTCCTGGTCCCACATGATGTTCTGTGGCTTCCAGTATAATCCATGCTGTTGCACACTCCAGGTTTATACCCTTGTGCATGCATGCGTGCTCAGTCACTTCAGTCGTGTCCGATTCTTTAAGACCCTATGGACCTTAGCCCACCAGGCTCCTCTGTCCATGGGATTCCCCAGGCAAGAATACCAGAGTGGGTTGCCAGGCCCTCCTCCAGGGGATCTTCTCGACCCAGCGATCTAACCTGCATCTCCTGAGTCTCCTGCATGCCGAGGCGGGTTCCTTACGACCAGCACCACCTGGGAAGCCCTCATACTCTTGTACCTTGCTGGAACTCATTCCCACCAAGGCTCATCTTTTACTTGTCTGAATCTACTTGCCCTTTAAGTTTCTCACCGCAGCTCCCCATCCAACATCTGACACCGCTTGGACGATCATACGCTGTGTGTGAATGTCCATCACCCTGTTTACCATACTGAAACGGTGTTTGACTTGTCTGTCTCTTTTCTGAACTCTACGCTCCTCTAGGACAAAGGCTAATTTTCACTGACTCTGCATTCTTTTTTTGTTAATGATTTTTTTTTTTTTATTTTGGGCTGTGCCGGTCTTCGTCGCTGCAGAGGCTTTTCCCGAGCTGCAGCCCAAGGGCTTCTCATTGCAGTGGCTCCTCTTGCTGCAGAGCAGGGCTCTAGGGCGTGTGGGCTTCAGCAGTTGCAGCCTGCGAGCTCAGTAGTTGTGGCGCACGGGCTAAGCTGCTCTGCAGCATGTGGGAGCACCCTGGACCAGGTACTGAACCCGTATCTCCTGCACTGGCAGGCAGATTCTTTACCACTGAGCCACTGGGGAAGCCCTTGATTTTGTATCCTTAATGCTTACTACTATATAACAGGTGATCAATAAATGTTGGTTAACTTGAACTGAAACCTCTGTGTTTTCTATTTAGAAACCTACATCTGCCTAATGTAAGAGTGAAGGCTTCATGTGACAGCCTGTATTTCCAAATTTCTTTAAAAAGCATCTATCAATACAATCTATGAGATGACAGGAAAGGTCAGAACTGAAACCATCCACAAACTTGGTTACATTCTCTTTCTTCTTATCCACACCTTAGGTCCACATGAGAATCTGAGCCAAAGAAGGGCATTACGTCTACCATCCTGATCACATAGAGCCCACACCTTCTTAACACCTTAAATCCCAAAAGACAGCCTAAGTCAGACAAGCCTCGGGTCTGAAACGCTACTCAAGTGCTAGAGGGAAACATTCTCTGGTACCAGAACTCTTCCTGGGGTAGTAAATGAGCTTTTTCAGAGACAGAAAGAAACAAAAAGAGATACGAGCATATGAAAGCATCGACCATCTGTGAATATTATCTCTGATTCGGCACCTCAAATGCACAGGAAGTTCCCCTCATTGATTAATTGCTATTTTGCTATCTCTGTGTTATCCATTGCCATAATAGTGCTTCATAATAAACCACCCCAAATTCAGGGCCTTAAAGAAACAAGCATTTATTTTGTTCACTATAAGTTGAGAGTTTTGAATGAGTTTAGGTGGGATGTTCTTCTGATCTCAGGTGGATTTCCTCACAGATAAGGGGCCGGCTGGTAGCTGGGTGATCCAGGATGGCCCTAGCTGGGAGGTCTGGACAACCTGGCTCTTTTCCACACCGTCGCTCACGTCCTTCCTGCAGACTAGCCTAGGCATGCTGGCAAAGTTCGGCAGAGGGGAATGGTGAGCAGGCCCGATTAGGCAAGAGGGAAATAAAAGAACATTTGTACTTTTCAAGTCTCTGCTTGTATCAGGGAGGCTAACATCCTATTGCCCAAAGCAAGTCACATGCCCAAGTCCAGAGTCAACGTGGGAGGAAAGTTTTAGGCTGTAGGACAAATACAATGGACTCAGGGAGGCCTTTAGGTGGGGTCATTAACATAACTAACTGATGCACACCTGGATTCCAGAACCTACCATGACACCAAACTCTAAAAACCCATTCAAGAAAAGTGGTTGAACATTTCCACATAACGAATTCTGGATACTTCAGAAAGTAGAGTTCTCTAAAAAATATATTGTAGTGTTTAAAAGTTTTGAATTTTTATTTGGAATGTGGCACAGTTTCACAAATCTACAGATTTTTTAAAGATAAATGTATTCTCCATCTGAGGTGCACTCCTCATATATAAGGGTAAAAAAAAAGCTATGCAAAAACAGCAATGGTGAACTGAAAGTAATTTGGTCAAATCCAGCAAAGTAAAACTGATAAGACAGGTAATACAGAGCATCCAACAGAGAAAGAAATAGAATGCAACAGAAAAAAAAAAAATTTGACCTACAAACTGTGCGCGTACAAGTATGCAAATGCACACCCACAAAGGCGTGAAAAAGCACCGGCAAGTGCGCACTGAACCAACCAACCGAGACCAAACCAACCTGGAAAACTGAACCGCGCGGTGTCTGAAGAGAGGAATTGCCTCGGCTGCGCTTTTTCAGATAGCAAAAAGCCACACGCGGGTAACATCTGCTGATACAAGGCGACACATGCAAAACCAGTCTGCCAACAGCCCCCCGGTCAGGGTTTCTGAGAAACTGGAACGCCACTCGGGGTGCAAGGGGGCTCAGCGTCTCTGCAACTGCTATCATGCGGCGGGGGGGTCCTGTTCATCTTCGCCCACTCGGCCCCAAGGACCTGCTGTGCTTCCCTCCAGCTGTCTTCCATACTCATGGCTAAGCGTACCTTCGCTCCTACAGGGACCATTTTATTCCTTCTGGAAGCTAGAAACTTCTATCTCACAGCCACTTTCATCTAACTGCTTCCACTTTTACCTCGCGGCCTCTGATCACCGCTTCTTTCTGTGAAGTTTCTTTGTTTCCAAGCCATTCTAGTGCCCACCTCTCCTCTCTGGGTCTGGTACGATCGTCTTCCAGGAAGGAGACTGTTGGCAAACCCTCAATCCAGACCAGGTCTTAAGCTACAGTCTAATTTAAATATGAATGTCTTTGGGTTAAGAACCCATCACTGCTCTGCTCAGCTGTTGTCAAGTGTCTGTATTACTGGGCAAAAAAAAAAAAAAAAGGAATCCCCCAGTTGGGGGTATAAGTATTAGAAGCACACTGAGGCTTCTCCAGAGGCGGGTAGCCTGGTTGTCAAGCTGTTCTTTATAGACCGTTTAATTAAAAAAGCCACTACAAGCAAGAAAAGGCTGATACAAGAATGCAAGGGCAATTCACTGTGAGAAAATCTATTTATATAACCCCAATGTGTGTTTTCTCAACTCAGGAGACACTGACGGGCATGTTACTGTGTAACTCAGCTCTGACACTATCTACCTAGAGACAGAGCATCAGATCACACAGGCTAAGGGCCCGGGCCTTCAGAACCGTCCCACGGGCCACTTCAGAGGCCAGCCCAAGTTTGGTTTGGAACCCGTGCTGTGGGCTATCGACAGGAAGTCTCCATGACCCCCTTCAGAGTTTGAGGAGTTTGCTAGAGTGGCTCACAGAATTCAGAGGAGCGCTTTCTTATTAGAGGGCTGGTTTGCTATAAAAGGACGGAACTCAGAAACAGTAAGGAAGGATGCGTAGGGCAAGAACGGGGGAAAGGTGCAGACTTTCCACGCTTTCTCCAAGCACGCCACTCTCCCCGAAAGTCACATCATTAACATAAACTCAGGAGTAGCTGAAAGGGGGTTCTTATGAATATCAAGAAACTTCTCTCATCTTAATACTTAGGAAATTCCAAGGGTATTAGGAGCCGTGTGCCAGAAACAACCGAAGACCAAATATGTATTTCTTATTATAAATCACAATGATATAATCATGCGTCCTATCCACAGTCAAAGGGGAAAAACTGAAAGATATACTGAGAAACAGAGCTGACTCCTTTGAAAAGACCCTGATGCTGGGAAAGACTGAAGGCAGGCGGAAAAGGGGATGACAGAGGATGAGATGGCTGGATGGCATCACCGACTCAATGGACATGAGTTTGGGTAGACTCTGGGAGTTGGTGATGGACAGGGAGGCCTGGCATGCTGCAGTCCATGGGGTCGCAAAGAGTTGGACATGACTGAGTGACTGAACTGAACTGATACTGAAAAAAGCAACTGATGTACTAGTATAAAGTTGATATTATTTCACATGGTTTTCTAGTAAAGTTCTTAATCTGGTGGGTAAAGAAAACTGTAACATTTTGTTGGGGAAATACAGATAGATGTAAACAAATCCCAAGAATATTACATTCTTTAATGAAAACACAGAAGTGATAGTGAGATTAAAGTGGAGTTACAGGTACCCAGGAAGACCTGCGTTGAGCTGTGGTCCCTGAGTACTGTATATAGAGTAGGGGCTTAGGATGGAGAAGGAAGTGGCAACCCACTCCAGGATTCTTGCCTGGGAAATCCCATGGACAGAAGGGCCTGGCGGGCTACAGTCCATGGGATCGCAAGAGAGTTGGGATCCAACTGGGCAACTAAACAGCAACAAGGATGGAAGAAGATAATGTAGCAAAGAGATACATCACTGTGCCTTCTAAAGTAAAGAAAGAAAAACTTGTATGAAGAGAGAGTAAAGAGAGAAAAATCACTATGCTGGTGGAGACACGTGAGAAATTCTTGGCTGTATGTTGGCTAAAGGTGTTTTGAAGGCAAGGAGTTTCTAAAGACTTCAAGTTGTTGGCACTGTTGCATGTAAATCCCCTTTGTCTCCCTCTAATTGTAAATGAAGAATGTTACACACAAAGAACCACTTTTGTGGGTGAGATTTTTTTTTTAAGGGTTGGGATGTTGAAAAGGAATCCAAGAGTCTTGAGATTCATGCCTAGCGTGGGGCAGAGAGGATACCAGTTGTGTGGGATGAGACATGTGTGAAAGTAAAAGTTAATTTGAAGCTGACTGGCACAGCCTGAAGACACCACTGAACACTGTCTCTGGAGAATTCAGAGAAGCTGTAGGAGGGAGGAAAGGAAATTGGACTTCTCATAGGATACTGACTGAGTTGTTAGAGTTGGTTTTCTCTGACTATCAGAAGGTGAACTAGCTTCAACTGACAACTGAGTTAACTACTACATGCAGTAATTCAGTTCATGATTTTACAAAAAGAAAGAGTGGCATTATGAATCCATGGGAAAGGACGCATATACAAGAAAAAAAAAAAGAAGCCGCCACTGTTCCATACTGATTCAGCTAGCGCGAAGTCACTTCGGTAGCGGCTGACTCTGCGACCCCTTGGCTGTAGCTTGCCAGGCTCCTCATCCATGAAATTCCCCAGGCCAGCATGCTGGAGTGGGTTCCATGCCCTCCTCCAGGGGATCCTCCCAACCCAGAGACTGAGTCCGCGGTTCTCAGGTCTCCTGTATTGGCAGGAGGGTTCTTCACCACCAGCATCACCTGGGAAGTCCTATCTGAGTTTGATGAGGTATTTGGTCAAGGGATCATCCCTTAAAAACCATACACCTGCTCTGTGGCAGGCTCTGCCTTAGGCACTGGGAATACAGCCATGAACAAAGGAGACAAAACAGCTGCTCTCAGAAACGTTCCATCCTGGCGGGTGGAAACAAACATTTGGAAATGAGTGGTAAAGCTCCTGATGGTGGTGGTGGTCTCGTCACCACGTCGTGTCCGACTCTCTGCGACCCCAGGGGCTGTAGCCCACCAGGCCCCTCCGTCCATGGGATTCTCCAGGCAAGAATACTGGCATGGGTTGCCATTCCCTTCTCCAGTAAAGCTCTTAATAACAGGCTATGTTTGGTATGCTGAAAAGTATACTTTGAAAGTAGGGGATATGAATGAAGAGAATTTAGATAGTGAGCAAAATGACATGGAAAAACTACCTCAAGGTAACAATGGAGATGGGCCTTGAAAATTATAGAGTAATTAATTCACGATTTAAAGCAAGGGTCAACAAACTCATTCTGTAAAGGGACAGACAATAAATATTTTAGGCTGTCATTCAGGCTATACTGCAAGTACTCAACTCTGCTACTATAGCTCAAAAGAACCCACAGACCATATAAAAATGAGTGTCCTTGGCTCTCTTGGGAATAAAACTTTATTTATGAAACAAGTGGCAGTCTGCAAGCCATCATTTACCAATTCCTCCTCTACAGTCAGGTTGGTTGTACTCAAACTTGGCTTCATCTGTTCCTTAATGCATGACCTTGTATAAATTACCCCAACTCTCTAACCTTCATATTTCAAAAGAGGAAAATAAAATCATGCATATAAACTGTCATAGTTTCTGGTTCATAATAAACTCTCAAAAAATCTTAGCCATTATTACTATATGGCTGTTTTTATTGTGATAATAAAATAGCTACTGATAAGAAACTTTGTCCTCGATGAGTATGTGTGTGTGCGCGTATGTGTGTATACATGCTTGTATGTGTGTACAGGTATACATGGAAATGTATGCCTGTGTGAGACTGATCTAACATCTACTTTCTAGATTATGAAAAGATTAAAGAGTGTGCCAATAACATTTCACCAAAAGTGAATATATCAGAGTTTTCATGGCAGAGGGGCTTTGAGAACCATAATCACTTCACCTTCTGAGATCATCCTACTGGATCTTCAGGGCCAAAAATGAACAGAGACAGAACTTCTGGGGCCCCAGAGCAATATTTTAGACGGAATAACTTAAGCTTTGGAATCCGACTGCTGCTAGAGCTATAGTAGAGGAAGACTCAATGGATACCAAGGTGAAACTAATCTCGAATTGACGCGACAACTCTGTAGAGCAAAGAACTTGGAGAGAAGGAAGCAACATGAAGGAGGACACTCAGAATGCAGCGGGGGTCACCACGAGACCCCTGCTGAATTCTCAGGCACACACGCAGCAGGTGAAACTTCTCAAAACCAGACAAAAAGGGACCAGGAGGCTGTAATGTGGTTGATTCTCAAAGCTCACACAGAACGTGGAGATGTTTGAGATCTGGCCAGCCAGATTCCAGGAGTCATCTGAATACCCAGAGAATAGTCTCTTCTAAATCAATCTACCGAAAAAAAGCTTAAAAGCAAGGCTTAAGAGAACCTAGTCAAGACAGGCGTGGAACTGTACACATAGCCCCCAACCCTATCAACAGTATTTCTCAGGGTTTCCGTCACAAAACTCTTGAAAGCAGAAGGCCCTTGACTACAGATTTCGAAACAAATCAGAGTCCTTATGACTGGAGCAGCTGGTCAAACTGCTGCTGTACAGTGTTAGGAACAGATCCGTCTTTGGTAAAGACCAGCCTGTAATTTTCCTGCCGTAGGATGTTACTCTCACGATGGGTGTCTTGGATGGTGTCCTAATGGAACTGCAAGACTGTGCCCAACCCTCCTGAAAGAGGTCATTGCCGCAGATTAAAAAAAAAAAAAGGAGAGACTGCCTCAAAGACCTGGTTGTGGCCATTCTCGTGGGCTCCACACCAAAAAAGGGATGGCATGGAGAGGAAAGATTTAGTCAAAGCAAATAGGAAAATCTTCAAATGCCAGGGTGCAGCCTTCAGAAACATGCCAAGAAGTCAGTTACGGTTCTCGCGGTAGGAAGCCCAGCCAACACCAATGGCCTGATTGCTCCAAGCCCATCCCCAGGGAGAGCTTTCATTGCTTGATTCTTTGGGATCTTAATTGAGGTGAAATGCTCTGTTAAACTCAGTGTAAAACTTGGTGTGATTTTTTTTTTTTTGGCTGTGCCATGGGGCATTCGGGATCTTAGTTCCCTAATCAGGGAGCAAACCCATGCCGCCCTGCAGTGGAAGTGCCAGGTCCTAACACCTAGACCACCAGGGAAGTCTCTGGTGTGCCTTGCAATGGTGTGAGAAGGTCATCATCTGGGGAAACCATTCCTCACCTCGGTATCCAGATGTCAGTCATGGCAAAGTGAAAGTGTACAGAAAGGAAGGTGATATTTAGGAAGCTCTGAAAGATGACAGCTGGTTGGAGGGAGGATTCATCACGGCCGTGCAGGAGCACGGCACTGCTGTCATCAAGGCTTGGAACCTATCCAGCGCAGCGTTGGCTGCAGAAGCCGTCGGGACCACTTCAGACACATCCAGATTGGAACCCCAAACGGAGAATTTGTGTCCTTTACGTTTTATCTCTAAGGCAACTTTTACAGTATTCTGGGAGATCTGCTCTACTCATTACCTGTTATAATCAAGAACAAGACCGGCAGGGTGGTTGAAGGTCTCCTTATTAATGATTTCTCAGATGAGAGAAGATGGATCTTACTGCAAGGGAACCGGCAAAAAAAAAAAAAAAAAAAGAAACTGCATTTGCATTACTTTCCTCTGCATGACTAGACAATCACTCTGATGCCACTAAGTGCCCTGAAGCGGAAAAACTCTAAAGGCTGTCTTTGACGCTAGTATCAAATAATGATAAGGCTATACCTAAATTGTGAAAACAACACATTTTAAAAATAGTGTGTTTCTTGGTATAAATTGGTGACAATTTATCATCATGCTGTTAGTGCTGCATCCTAAATAAAATATGTATTCAAAAAAAGGGAATCTAGTCAATTATTAAGTAACTTAGCTAACAGAACAAACTTTTGCAGTTTAGCACTCTTTGAAAACAAATATACATAAGGAAACAAAACCCAGAACTCAGCAGGCTCACACTTAGAATGCCCAGCATGCAATTCACATTTGCTAGACATGCAGAGAAGTATGAACTTGTTTCTCATATCAGATTTATAATCCGGCAATAGAAACAAACCAGGAAGTGATATAGATGATGGCATTAGCAAATAAGAATGATAAAAGAGCTATTTTAAACATATTCAAGTATTTAAAGGAAAATGTGAATATAAAGAAGAGGAAAGAGAAGATTTTTTAAAAACATCGAGTATAATTTTCTAGGATTGAAAACTACAGCAATTGAAGTAGGAATTTTACTAAATGCCCTTAAAATATATTAGATACTATAAACGAAGAAAAAAATCAGTGAAATTTGAGATATATTAAAAACAACTGAACCATCCAAACTGAAGTGCAGACAGGAAAAGAAAAACCTCTAGAAGCAAACTGAAACATCAGCAATGAAAGCAGAGCCTCAGTAGCCTATGGAGGAAAAAAATTGAGTAGTAACTATTTAAAATGTTATTCCCAGGTGGCGCTAGTGGTAAAGAACCCAGCTACCAATGCAGGAGACCTAAGGATGTGGGTTCAATCCCTGGGTCAGGAAGATCCCCCGGAGGCGGGCACAGCAAGCTACTCCTGTGGAAGCCTGGTTCCTCCGATCCGTTTCTCTTCCTCAAGATTGCTTTTGCTATTCAGTCTTTTGTGTTTCCATAACAATTTTAAGTTTTTTTTGGTTCTGGTTCTGGAGAAGGCAATGGCAACCCACTCCAGGACTCTTGCCTGGAAAACCCCATGGACAGAGGACCCTGGTAGGATACAGTCCATGGGATTGCAAAGAGTCAGACATGACTGAGTGACTCCACTTTCACTTTTCTGTGAAAAATGCCACTGGCAACTTGACAGGGATTGCACTGCATCTGCAGACTGCCTTGGGGAGTATAGTCGCATGGACGACACTGACTCTCCCACTCCGCAAGCATGGCGTACCTTGGGTAGTATAGTCATACTGACAATATTGAGTCTCCCAATCCACAGGCATGGTGTATCTTTCCATCTGTGTCTGTCTTCTTTGATTTATTTCATCAGCATCTTACAGTTTTTAGAGTACAGGTGGTTTGTCTCCTTAGGCAGGTTTATTCCTAAGTATTTCATTCTTTTTTGTGCGGTGGTAAATTGAATTGTTTTTTTGAATTTCTCTTTCTGATCTTTTGTTGTTAGTGTATAGAAATGCAACATATCTCTATGTATTGATTTTGTAACTTGCAAATTCATTGATGAGTGTTACTAGATTGACAGATGAGCTCTAGCAGTTTTCTTATAACATCTTTTGGGCTTTCTATGCATTAGTATCATGTCATCTGCAAACAGTGACAGTTTAACTTTTTTTCCATATTCGATTCCCTTTACTACTTTTTCTTCTCTATTGCCATAGTTAGGACTTCCAAAACTATGCTGAATAAAAGTGATGAGAGTGGATATCCTTGAAATGAAACTAGATCATTCTTTAACAAAATACACAAAAATAAGCTCAAAATGGATTAAAGATCTAACCATGAGACCAAAAACTATAAAACTCCTAAAGGAAAACATACACAGAACACTGACATAAATCATAGTAATATCTTTTTCAGTTCGTCTCCCCAAATAATGGAAATAAAAACAAAAATAAACCAGTGGGACCTACTTAAACTCATGCACAGCAAAGGAAACAATAAACAAAATGAACAGACAATGCACAGACTGGGAGAAAATATTTGCAAATGATGTGATTGACAAGGGATTAAGCTCCAAAATTTACAAATAGCTCATGATGTTTAACAGCATCAAAACAAAGAACTCAATCAAAAAATGGGCAGAAGACCTAAACAGACCAAAGAAGCTAATAAACACAAGGAAAGATGCACATCATCATTCATTATTAAAGAAATGCAAATCAAAACTACAAGGAGGTTACCACCTCGCACCAGTCAGAATGGCCATCATCAAAAAATCGACAAACAATAAAGGCTGGAGAGGGTGTGGAGAAAAGTGAATCCTCTTACACTGTCAGTGGGAGTGCAACCTGCACAACCATTATGGAGAACAGCGTGGAGATTCCTTAAAAAACCAGGAATAAAACTACCATATGACCCAGCAATCCCACTCCTGGGTATGCAGCCTGAGGAAACCATAGTTGAGACAGACACACATACCCCAATGTTCACTGCAGCACTATTTACAACAGCTAGGACATGGAAGCACCTAGATGTCCATCGACAGATGAATAGACAAGGAAGTTGCGGTACGTATACACAGTGGAATACCGCTCAGCTATAAAAAGCAATGTATTTGAGTCCGTTCTAATGAGGTAGATGAACCTAAAGCCTATTATACAGAGTGGAGTGAGTCAGGAAGAGAAAGACAAATATCATATTCTGCCATATTTTTAAATGGATAACCAACAAGGACCTACTGTACAGCACATGGGCTTCTGCTCCATGCTACGGGCAAGCCTGAACTGGAGGGGAGGCTGAGGGAGAAAGGATACATGCGTACACAAGGCTGAGTCCCCTCACTGCTCACCTGGGACTATCCCAACACTGGTCATGGGCTATACTCCAACTCAAAACAACATCGTCTAAAAAATATATCAGAAAAAGTAGAACAAATAACACTAGCAGATTAAGAGGGAAATTGTGTAATGGTAGGGTATATATAACAACCCTAATGTGTAAACACCCAATAAAAGACCTATGCAATACACGAATCCAGACCTCACAGAATGAAAAGTGCAGCTATTGAACAGATCTACAGAGATTTCTTTATTCATCTCAGTAATTGTTAGAACAAGTAGACGGAACTCAGTAAAACTACAGAAAGTCTGAACAACACTATCATCCACTTGAACTAGCCATTTATAAAATTCTCTTCGCTCTCCCCAACAAGAGAACATACACTATTCAGGTGCAAGTGAAAATTTCACCAAGAATGCTGGAAGATAAAACTAGTATCGATAACTTGAAAAGACAGAAATGCTAGAGTATATGCTCTAGACAACAATGGAGTTAAATTAGAAAACAGTAACAAAAGCTATATGGGAAATTCTTAAATATTTGGAAAATGAACAACCTATTTCCTAATAACTGATGGGTCAAAAAAGAGATCAGGGGAATATCAGAAAATATTTATAACTAAATGGAAATTAGGATAAAATATATATAAATTTGGGGGATATATCTAAACGAGGGCTCAGAAGAAACCTGTGCTTTAAATGCTTATTGTAGAAAAGAAAAAAGGTCTTGAGTGAATAATGTAAACTTTCATCTTAAAGAGTGAGAAAAAGAAGAGAAAATAAGCCCCACATAATACAAATACGGTAATGATAAAGGTAAAATAAACAAAACAAAACAGAAGATGAACAGACAATAAAGTTAATGAAACCAAAGCTTCTTTCTTTGAAGAGATCAAACGAAATACTTTTAACTAAGCCTATTGATTGAAAACAGAGAAAACATAAAATACTAATATTAGTAATAAATGAGACATGAAATATAGAACAAATGTTAAAGAATAATAGAGGAATATAATAAATAACTTTAGGCTAATAAATATGACAAGTGAAATGGAAAAAAAAATCTTGACAGACACAAATTTCCAAAATTGGCACAAAAAAGACATAGAAAATTAAAATTTTAAACTATATACAAAAGTAAATTCATAATTAACATTTTCTCCAAAAGGAGACTCTTGCCCTAGACAGCTTCACTGATGAAAGCTTCATGTAAATCAACTATACTTCAATAAAAATAAACTACAATTTTTTGGAAAACCTTTTAAACATTTAAGAAATAAATAATAAAAATATTACACAGCTTCTTCAGAAAATAGATAAGGAATTTTTATGCTCATTTTATTGGGCCAAGCTTACCCTGAAAACAAACCTAGAAAAAGACACTACAAGAAAACTATAGACCAATATTCCCAAAGAACTTGGATTTCTTAATATTTTTAAAATTTAGCTCATAGAATCCAGCAGTATATAAAAAGTATAATACACCAAGAACAAGTGTGGTTTACCTCAGGAATATAAGGTTGGTTTAACATTAATCAATTTAATCCATCATCTCAACAATCTAAAAAGGAAAAAGAAAAATAAAGAGATAAGATCATCTCAATAGAAGCCCCTTGAAAGCAATAGATAAAACTCAACATCAATTCATGATAAAAACTCTCAGGAAACTAGCAAAGTTGTTTGTTTCTCAGCAAACTTCCTCAACCTGGCAAAGGACATATGCAAAAAATCTAGAGATAATATCATATTTAATAGTAAAACACTGAGTCATTTCCCTAAAATTAGTAACAAGGATGCTCTTTCTTATTACTTCTGTTTAGCTTTGTACTGTGTATTCTAGTCAGTACAATAAAATGGGAAAGTAAATAAAAGCATGCAGAATGGAAAGGAAAAAGTAAAACCACTAGAACTAATAAATTTATTAGCAAGGCCTCAGTATACCATGCCAATATTAACACATCAAATTACTTAAATATACTATCAATGAACCATTAGGAAAGGAAATTAAGAATCCATTTACAATAGCATTAAAAATGTAAAATACTTTAGGATAAGTGTCTGCTATACCAGTATTATCAAAAATATAAAATATTGCTAAGAGAAAATATTGCTAAGATCTAAATAAACTGAGATCTATACTATATTAGAAGACTAAATATCTTTCTTAAAAGAAATTTTTATTGATTGATTTACATCCAATTTATTTACTGGATGCACCAATCTTCGTTGCTGCTTGTAGGCTTTCTCCAGTTGCAGCAAAGTGGGCTCTTCTCTAGTTCCATACTGGGGACTCCTCCTTGTGGTGGCTTCTCTTATGGGTAAGCACGGGCCCCTGAGCATGAGGGCCTCCAGAACTGCTGTGTCAGTAGATCCGGCTCGGGGGCTGGAGATCACAGGCTCACTAGTTGTGACACGTGGGCTTCACTGCTCCACAGCGTGTGGGATCCTCCCAGACCAGCAATCAAACCCACCTTCCCTGCATTTGCAGTCAGATTCCCAGCCACTTGACGACCAGGGAAGTCCCCTAAACACTTCTAATGTGTCAATTTTTCCTAAATTGATCTATATATTAACAATCCCAAACTCCTAGAGGTATTTTTTAAATAAAAATTAAATATCCAATTTTAAAATTTATATGGAAATGCAAAGAACCTGGGAAAGTCAAAACCATTTTGAAAAGAACAACAAATTCGGAAAATTTACACTTCCTGGTATCCATACTTTCCAAAATTATTATAGTGAATACAGTGTGATAAAGATAGGATTACAGTTAAATGGAATGGATTAAAGAGTCCAAAATGACACTGAGTTTTCCCAAAGTTAAAGGACTGTCTTTTCAACCAAAGGTGTTGAAATAATAGTATATCCATTTAGGAAAAAAGTAACATTGATGATTTCCTTGAGGATACCTTATGCAAAAATTGATTTGAAATATATTATAGTTGCAAATGAAAAGGTTAAAACTGTAAATTTCAAGAAGAAAACATAAAAAAATTCTTTTCTCTATTGCAGTAGGTAAACTTTATTTTCTCTATAGGAATAGGTAAACTTTTTTAAACATGTCATTCAAAAAGGATGAGTCACAAAACAAAGAGTTAATAAACTGAACTTTAGCAAAATAAAAGCTCTATTCTTCAAAAGACATTGTTAAGAAAATGAGAAGCAAGTTTCACTGCTTTTGTGTAAAACATTTCCCTAAAGCTCAGTGACTGAAAACAACAATAAACAATGATCATCTCTTCCAGTTTTTGTGGATTAGGAATCCGTGCATTTCTTGGCTGTGCAGTTGTGGCCTGGAATGCCACATGCAGTCATCTGAAGGCTGGACAGAAGCTGGAGGACGCATTTCTAAGGTGCCACATCTGACTGGCAAGTTGCTGCTGGCTGTGTATCAACAGGTCTTAGTTCTTCTCTTCCCAAAGACATTCTTTCGAGCAAGCAATCCAAGAAGAAAGGATAAAAGCTGCAAATGACTTTCACGGCCTGATACCAGGAGTCACAGACCACTGCTTTCACAATTCCTTCCTGAAATACTCTGTGTCTAGAAATTCTTTACCACTTCCCAATTCCTCTTGGAAAACCTGACCCGGGTCTGCTCTAAAGATGAGAAGACTGTCTGTCCAAGAGCATAGGTACCAGGAGGCCAAGATCACTAGGGTCCATCTTGGAGGCCTGCCTATCACAGCAAGCCACAGTCTGAGAAAAGATTCACAACCAACGTATCTGGCAAAGGATTGGTGTACGGACCATACAGAGAACAGACAAAAACAATCTGAAAAGGACAAAACACTGGAACATACAGTGAACAAAAGGAAATAAACAAATGGGCCATAATCACACGAGAAGATACTCAACATCATTGGTTATCAGGAAAACCAAAATTAAAACACAGTGGCTTACCCTTACACATTGTTAGAATGGCTAAAATCAGAAAGGGCTGACATTACCAAGTGTTCAAAGGAAATAGAAGAGCTGGAACTCCCATACATTGCTGGTGGGGATGAAAAATGGTACAACCACTTTGGAGAAGAGTTTGGCAGTTTCTTATAATTAAATATATACTTACCAGGTGACCTAGCAATTACACTCCTAGGCATTATTTAGCCAGGAAAAATACAAACATATGTCACGACAAAGACTTTTAACCCAATGTTCATAGAATCTTTAGTCATTAAAGCCAAAAAAAAAAAAAAAGTCAAGAAGCAACAGTTAGACATGAAACAAAGGATGGCTTCAAAATTGCGAAAGGAGTACAGCAAGGCTGTATTTTGTCACCCCACTTATTTATCTTATATGCAGAGTACATAATGTGCAATGCCAGGCTGGATGAATCACAAGCAAGAATCAAGACTGCACGGAGAAATATCAACAATCTCAGATATGCTGATGATACTATTCTAATGGCAGAAAGTGAAGAGGAACTAAAGAGCCTTTTTGATGAGGCTGAAAGAGGAGAGTGAAAAAGCTGGCTTAAAACTCAGCTTTGAAAAATCTAAGATCATGGCATCCAGTCCCATCACTTTACAGCAAACAGAAAGGTAAAAAGTGGAAGCAGTGACAGATTTTATTTTCTTGGGTTCCAAAATCACTACAGACAGTGACGACAGCCATGAAATTAAAAGACGGTTGCTTCTTGGGAGGAAAACTATGACAAATCTAGACAGCATATTAAGAAGCAGAGGTATCATTTTGCCGATCAACATGCATATATGCAAAGCTAAGGTTTTTCTCAGTAGTCATGTACAGTGAGAGTTAGACCATAAAGAATGCTGAACTCTGAAGAACTTCTGCTCTCCAACTGTGGTGCTGGAGAAGACTTTTGAGAGCCCCTTGGACTGCAAGGAGATCAAACCAGTTCATCCCAAAAGAAATCAACCCTGAATATTCATTGGAAGGACTGAAGCTGAGGCTGAAGCTTCAATACTTTGGCCACCTGATGTGAAGAGCCGATCCACTGGAAACGACCCTGATGCTGGGAAAGACTGAAGCCAAAAGGAGAAGGGGGCATCAGAAGATAAGATGGTTGGATGGTATCGCCAACTCAATGGACACGAATTGGAGCAAACAGCAGGAGATGGTGAAGGACAGGGAAGCTTGGTGGACTGTAGTCCATGGGGTCACAGAGTTGGACACGACTTAGTGACTGAACAACAAAGCCAGAAACTGGAAACAAATTCAATGTTTACCAATAAGACAAATATAGGGAGGCACTAGGGCCAATTTCTAAGTTTGGCAAATCAATACAATAGACTAATAAGTCAGCAATGAGATAAGAAGTAACTACTGCTGCACAAAACAACAGGAATGTATCTTTGAAATATGCTGACCTGAAGAAGTCAGACCTGAAAATACACACTGTATGATTCCATTTATACCAAATCCTTGAAAAAGAAAAAAAAAAATCCTCTAGTGACAGAAAGCAGATTGGTGGTTGCCTAGGACCAGGGGTAAAACAAGGTAAAGTGGTACTTAGATGAGCAAAGGACGTGAAATGAGTCCGTGTAAAAGAGAGAGAGTAGACGTGAGGGGAAAACGGACAGGCTAGCGCAGGGTTTCTCGTCTTCAGCATACCGCCATTTTGGATCTGCTAATTCTTTGCTTCTGTGGGGTGTGTGTGTGTGTGTGTGTTGGCCTGTGCACTGAAGGATGTTCAGCAGTCTCTGGCCTCTACCCACAAGAAGCCAACGGAAACCTTTCCCAGCTCCCTAGCTGTTATTAATACAGGTAAAAATGGCTCACAACATTAACAAATGTCCCGAGACACAAGATGGTCCCCAACTGAGAACCACTGGGTCAGTCTGTTTATCACATTGCTGTGTAAAAAATTATCCCCCCAATTTAGTGGCTTAAAACAGTGAACAATTTATTACCTCACAGTGACTGTATGGGTCAGGGATTTGAGGATGAGTTGGGGGTTTCTGGTTAAGGTCTCCCATGAGGTTGTGTTCAAGATGTCTACATCATCTGATGCCTGACTGGGGCTGGTGGACCCACTTCCAAGAGGGCTCCATATACTTAGAGATTGGCAGGAGGTCACATCCTTGCTGGTTGCTGGCAAGATACTCAGTTCCTTGCCATGTGTGCATCTGATAAGGCTATTGATACGTCTTCATGACACGTAAACTGCCTTCCTCAGAGCAAGTGATCTAAGAGAGAGTTGACAGGAGCCACGACACCTTTTTAAGACCTGCTCTTGGAAAGTACATACTGTCACTTTTATGGTATTGTAGCCATTAGAAATGTCAGTAAATACAACCCACATTCATTTCAAAGGGACTTAGTCTCTACTTTTTGAAGGGAGGAGTACTGGGTAAATTCATGGGCATATTTTCCAATCTTCAGAGATGGAGAGAGATTTTTTAACAAAGGAGCTGGGGGAAACCATGAGCTACTTAGAAAAAGAAAACGTAGATGACAGTAAATTAAATCTGAAAGGATTAAATTATTTAAAGGATAAAACAAAATGATCATGTAGAAAAACTCAAAGGCAGATAAATGACATGATCTCAGGGTGGTAATGGAGTTGTGAAGCAAAAAATAATAGAAGAAAACAAAAATGAGAAAGTAATAATCTTATCTCACATCAATATCTCAGTTCAGTTCAGTTCAATTGTTCAGTAGTGTCCAATTCTTTGTGACCCCATGAACTGCAGCACACCAGGCCTCCTTGTCCATCACCAACTTCCAGAGCTTTCTCAAACTCATGTCCAACGAGTGGGTGATGCCATTCAACCATCTCATCCTCTGTCGTCCCCTTCTCCTCCTGCCTTCAATCTTCCCCAGCATCACGGTCTTTTCCACTGAGTCAGTTCTTCTCATCAGGTTGCCAAAGCATTGTAGTTTCAGCTTTAGCATCATCCTTCCAATGAATATTCAGGACTGATTTCCTTTAGGATGGACTGGTTGGATCTCTTTGCAGTCCAAGGAACTCTCAAGAATCTTCTCCAACACCACAGTTGAAAAGCAGCAATTCTTCGGTGCTCAGCTTTCTTTATGGTCCAACACTCACATCCATACATGACTACTGGAAAAACCATAGCTTTGACTAGATGGACCTTTGCTGGCAAAGTAATGCCTCTGCGTTTTAATATGCTGTTAAGGTTGGTTGCTCTTTTCTTTCAAGGAGTAAGCGTCTTTTAATTTCATGGCTGCAGTCACCATCTGCAGTGATTTTGGAGCCCAAGAAAATAAAGTCTGTCATTGTTTCCAATGTTTCCCCACCTATTTGCCATGAAATGAGGGGACTGGATGCCATGATCTTAGTTTTTTGAATGCTGAATTTTAAGTCAGTATCTACACTATATGAATGTATCTACATTCATATCATCAATATCTACATTATATCAGTTTTACATAACAATGTCTGTATTGTATATTACAATATCTACATTATATAAATAGATTTTTGTGAATACTCTAGCAAAAAAATGGACAATGGACCAACAATAAGACACAATTTTTGCCCTGTGATGAGAATATACCCAGACAAGACTTATACCATGATGACTCTGGCACAGTGAATAAGGACAATCACATGCTCTCACACAGTGCTGTGGGAAAACTGAGAATGAAAATTAAAATATCAGTAATCTATTATGCGCTACATAGTTCTAGGTATTTTATTTGTAGCAACTCATTTTCTTTTTAGTACAACATCATGTGGTGGTATTAAACCAACTTTCTGGCTGAGGCACAGACTAAAGATTTTGGCCAAACCTCATAGCTCATAGGAGGCAGGAGTGCTGACTTATTCAATTGACAAGATAGGTATAGAGCCTCAGGCTAACCATACTTACAGAGGGCCATAGGGCTTCCCTCACAGCTCAGTTGGTAAAGAATCCATCGGCAATGCAGGAGACCCCAGTTCGATTCCTGGGTCAGGAAAATCCCCTGGAGAAGGGATAGGTTACCTACTCTAGTATTCTTGGGCTTCCCTGGTGGCTCACCTGGTAAAGAGTTCGCCTGTAATGTGGGAGACCTGGGTTTGATCCTTGGGTTGGGAAGATCCCCTGGAGAAGGGAAAGGCCATCCACACTAGTATTCTGGCCTAGGGAACTCCATGGACTGTATAGTCCATGGGGTTGCAAAGAGGCAGACACGACTAAGCGACTTCCACTATAATGTTTTACTTTCTTTTAAAATCACAAATAAAAAATGAATGCCTAGGCTGAAGAAATGTTTTAGTGTATATTACCAGTATGCTGTCTTTGCTTCAATGCAGTTATAAAAATATAATTTTAAATATTGCTTTATGGAGGAAGAGGCCCAAGTAAAAGCACCTAGAATCCATGAAAATCGGAATGTGATGCTGGGTGGCAGAGCTGTGCTTTTGATTCCAAGCAGTGTGACACCTATGCTGATGTCCTTCCTGAAAGGTAACTTGCCAATATGTTTCAAGAGGGCTAAAATTGTTCACATCTTCAATTACTTTTAAGCATACAAATTATGGCAGTAAGTAAGGACATGGGCAGTGATTTGTGAAAAGGTACTTGTAACAGTGTCCGTTTGAACACCAAAGAAACATTTAATAATGAAAGGCTGGTCCAATGTTGGCTATCAACTTAGGGGACTAGGTGAGTACTAGGAACTTCTGAATGGAGCTCAACAGAGGTGAAAACTGAGGACTCTGGAGAGCAGTAAGGAGAGCAAGAAGCGGGAGGAGGCCTCTGTGTTTGGCAGATGGAGAACAGACCTTGGCCGGGGATGTGTGGGTTTACGTCTCAGAGTGCACTTGCAAGCATGTTCTTGAGTTTATTTTTAAAGGAGCTGGACAAGCAAAAAGGTGAGGGAAAGGTTAGAGGAAACAGTACTCTTCAAAGCAGAGATGAGTGAGCACAGTCAGGAATTTTGAAGACTTTGTCTTAACTGGAGGGAAAAGCCGATGAACGTGAAAAGAATCCTTGAAGATCATGCTAAATTTTGTCTCAAAAGCGCTGATGAGTCAATGAAAGATTTTAAGCAGTGGAGTCATGGGCTCCAAAGTATGTGTTAGAATAATCATTGTGGATACAGCATGCATCAGATCCAAGTAGGAAGTCAGAGGGTAGGAAGTGATGGAGTGGAGAGGAAGAGAATGTGCATTTATTCAGTCAAAAGATTTTTTGCTGAATCCTACAAATATTCATGGAATGCAATGTTCTTGACACACAATTCTTTCAAAGGCTTAGTTATGATGGAAGAAAACAGAGAACCAGAAAGAAGTTTTAAAGTCAAGGGAAACTTTCAGACACAAAGTCTTACCTAATTATCCTAGAGAGTAGTACTAGAAGGGATAACGTTAAAGATATGCCAAGGAGGGCTTCACAGGCAGCAACAGGCAGTGGAGAGGTTCACCTGGAGGGGAGCAGAGACACTCAGCCTGAGACAGAGGAAAACGGGTAAGCTTGGGTGTGGACTTGGGTAATTTATGGAGCTTGGGTGAGGCAGCTGGGCACAAATTTTAGAAATCCATGCTGGATGACCTTTACTATCTCTGTGAAGTAGAGGATCAGTTCATCTGGTGAGTAATGTGGTATTACTGATTTTTATCTGCAGGGTAGCCTGGGTTCTAAATGCAAGGCACAGAACCAAGAGGTCTCCAGACTAGTTGACTCATTAACGAGGATAATAGATCCCTCTTATGGAACTGCTGTTTGGATTAATCGTACAGACACAAGCTCTTGCTTCGTATTTATCATTGTACTCTTGTGGGGGTCATTTCAGTTCAGTCGCTCAGTCGTGTCGGACCCCATGTGTGTGTGTGTGACCCCATGGACTGCAGCACGCGAGGCCTCCCTGTCCATCACCATGTCCTGGAGCTTGCTCAAACTCATGTCCATCCAGTCGGTGATGCCATCCAACCATCTCATCCTCTGTCATCCCCTTCTCCCGGCTTCAATCTGTCCCAGCATCAGGGTCTTTTCCAGTGGGTCTGTTCTTCGCATCACGTGGCCAAAGTGCTGGAGCTCGCGGGGTTAGGAGAGTGAATGCTTAGGTTAGTGGCAAAAGTGGACTAGAAGCTTCTGGTATGACTATGTGCTACATGCAATTATTTTACTCTTGCAATGGTTTGGGGTCAAACACTCAGCGAGGCCAAGGAGTATTTATTGACAGCCTCCTTTTGCGTAAAGCGATCAAGAGAAGAACTCCAGGGGCCGAGAGCCTTACTGGAAGTCCGGCACGGGTTCGGCGGCGAACAGGAAAATCCAGCCGGCAGCACCAACCCCGGGTTCCAGAAGCCTCTTGCCAAATCTCGGCGGCGGCCCCGCCCCCTACCTCCCATTGGCTGGCCTTCCCCGTTCCTCGCCCGCCGCGAAGAGCCGGAGGGGCGGAGCTCTCCACAGGCGGCCGCGGTGGGGGCGGGGCTGGGGGGGGCGCTCCCTCGCTGCGCATGCTCGCGGGGAGCCGGATTCCGGGTCCGGACTTGGAG
>ML661888.1:6547982-6603831 GCA_007570785.1 Antilocapra americana | reverse complement strand
GGGACCCCTCAGGCGGCGGGACCCCTCAGGCGGGGGCCCCTCAGGCGGGGACCCCAGGGCCGGGGACCCCTCAGGCGGGGGCCACTCAGGCGGGGCCCCCGGGGGCGGGGCCCCCCCGGGGGCGGGCCCCCTCAGGGGGGGGCCCCTCAGGCGGGGACCCCAGGGCCGGGGACCCCTCGGGCGGGGACCCCTCAGGCGGGGACCCCAGGGCCGAGACCCCAGGGCCGGGACCCCAGGGCGGCGGGACCCCGGGGCCGTCGGCCCGGCCGCGGCGCGGCGCTCCGAGGTGGCGCGGGCCGGGCCGAGCTGACGAGCGGGCGCCGCGGCTCCCGTGACTCGGCGGCCGCGGCCCCGGGCGGCCCCCGCCGCGCCTCCCCTCGCCCTCGCCCGGCCCGCCGCCCCGGCTTCCGCCTCAGCGCCGCCGTCCGAGGCGAGGGTCCCGCCGCAGGACGCCCGCGGCCCCGGACGCGTCCTCGCTGCCGGCCCTCCCCGACTCTGCGGCCCCCCACCCGACTCGCGCCCCCCCCCCGCCTCCACCTTTGTGACCTGCCGGGTCCCCGTGACCTTGCAGTTTCTACTCGCCTTTATCTTATTGTGACTCGGACCTTTCTCCTTTTCGTCTGTTGAGACGTTTAAACAATTTTTGCCATCTGCCCATTGCCTTTTGCAGCCTTTAAACCATCCGTCTTGTGCACCACAAGCCTTTTCTTTGCTCCATAGGTTTTGGAGTTGAGGTTCCTTTGCTTCACAGTGATTATATGAAACCTTCATCACCAAAGAAGAGAAGTATTTGTTACGTTTGCATTTTTGCTCTTCCAGGATAAAAATTTTTTCCAGGGGCTTTCATGTGGCTTTCTTTTCCTGTTTGATTGGTTTTTATCTCTGTGTGTAACTCGTGTGCAAAAGATGAGAGTTTCTGCTTTAAAATGTTATTGGTAATAGTGTAAAAGGATAAAGTCCAAAGTTATCTTCCCTCTCTTTGGATTTTCTTTTTTTTTTTTTTGCCTGAAATACCCGGTGTACAGTTGTATGTACATTTCTGCAAGGGTTCATGCTTATATATAAATCCACTTTACTTGTCTCATTAAGTCTGTATGTATTATGCAAGCGAAATGGACCTTTTAAAGAAGAAAGGCATTCTTTTATTTATGTGACTTGTTTTTAGTCATAAAGTAGATAATTATCTGTGGCTGAATTCATCACTTTTCATAAATAGTTAATATTTTTTAAATTGAAAACTTAGTGTTTGGAGCTCTTCAAATGGAGAAGTGTAAAGTATGTGGAGAAACCATTCTTTCTCAAGTAGCTTATTCACATTTTCAAATGGGTCTTCCCTTATTACGTAAAACTGTTTATATGACCTACAACATAAGGGCTTTGAAAGGTAGTAACAAAAGGCTATGTTTTTGGAAGCCAGAATGTCGCATGTGAGGTCTCTGCCTTCAAGAGATAATAATCTGCTTATCCTGTGAAGGCTGAAATTTCTACTTCCTTACACGATTGTTAAACATCTGCTGCATGACTGCAGTGTATTTGGGGGAATATAAAGATGAGGGTGTTAACAGTTTCTGCCTTCACAGACTGGTTAGGCAGGTAGGAAGTTCTGTACACAAATGCCTAATTTGTCTTTTAATACATAATGTTAAAAGAATCTGAATCATACTGAATTCAGATTCAGAGGGGTTAGAACTCTCATCTTATTCGGCAAGATAGAATCGGGATTATTTCATAGAGCTTCTGGTTTTTGAAATCTTTGGTTTGAAGAATGAGTATAGACTTTTGATAGACTGTGAAAGGTAATCCAGGCAGTGAGAAGGGATTAAGAGAGCTCAGAGTTTATACATTTGGGGAAAAGGCAAGTATGTTTGGATGAAATATAACTTATTAGTATCAATATAAGGGACCTCCCAGGTGGCACTAGTGGTAAAGAACCCACCTGTTGGTGCAGGAAATGTAAGAGATGTCGGTTCAATCCCTGGGTCAGGAGGATCGCCTGAAGGGGGGCATGGCAACCTACTCCAGTATTCTTGCCTGGAGAATCCCATGGACACAGGATCCTGGCGGGCTACAATCTGTAGGGTTGCAGAAAGTCAGACACAACTGAAGCAACTTAATTTGCATGCACGCATAATGAGTGGTAAATCTTCAAGTAAAAATTTCAACCAGCTTATGGACTGCTTTTAATGCTGGGCATGTGACCTTGGATTTAGTAGGTGACGGGGGTTTTACAGATGATTTTTGAGTTGGGAAGGAAACGATTAAAGCTTTATTTTCAGAGGATTAATCTGGCAGCAGCTTGTAGTGTGAATTGAAGTGGAACTTGTAGGTACAACAGACGTCATTGCTGTGGTCAAAGGTGTGAGGGTCTCAACCCTGCTGGCAGTAGTAGGGATGGAGAAAGGAAGTAGAATAGACAATTTGATAATGAGAGAGAAAAAGAAGAAAGTAACTGAGGTTCTTGTCCAGGCTGGTTGAGAGAATAGTGGTACATTTGGAGCAAGATCCACAGAAGCTTTATCTTCAGTCTGCTCTACAGCGGTAGTTCTCAACCTTTCAGGGATTAGTAACCCTTGCTGAAACTAAAGAAATCTGCCGGCCTGGAAAGTTTCCATATATATCTGTGCTTTGTGGATAATTTTCGAGGTGTCTGGACCACCTAAATCTCATTCCTGGAACCTATGGGCCAGTGGGTTAGGAGCAGCTCTCGGTTACTGGGGACTGAGATTGTTTTAAAACAATAGAACCTTCAAATGTTTCCATTTACCAGTAAGAACTTCTGCTGTAGAGACATACTGTATGTACATCTAGTGACAGTATCTCCTTAGACTTGTGGTTTTTTAGCTTACAGAGAATTTTGACTAACTTATTTACTATTCAGTTACAGAACAGACTAATCCAAGAAGTTAAGTGATTTGTCCCAAGTGTTTCAGTTAGCAAATGGGTTAAGTAGAATCAGGAGTTGATGGACAGTAATGGTTTTCTTGTCTGGAGATGTGTACAACCGATTTACCATCAATTGAATGCAATCACTATCTTTACGTGACCTCATCAATAGGGATTAGATGATCCTGGGAGGTTCCTTCCAGTTCTTAACATTTTGTGATTCTTGGGTTTTAGATTTTTATTAGCTTGTCTGTACCTTTCCTGTTTTCCTTGTACAGGGGAGCTAGTGAGACTGATGGATGAGTTGAGTATCTGGAGATCAGATAGGAATACCAAAACAGTCATGCTCTCATTTATTTCCTTTGTATCTCAGTTTGGGTTGGAGAGGTGGGCTGGAGGGGAAGTAAGTGAAATGAGAAACTTTTAAGAACTTTTATGTTCTATATTCAGGTGTTCCTATTTGAGAATAGTTCTTCATTCAGGAACACTTTATTAAGTAAAAATTAAAACTTTACAGAATACTGAGGTGCGGAGACGTAGTTGGTGATTTTTTTTCATTGGATTAAGTAGCTAACTCTGCCTATTATGGTTAAAGCGTAATTTGATTAGTAAATGATTGACTTTTCTGCCTCTGTAGGATTGTCTTCTGGTGGGGAACCAGAGTAAGTTATTACACAGAATCCTTTATAGCTTTGGAAACTTTGATTCCATAATTATTAGAAAGGCTGGGATCTTTTTTACTCTTTCTATAAAAATATGATGTAATAATGACAAGCACTGAAAGCCAATAAATTAGCCTTAGTCGTGGTTATTGAAATAACTAGCTAGTAATACTTGGGATAGGGCATGGCAACCCACTCCAGTATTCTTGCCTGGAGAACACCATAGACAGAGGAGTCTGGCGGGCTGCAGTCCGTGGGGTCTCAAGGAGTCAGACTTGACTGCGGCGACTTAGCACACACGCATGCATGCAACTAGTAATACATAGTGGAGGAAAAATGTCTGATAAAAGGCACATACAGAGGTGTTTTTTTTAGTCCTTGCTGGTGCTAAGAAGAATATTGTATTTTATATATTACAGTATTCTACACTTTTTTCATCATGGGTTATATACATCATCATTTGATTTTCATGACAACTGAGCAGTAGGTGTGTCAGGAATAATTGCCTTTTAGATGAAGACAGTGAAGCTCGAAGAAGTAAAAAAAACGTGACGTTTCCAGGGTCTATGGCTAGCGAGCTAGCAGGCGCCTACATTAGAGCTAAAACCTATCTTCTTGTTCCTGAGTCAGTATTCTCTTCCCATCAACTGTTCATCTCAAATGGAAATTTAACTGAAGGTTTTATGTGAGGAGTTTGAATTTACCTGTTTGGAACCTGTGGTAAGCTTTTTTACTGTGTAGGTCTGAGCTTGTCTGTTTCCTCCTTTGTGTTAAAATGGTACCTTCATTGTAGTTGCTATTGGCATGTAAATTTGAAAGTTTTTAAGTATTTATCACAAGTAGTTATCCTTCTATCAAGAAAAAAGTAAAAGGTGATTTCTTATCTGAAAAAGCACATTGCTAAAATGTAGATGTTAATTTCCTTTGAAAATCTGTTGGTTTTAATTCACCTGTTTTTACAGAAGAAGTTTGTTCTTTTATAAACTTTTTAATGAAGCTTTGTCTATGAAAATTTGTATTTTGGGGGCACATAAATCAGGAACTGATTTTCAAAAGTGTATATCATGATACTTCACAGCTTTTGCCAGTATGTAAGAAGCTTTATCATTTAAAAAGAAATTTGCCTTAAAAGCTCTTGGGGTACATTTCAAATTCATATGTTTAAACGACTTTTTTGGGGCATATATTTTGTAAAGCTGGTTTGTCAGGTAATTCCTAAGGTCTAAGAAAGACCTGTGTCTGCCTTGACTCTCCTGGAGCCTGTTGTTTGCTCGTAGCACGCTCTGGTGTCCCTGCTGCCTGGCCGTTCGTTCGTGGGCCCAGGGCTGGGCGGGCAGGGCGGTAAGGATGGCGCAGGAGCCTGCGCTCTGGGGGCAGGGAGCCGAGGGGAGGCCCAGGGCTGGGCGGGCAGGGCCGCGAGGACAGTGCAGGAGCCTGCACTCTGGGAACAGGGAGCCGAGGGGAGGCCCTGACGGCGGGAAGGGCATGGACTTCATCTGGGATTATGTGAATAGTTCCGGTTGTGATAATTTACCTTTGTCATTTTTTATGGGTTTTGAACAAATTAGGCAGAAAGACAAGGGGAGCAGAGGAGCCTTGCTTTGGTTACTTGCTACTGTGTAACATACATGAAACTAAATGGCTGAACAACCAGGCTTTTTCAGGGGGTGTTTTTTGGGTTTTTCTTTTTTGTTGCTGTTCTCTTTTTTGTTTTTGGTTCAGGCTTGCTCTCTGGGCTGGGCCACTTGAGCAGTTGCGCTGGTTTGGCTGGTGGTAGCTTTAATGGCTAGCATTCAGTTAGGTGCTGGTCTTCTCTCTCTCTCCGCCCCCCTCTTTCTCATCTGCCACACAGTCTCCTCTCAGGGCCTCTTTTCTCCACGTGGCCTTTCCAGGATTGCTGGCCTCACATAGTGGCTAAGGGCTTCCAGGAGTGCAAAAGCAGAAGCCACCAGACCTTCTTAAGGCATAGGCTTGGCACCAGCCCATTTCTGCCACATTCTGTTGGTTAAAGCAGATGACAGGTCTAGCCCAGATTCAAGGCAGAGGGACTAGACAAGTACGTGAATCCCAGGAACCGGGCTTCTGGAAAACTGTTTTGGAAGCTGAGACTTGAGCTGCTTGGTACTTTTAGTTCTTGGAGTCTGGGCCTGTCAGATGGAAAGCTGAGTCTCAAATGCATATGATAGCGTGTTTGGCTTGTTACACAGATGGGAATAGCCAGTCCTCCTGGGGTAGAAGAGAAAGTTTGGGGTCTCTGGGATTTGACCCAGTGTGCCACCGTAATGGTCAGGATCGACTTGATGTACTTCAGGGTAAGAATGTTCTAGATCTAGAGCTCAGGCCCCTGTGAAGCAGTGATTTACCCAGTTTAACTGTTCGGACCAGACAAATCCCAGTCAGCATCCTGTGCATTAAATAGGCAGAGATCGATTAGCCCTTGTCATTAGATGCCAGACCTGGGGTAGCAGAACTCCAGGCTCGAACTTGACTAACCTTGAGCCTTGAGCAAACTGATGCCTCACAAATAGTATTCTCTGTTTGCAATGCTGGAGAAAGTTTAGGATAGCCACCCTTTCTTGGAGAGAGTATTATAATGGAGAGACTACTCTTTCCTTATGGAGACTGGAATGGAAGTCCTGTCTCCTTAGCAATGTGTAAGGAGTAGTAAGGGGGTGCTTCTCCTTCCCAGGAACAGGTAGGTTCATTGATGCTACCAGAGTGTTCTCATCTCATCTGTATCTCACTGTCACTATCTCAGTAGAATTTTTTTTTTTTTTAGTTATATGCTAAGTAATATTATGGCTAACTATGGAATGAAGAAAATAATGTATGTTTTGCTGTTATTACATTGTAGTTTCTGCGTAGAATAATGAATCAATATATTTCATTTGAAGAATTTAGGTGTAGATTTGGAACATTTTTTAATTTTGAGTAGATTTAAAAATGGGCCCCTGCCTCCTGGTGCAAATCTCTTTGCAAATTTCTGAGTATAGTAGGATGTTGGCTGTTGTGGGCAGAACTTGGTAATTGAGTGTATATACTGAGAAACATTATTTATATAAATAGGAGCTGCTGGGGCAGAGAGAAAGGTGTAGATCGAATTACCTTAAGGTGTTTCTTTATGGCCCTCTTCCCTGTCCTAAATTACACGAGTGGTTTAAAAATGTGCTAGCATTAACAGAATTGCAGGTGTGATAGCTTTTTATTTAACTAAGGAAAACAAGTTCTTTGATAGCTGTTTAGTATACCCGTAATTAGGACCACACAGGACAGGTAGAAGCAAACTGACTTGCGTCCTGACTTGAAGTCGGATACTCCTGTCGTACCTTAGCTCCAGCTTGCCAAGGGGCACCACGCTTTGTGTTTAGTTAGTATGGGGAGGAGAATTAGTCAAATGAGCTTGCTCTGTATAAATTAGGGCATACTTACTTTACCTCAGAAGTAAATAAATTAGATCTTTCTGCTCCTAAATTCAGTTTAAGAATTAAAGGCATTCCTGCACGTTGGTCAAGAGCTGTAGCTTTGGAGTCAGGCTTACCTGCGTTCTGTTAGTGATGGTTAATAGCAGGGTTACCTCAGTGTCTTCTTCTGTAGAAGGAAAAAAATATATATCTTCTGGGTTTTTGTGAGGGTTCATTGAAATATTATTTGTAAAGCAGAAAGAAAATGTGGTCCGTTGGACATTAACAGCCCTTGAATCATTTTTACTGCCCTCAATTCATTATTATTAACGAGTTGAAAATTTTCTGTGAGCCACTCATTTCTCAAGGACAGATGTAGTTTAGTTTGACATAGGCAAAGCCACATGTCAAATCTCACCTCTTAGTTTAAAAAATAAGTTGCCGAAAGGTTAGGAGTGAATCTGAGAAAGATACTGACTCAGCATGGCTGCAGTATATCAGCTGGTGATGGTTTGGCTGCACAGTCTGGGAACAAGAAACTGTTAACACCATCAGTGGACGAAATACAGGGTGGGTCATAAGTTGTCAAGGTGCAGTCCCTGTGTCATGGTTGTCTGGTCTACCAACATATTGCTTAAATGTAGGTTTTGTACTCTTCAACATAAATGGTATGGTCTTGGTGGTGCTCAGGAATCTTCATTTTTAGTAAATACCCCAGATGATTTTGTACACATTAGTTTGAGAGCTGTTGGTATAAACTGAATGGATAATTTGGGGTCTGGTATTCTTTGAGATCACTTTTTAACCTATAGGGTTCAATAAATTGTTCAGTCACTCATCCGTGTCCGACTCTTTGCGACCCTATGAACTACAGCACACCAGGCTTCCCCCTCCTTCACCATCTCCCGGAGTCTGCCCAAACTCATGTCCGCTGAGTCTGTGATGCCATCCAGCCGTCTCATCCTCTGTAGTCCCCTTCTCCTCTTGCCCTCAGTCTTTGCCAGCAAATATTGGTCTTTTCCATTGAGTCAGCTCTTTGCATCAGGTGGCCAAAGTATTAGAGCTTCAACTTCAGCATCAGTCCTTCCAGTGAATATTCAGGATTTCCTTTAGGATTGACTGGTTTGATCTTGCAGTCCAAGGGACTCTCAAGAGTCTTCTCCTGCACCACGGTTTGAAGGCATCAGTTCTTAGGTGCTCAGCCTTTTTTATTGTCCAGAGCTCACATCCGTACCTGACTATTGGAAAAAACATAGCTTTGACAATACAGACCTTTGTCGGCAAAGTAATGTCTCTGTTTTTTAATATGCTGTCTAGGTTAGTCATAGCTTTCCTTCCAAGGGGCAGGACATTTAATTTCATGGCTGCAGTCACTGTGCACGTTGATTTTGGAGCCCAGGAAATACATATGTGTAATGTAAATACAAAGAGAACTTAACATATGAACCTTTCAGTTATTTAAAGACACTGAAGACAATTGTCCGGCTTCCCAGGTAGCTCAGTGGGCGAAGAATCCACCTGCAGTGCAGGAGATGAGGGTTTAATCCCTAATATCCCCCGGAGGAGGAAATAACAACCCACTCCAGTATTTTTGCCTGGAAAATCCTGGAGAGAGGAGCCTGGTGGGCTACAGTCAGTCTGTAGAGTTGCAAGGAGTCGGACATGACTGAAAGACTGAATATGAGCAAGAAAATTGTCAAGGACTTGCTCCAAGCAACCTATAGAAACCTAATACGTAGTGGGTACAGTGAGAAGTAGGCAAGAGGAGTAACCCTGAAAGAGGCACCCATCATGATTCGTTGTTTAAAAAATCTCCCTATATTTCTACAAAATATGTTTTTATGAATGAAGGTATTTCTTTTTTAAAAACTGCCCTAGCTGAAACAGTTATTTATCCAGTAATCTTACTGCTTTTCACTTAGTTAAGATTAAACTAAGCTACTCAGAAATGGAGATTTTGAATGAAGTGTGTTTAATTTGGAATTTGGTCTTTCGGGTAGAAAGTAATTTGAATGGGGCCGTGATCTATCTTTTGTGGAGAAAAGCCATTGCTTAGAATACGGATATTGATTTGAGAAGAAAGTCGTGAGAGAAACTTTAAATTTTAAATCGACCAATCCAAAAGAAAAGACAAAGCCTTGCAGCTTATTTTCCCTGACTTGTGCTCGGAGGGGTGGTCCTGGCGGCTGTGGCTGTGGCTGTGGCCTCCTCAGTCCTGTGACCCTCTCTCTCGTTGGAACAGCAGGTTCCACTGGGGCTGTTCCTGGAAAAACTGAGGCCATGTAAAAACCTTATTTTTGTCGTCTTAGTACATTTTGTGGTTAAAAAACGTGCTAAACATATGATTCTTTCTAAATTTGAGTGGAAAGGATCAGTTGGTGTTTGTTTAAGGAGCCCGTTTTTGTTTTCACTGACTGACCAGTTCTTTGGGAAGCAAAGCGACGACAAACTCATCTCTTTTTGTCTTTCGATCAGGAAATGTGTTGATGTTTAGATGTGACTACCCAGAAAGGAAAGTGTACGTCATACTCAGGAATTTCACTGTGTGACATTAAAATTTTTTGGTAATTACAATTTGTTTTAAAAACTTTCATTGTGATTTAACTTTCCTGTGAAGTATTAGCTAAACCGTTTAAGAGCTTAGGCCTTCAAGTTAGAGAAACCTAGACTTGCGTTCTGGCACTTATTTATTGGTTTGGCTTCCCAGGTAGCTCAGCTGGCAAAGAGTCGGCCTGCCTTTCAGGAGATCGGGATTCGATACCTGGGTCAGGAAGATCCCCTGGAGAAGGGATAGGCGACCCACTCCAGTCTTCTTGGGCTCTCTGGTGGCTCAGACAGTGAAGAATCTGCCTGCAGTGCGGGATACCTGGCTTCGATGCCTGGCTTGGAAAGATCCCCTGGAGGAGGGCATGGCAACCCACTCCAGGATTCTTGCCTGGAGAACCCCTAGGGACAGAGGAGCCCGGCGGCTACATATAGTCCATGGTTGCAGAGTCAGACAGGACTGAGACTAAGCCACACTGCACGACGATCTTGGTAAAGATAGCCTTAGAGTAAGCCCTAGTTTTAGCATGTGTAAACTAGGTATTCACATGTAAAATGGTAATAATAATAATAATGCCTATTTGTTGTTTTATTGCATGACTTAAACCTGACACTTAGTACTGAGTAAATACTCACTAGGATGGCTTTATAATACCTTGTTTTTGGTGTCAAATGCGTTACAGAAATAATTCTCTTTTTTTAAATTTTAGAAATGTGTAATTACTCCATATTCTGTTATATAAAACCCCAATAAAGTCTTAGGGCAGCACTCTACTTTCCTTGGCAAATGTTTAGTTACGGATAAATAAGGACAGTAGATAGCCACACATCTGGTCAAATTTTGCTGCCAGATGAGTTCAGGTCAGTTTGGCTTTTGTCACCACATGAGTTATGAAGTTAAGTTCATAAGAATGGGGGTATCTGAAAGTTCATACTTAGCAGCCTGGTTTAAAAACACTGTTGTGTCCTGGGAGTAGCCGTAAAGTATCTTGAAATCATGTAATTACAACGGAGAGTTTAGCAGTACTGAGTGCCTCTCAAGGGCTTCAGGGTGGTTCTGATCCGGTCCTCACTACATATGCGGGCAGTTTGCTGTGTGTCACTGTGCACCGTGGTCGTGTGGTGGGCGTGCTCCTCAGCCTGCTGGCCTCTGTACTGTTGGGGAAGTATCGATGGGGCAGAAAAGTAGTGGAGTTTCCCAAGAGTAATTGAGACTGTTCCTGGAGTGGGGGTGGTGATGGCAGGGTGTTTAGGAAGTTGCCAGTTATTAGGCGTCTCCTCTATTTCATTCTAGAAACAGTTCCAATTTCTTAGAGTTCGTGTTAACACTTTTCCCCTGCACAAAATCTAAGTTGATATCTTCATTTTACAGGTAAGAAAACCGAGCCTCAGAGAGGGTGGAGAATGCAGCCGAGTAGGGCACTGAAGTTTGGGCTCTGCTGGTGTCACCCAGCATGCTCTTCTCCCACTAGAAGCTGGCATTTGGAACTGAAGAGTTAGGAACCTTTCTGTGTGTCCCTCGGCGGGTCTCTTAATCACCTCTCAGCCTCAGCTTCGGCTCTGATTGGTGACTTGGTGCTTTTTGCTACTTCAGAGCAAATTCTCTGTATTTGAAAAATACCAAGCCTTTAACAGTTTTGAATTTGAAGGAAAGTTTTATAGTCACGTATTATTATAATACTGTACTTTGAAACAAATGACGGATTACTAATGGAAATGTCTGTCATTTTGAAATATGAGATGTTACATAATGTAATTACATGAAATTTGATCTTTGCAGAGTGAGAATGTTATGTTGGCCTGGATGTTTTTCCCCAGAATACGTGGAAATGATTTATTAAACACAGTCCCAGCATTTTACCTTCTTTATTGTTAATGTGTTTATGCTTTTTACACATTTCCTCGTTTTAAAGTACTTTGAGCTTTCAGGGAAAGCATTTTTAGTGACCTAGCTTAAAAGCCCCACAAAACCACTCTATTATAAAGTTGCTTAAGTGATAAAATAGGAAAAGAATAGGAACATCAGATTGATATAGCAGACTATTCATGTTCAGTCTTGGGTTTAACTCAGCATTTCTTTTTTTAATATCCTTTTTGTAACACAAATGTAGTGAAAAGGGCATTGGCTTTGAGCCCAGGAGATCTGGGTTCAAAATTCTGACTCTGACCAGTTTTTGTAACCCTGTGCAATTTATTTAAATTCCTAAAACCTCATTTTCCTTACCTGCTAGAAGAAATAGTAAAGAATGTGAAGGACCTTAGAGACAGGGTTTTTTTTTTTTGGCAACATAACAGACAAATAATAGGAACCTAATAAATGGTCAACGTGATTCTTACTATTTTTGGAGTCAGAAAGCTGGTGATTCGGATTGCAGGTTTAAGGTTGGCCATGTTTCGGTGTCATTTAGGTGCCACGTGAGTGGTGCCCAGCTTCCAGTCTCAGGTGGCTACGCTCTGTCATCTTATTCCTCTGCCTAGGGGGGTATATTTATGAAGCTTTTTTTTAAAGTATTATCTTAAATTGAGTCTATAGGTTTAGAGCCCAAGTTTCAGGACGCTGTTATTTGATTTTTCTTTTAATTGACTTTATGTGCCACAGGAATGAGAAACCTACCTTCTACTGATTCTCATGAAGATGTAGGGAAAATGACCAACTGCAAACATTTTTCTGCTTGAAAAGCTCTCATTAAAAAAGAAAAAGAAAACTTTGGTAATTTGCCATTACAAGCATAATATTTTATAAGAAATTGGGAAACTGCAAATTAGAAACTATGTTTGCATTTTGGTGTAGTTTACCTTTGTTGATGGAAATACATTTTAGTATCAATTCTTTTAAAATAGCAATAGGAATTATCTCTCTAAGTTAAGAATAATTATGAAAAATAAAGTTAGTCAGTAAGTAAAAATGTATTTCTTATTTCATTTTTTGTTTTTAGTGTCCTGAAGGAGGGGGTGGAGCAGGGAGCGAAGGAAAGATTTGTGTGACAGAAGACACAGTAACAGTTCAGGAGTCCTGAGTTTTTGTGTTTAATGACTGTAACTGTTGCCTTGAAAATCAAAATAGTTGCTGCTAAATTTGATGAGTATATTTTATTCCCCATTAAAGTTTTCTAGTAGGTAGAGAACAGACATTTTAATATTCTCTACTTGAAGTGGAGGAAAACTATTAATTTCGTATTTTGGAAAGTTGGTATAAGATACTCGATTATATTTTTATTTATTTATTTTTAATGTAACAAATTCAGGAAAGACTTTTTTCTTTACATTATTGTGTTGGTTTTGCCATACATTGTATTTTTAAAAGGTGCGCTTCCCTGGTGGCTCAGAATGTGAAGCATCTGCCTGCAATGCAGGAGACCTGGGTTTGATCTCCGGCTTGGGAGGATCCCCTGGAGAAAGGAGTGGCTACCTACTCCAGTATCCCTGCCTGGAGAATTCACATGGACAGAGGAACCTGGTGGGCTGCAGTCCATGGGGTCACAGAGTTGGATGCGACTGAGTGACTAACTCTTTTAGAGAGCAACATCACCATCTTGTGGCCTTCTAGAAAATTGTTGCCAAAGGTGTACTGTGAAAACTGCAAGCATCAGTTCAGTTGTTCTCTGATGTGGGCCAAGGACTCAGTCAGATTTGTATTCGGTACCTTTTACTATATGTAAGTGGGAGATGGGAATTAGAAAATAAAATGATTTGTATGCTTTGATTGCAACTTTGTAAAAATAATCGGTATAACAGTATAAAAATGGAAACATATGTGAGTTAGGTTGATGTAAACATTGTGGATGATTGCTACTCTCTCTTTTCATGAAATATGCAGTGTTCATAGTCAAGCAGTTCTGAGCTAGAAAAATCTCAATGTGTTCTGTCTTCCATTTCTGAATTAATAAGATCACAAGGCCAGAGAAGTTTTGATGCCCTGTCTCATTCAGTCATTTAGTGAGACTTTATCTAGAGCAGTGTTTGCTAAGCTGGTGATTCTTAGGAGTATTTTCTATGTGAATTTTTATATGTAAAAATAAAGGAGTGTTTTCTACATGAATTTTTATCCTGTTTTTCTTCATTTTGGAAGTAGTTTTAAAAGGGGACAAAAAATCAATTTGAGAAGTACTATAGTTCACTTAAAAGAGCACCTAAAAATTAAATAAAGCTATTTGATTTTACCCCTGTAATTTACTTAGTTGTTTTTTAAGGTTCATTTTGTTGACAGTAAGTATCCAGATATAATTATCTAAATAGTATTAAGCACTCCTGTGTGCCAAGCTTTGAGGGAGGCATGGTGAATAGGCCAGGAGTTGTCTGTACTCTTGGAATTTACAGTCTAGAATGAAGTGAGAAAAATAAAGCTATTTTGATTAACACAAAAGTTTGAAATCAAAGATTCTGGGGGAAAATAGCTATGCTGCTGCTGCTAAGTTGCTTCAGTTGTGTCCAACTCTGTGCGACCCCATGGACGGCAGCCCACCAGGCTCTGCTGTCCCTGGGACTCTCCAAGCAAGAACGCTGGAGTGGGTTGCCATTTCCTTCTCCAGAGCAGGAAAGGGAAAAGGGAAAGTGAAGTCGCTCAGTCGTGTCCGACTCTTAGCAACCCCATGGATTGTAGCCCATCAGGCTCTTCCATCCATGGGATTTTCCAGGCAAGAGTACTGGAGTGGGGTGCCATAAAATAGCTATAATTTAGGGTAAATACTGATATTTACCATGTGTCAGGCACTACAAAGTGCTTTTGGTGTTTTTTCCTCAGTGTCATCTCTTTATTTTGGAATTTTGCTTTCATTTTTGCATATATATACAAATAAGCTTTTTTGGAAGCTCTGAAACATCTGTGAACAGTATTAGATTGATACAAAAGTAATTGTGGTTTCAGACTGTGAATTTGAAATCATTTTACTAGGCCCAAACACATCTTTATGAATCAAAATAATAAACCGTTACAATCAACACATTTTTGCCATTGAGAAGTAAGTTTGTTTATTGCTGTAGCGTACAAACACTCTTGGAAAACGTTTTCTACTTCCTGCTGGTTGTGGAAGCGTTTTACCTGCCATAAGTTGTTGAGATGCTTGAAGAAGTGGTAAGTTGGTTGGCTAGAGGTCAATATGACAGATGAGGCAAAACTTCGTAGCCCAGTTCGTTCAACTTCTGAAGTGTTGGTTGTGCAGCATGCAGTCAGACGTCCTCATGGAGAAGAATGAGGCCCTTTTTGTTGACCGGTGCTGGCTGCAGGCATTGCAGTTTACAGAGCATCTCGTTCATTTGCTGAGCACACTTTTCAGAAGGAACGGTTTCTCCGGAATTCAGAAAGCTGTAGTGAGTGGATCAGACCGACTGCAGACCAATGACCACTGACCTTTTCTTGGTGCAGTTTTGGCTTTAGGGAGTGCTTTGGAGCTTGTTCTTGGTCTAACCACTGAGCTGCTCGTTGCCGGTTGATGTATAAAATCCACTTTTTGTTGCATGTCACAATCCGATTGAGAAATGGTTTGTTGTTGTTGCGTAGAATAAGAGAAGATGACACTTTAAAAATGACGATTTTTTTATTTTCAGTCAGCTCATAAGGCACCCACTTATTGAGCTTTTTGCCTTTCCACTTTGCTTCAAATGCGGAATGACTGTAGAATGGTCGGTGTTGAGGCAACTTCTCATGTGGTTGTAAGAGGGTCAGCTTTTTTCGATGACTGCTCATCGGTTGTCGTTCACTTCCAATGACCAGCCACTGTCATCATCCTCATCTTCAAGGCTCTCGTGTACTTTGCAAAACTTCTTGAACCACCACTGCACCACTGTGTATGTTAGCAGTTCCTGGGCCAAGTGCGTAAATGTTGCAAGTTGTCTCTGCTGTTTCCTGATCCATTTTGAACTCGATTAAAAAAATCCCTCGAGTTTGCTTTTTGTCTAACATCATTTCTGTAGTCTAAAATAAATGTCAAATAAATGGCAGGTAATAGTCATTAGCAAAAAACCCAAAAAACATAAAGTGAGAAATGAGGCATTAAAATGATATATAACATAACCACATTTACTTAAGAATGTAATCCATTATGACCAAGTTCAGCAGTGCAAAACCGCAGTTACTTTTATCCACGTAGTTTGGCTCTTACGGGTCTGCTAGGCTCTTGTAGCTTACTTGGTCTTGCTACACCATTTCTGTTGGGAAAATCTGTACTGTGTTCTAAGTAGCGGTCTTTCCCCCAGACTTTTAGAGTCTGCTTTATGGTATAATTTGGGGATTAGCTTATGACTTCTGAATTATTTTGACTAGTTAGGGACAGAAAGTTTCACGAGCTCTTCTCTTGTTAATATATTTTTGGATATTTGAGCATTTAATAAGGCAAATGAACATTTTAGGTAACAATTGTCCTCTCCTTTTGTATTGAACTTTTGTTTATTGAGGCTTTATTGTGGGCTGTGGAGATGCAGTCATGGTGGTAAGGTGCAGAGGGACTTGGTGCTCAGAATTATCCAAGCCAGGATGGGAGAGGGTGCAGGTGGCTTATTGTCCCACCTGTGTAGGATTTTCTTTAATATTTTAATTTGAAAGTTTGAGTTCTATGTTATGCAAGTATACTGTTTAACATAGCCACTCTTACCATCTCTACAGGTTAAATATCTTATTCATTGTGAATCTTAGGTTTTTTGAGTATGTAGTAAGGGCTGAGCAGTGGGCCAGGGGCTGGAATTATAAAGATGACAAAGAATAAAGAAATTACCAGTGTGGTGGGGTAGAGAAAAAAAACATGGTTATGGTGCTGTGTTTGCTTGAGCTGAATCTAATGGGATGATTAGAAATTACATGGATGAGCAGTAGAATAACTAGGAGTCACTGGTGCCCGGATGGGTCTGTGAGGAGCAGTGGGGCCCTCTGGCGGAGTCCCCTGGTAATTCTGACATGCAGCTTGATTGAGGAAAGCTAGTAGTGGATTAGAAATGTGTCATTAGTGAGCTTTGGATAAAGGGCTTTTTTTTTTTTTTGAGAAAACCAGTTATTTTAATATTTTATTGAATTTTATGAACAGAGGTGGCAGAGGCTGTGTATACTTAATGCATCTGAATAACCACAAATATTATAGTTTGTTAGTAGCTGGAATAGACCTGTTTCTCTTCTAGACCCTATGCTGTAAGCAGTTCTGCCAAGTCTTTGCTTGTAAATGTGAACTGTGAAGGTGAATTGGAAAGAAAGGAAATCACACATCTGTGGGGATGGGCGCTGCTGCCCACCTGGGCCCAGGTCTTTCCTGTCTGTCTTGAGCTCCTTACTTGCCACGTCCCTGGTAAGGGGTTGTCGCCTGTGTCTATTGACCGCTGTATTCCCCAGTGCCTCAGAGTGCCTCCTTCACCGAGGCAATTGGCAGTTAATCCCCTCCTTAACTTTCCAGTTTCAGAGATACCCGCATTTTCACCCATTCTTTTCCCTCTCTCGTCTCATTTGTGAGGACTGTTTCGCCTCTGTGTTCAGTCTCAGCCAGGGCTTCTCAGAGATCTTGCCTTAGCCGTCATCGCCTTTCCTGTGATGTCAGCATCTTCCTGCCTGAAAGCACATTTAGGTCTCCTCCTCTTCAGAAACAAAGCTGTGTGCCCTCCCTTTAGGACTGTATTTCTTTTCCTTTAGTATCACACATCTGGAAGGTTTCTGGATGTCGATTTGCTTCTGAAGCCTTTGGCCTCTGGGCCTCCCACTCTGTTAAAGTTGCTCTTGTTGAGGGCCTGGTGGCATCCCTGTAGTCTAGTAAACTGTTCTCTCTCACGGATCTTACTGGAGTACTTGCTGGGCCGAGCCACTCTTCTTCTCCTTCACATTCTTAAACTTTTGGTTTAAACTTTTTTCAGTCCTGTGCACCGTCCGTGTCTGCCGTTCAGCCTCTCGATATTGCTGTTCCCTAGGTGCTGTCTGTACTGCTGACCGTGAGCCAGTGGCCTTTCCTGGGGGAAGGACCACCTGTCACAGCAGGTGGCTTCAGTTGGTTCCCGAGCTCCTGCTTATGGGATGTCATGCATACCTTTAACGCCAGCATCTATTTTCTGAGCTCTGTCTCAATTGGTCAGTAATAATTTTGGGGGGCCTTCACTCAGCCAGGCTTGAACCTGGGTTCTGGGAATGAATAAGATAGAATTTCTGCCCTTGGAGGTAGATACAAGGTTGGAGTTAGAAGTAAGAGGATAAAATAACTGAACATAAATGATTGAGAATTACTAGGAAACATAAAATAGGGTGAGGTGGTGGAGTTAAAGGAGTGGGGCTTTTTCTGTGCTGGGCTAACTGGAGATTCCTTTCGAATGGATTCTATTTGAGTGGAGCCCTGAGGCTGAGAAGGTAGCCAGACTGTAAGATGCAGTAGGGAAAACAAAAGAGAAGGGAGGGGAGAGGTACAAGTCTTAGGGCCAGCAGGTCACGTGGAGCCAGGTTTGAGTTTGGGTTTTTTGGAGTTAGACTGAGAGACCTTGGAGGGTGAAACAGCTTTTGCGGTGATCCTGCTTTGGAAAGCTCGCTCTGACCGCTGGATGGGGATGGATGTGAAGTGTACGCGAGCGTATGACGTGGGAGGAGTGGAGAGCTGGGGCAGGGGGACCATGTGCTGCAGGTCGGATGAGAAATCACGAAGCTTGGAGGAGAAGGCGGTGTTGGAGATGGTGAGAGGTGGTCTCTCTCTTTTATCCCTGCGTCTGATTAGTCCACCAGTCACTACAGAGTCTGCCGCTCCCTCTGCTGTTAGCCCCTTCCAGCCACCCTCCCAACACTGTTAGAGCAGCTCTCCCACAGTGGGAGTGCTTCCTGCTGAGAACGCACTGGCGCCCTCTGGCCTTCTCAGTGTTCTTCAGGGGCAGCTTCTCGCTCCCCTGAGGGTTCATCTCTTGAAACTCTCCCCACAAACTTTCCTGAGCAGAGCTAGTGATGTATTTGCTGCCCGTAAGGTGGTCTTCTCTGAGTACAGAGGGCCTGAGGGCACTCTTTCCTCTCACAGGTACAGCGCCGACAAAGGAGTCCTGCACAGCTGGTAACCGCCTCTCAGAAGCCTTGGCAGATGCCTCCTCACTGTCCCGCAGAACCTGACTTGGACGCTCCTCTTCTGTTGTTTATTCACCAGTCGCGTCTGACTCTTGTGACCCCATGGACTGTAGCCCTCCAGGCTCCTCTGTCCAGGGCATTTCCCAGGCAAGCATACTGGAGGGGATTTCCATTTCCTTCTCCAGGGAACCTCCCCAACCCAAGGACCGAACTCACGTCTACTGCACCGGCAGGCGGACCTTTACCACTGAGCTGCTGCTGTTGGGGAAGCCCGCCCTTCCTCTGTATTTCTGCTGGATTCTCTGCACCGTCCTGTCGGTGAGCTTGACGCTGCTGATTGCCTTGTCTGTTTTTATGGCTGCATTAGAAACTCAGTGACGGCAAAGAGCATATCTGAGATGATTTTTGTATTCCCAGTGTCTAACACACTACCTGAAAACATGCGTTAGTAGATTTGTATGCAGAATGATTTAATTCAGAAGTGTTAAAAGATGCCTACTTTGATTATTGATTTGATTATTGATACCTACTTTGATTATCAGATACCTGCTACCTGCTTTGTTTACTGATCAGCTCTATTTTGTCCCGTGGCAAATTGATTGTCTTTTACCGGAAAGGTTAGAGGCCTGAGTCAGGCTTTCACAGGGAGAGCGTGGAGGCCCCGTCTGTGTTTACTGAGTGGACCCCCGTCTGACGGTGCAGAGAGCTGCAGGAGAGAATGGATGTGAGGTGGCCGTTTGGTCACGGAAGAAGAGGGAGACGTTTCAGCAGAGGGTGAGGCGGCAGCCAAGCTGCACGGGTGGAGAAGTGGGCGGGAGGTGAGAAAGAAGGTCAGCTATTCCTTTAAGAGGTTATTTGATCAAAACATTTGGTTTTTTTTATTGTCTTGTCTTCTGTTTTTTTTTTTTTTTTTTTTTAATAACATAAGCCTCAGCTCGATTTAATGGCCAAAAAGAAGAGGGTATAAATGGGAAGAGAGAGTATATTTAGGAGGTGAAAGTTGTGTAGGTACTCGGTCACTTTGGAAAGGAGAGTAGTCTTCATTTTCAGAGACTCAATACTAGGACGGTGTATTGCATAATATATTTTTATAAGAATCTCTGTCAGAAATTATTCAAAGTATGGTAGATGGGGTGAGTGTCTCAGAAGGCCAAAGAGTTGAGTTTAAAAGCACCCTCACTATTCAGAAAAATGTATTGATAGAATTGCAATAAGCAAGATTATATTTTTCTATAAAAGCTCTATTTTTCCTTGTCTTACAGTTTATGTTTTCCTGTGTTATGTGCTTAATAATTTAGTATTTATATATCACTTTGTAATTCACAAAGTGCTAATATAATAGTAATTTCTCCTAAGACATCTGCTGCTGAGAGAGGTTAAGTTATTTGCTGAAGGTTATGTCAGTTTATTTATTAAGCCTTTGTAAGCCAGACAGTTTCCTTAGCCATTTGTCAATATTAAGTCATTTAATTCTCTTAATAAATCTATGAGTTAGGTAGCATCACCTTTCTTATTTTATAAAAACTGAGGCAGTATAGGGTAAGGGAGGTTGCAAGTAGTGGAACCAGGATTTGAAGCTAGGCAATCTGGCTGCAGAATTTACTCTCTCAACTACTGTTATGCTGTCTCTTAGTAAATGTGGGCACAGAAGTTCGAATTCAGACTCGCCTCTGTAAGTGATAGTTCCTTACTTTCAGTCACTTGTTACCCTCTTCCCTCTGCTCCCCCTCCCATCAGCCAGATTGAAGGACTCCTATCCCTGAAAGTTTACTTGTTGACAGGATCTGAATTGGGTTTCTTGAAACTTCTTACATTACTAGATGTTGAGAGTTTTATAGTTAGTTTGCTGTAAATGTAGTTTTGTTTTGTTTCTTACTATCCTCTGGCCAGTATTTCTGTCAGCTCCAAATGGAAATATCTTTGATATTTGATCTCTCAACTGGCCTTTACTTTTTGTGTGTTACAGTTGCTGCAAGCTTAGCCTCTAGTGGAAAGTAAAAGCTTTAGTCGCTCAGTCATGTCTGACTCCTTGCAGCCCCGTGGATTGTAGCCCTCCATGGCTCCTCCATCCATGGGGTTGTCCAGGCGAGAATCCTGGAGTGGGTGGCCGTTCCCCTTCTCCAGGGCACCTTCCCGAACCAGGGATAAAACCCCAGTCTCCTGCATTGCAGGCAGAGTCTTTACTTCCTTGTCTGAGCCACCAGGAAGTACAAAGTCTGTTGTTGATTGTTTATTGCTTTTTGGGGAAGGAATTTGCATTCTTAAAGGACAGGAAGATCTTGTAAATTTTGCTGATTTGAAGTTTACATAAAACACATTCTGTTTGAAGGGTAAGTCGTTAGTTTTGCTTTGCGTAGGTGACTGTAACTCTGTCTTATTAACTGGGGGCAAGCACCCTGATAGGAAAAGCAGAGCTAGTTAAGTTGCTCTGATTATGTTTAGTGTTGTGACTGGAGCCTCTCTGTGATGGAAAGCTGTTTTAAGGCAAAGAAGTAGATAGAGTTTAAAGTACCCAGAATCAAGAATTACGTTAATTGGAATTAACGAGAATGAGACAGAGAATTAAGTAGTTTGACTAGATACTGGATGTGAATTTTTAGTGAGTAAAGTTGTAGGAAATAAACTAGGAAATAAATTGCAGGGAATTAATGGGCAGTAAGTATAAGGGTGTGTGTCGTGATAATTTGAGGAGGCATAAGGTTAAATTCAGCGAGGCTTTTGACTGTTACAGCAAGGGATATGCAGTAACAATATAAGTATTTGAAAATTTGAAATTTGGAAAAGAAAATTTGAAAAAAGGAAAAGAAATTTTTACTGATTAAGTGACTGTTTAAGTAGATTGATTACAGTGAGTTGAGAGCATGGTGGTCACATAGTGAGAAAATCTGAAACTGAGTGGAGATAAATAATAAGAGTTGGATATTAATACAGACTTAGGAAATTTGACATTTTGAAGATAAATACATTTTCCTCATTAAAAAAAAAAACCAACACCTGTGTTCTTCCCATAAACTGGCATGGATTGTGCACTAAAATAAACTTTGACGTTCGCTGAAAGTACAGAAAGGGGAAAGGCAGACACAGAAAGGTGGAAGAGAGGGAGTTGTGACTGTTAGATCCTAGGATGAGACAGGCGCTTTAGATCAAAGACGAAGCACCCGGACTGCAGTGGGAGGATACAGGCCCCTGTGGACGCCGGCCTGCGCTTGTCCCTTGTCTGGCAGATGCCCCAGGTGCTCGAGTCACTGGAGTTGCCCGGTTCAAAAGCGTGACCCCTTTTCACTTGGTGGCACTTGCAGATTATCAGGAGGGTGAAATTCCTGTGTTTTGCTTTAAAAGGATTACTGAGTGAAGTTTATACAGAGAGGTTAGTGTGACAAGTGAACTTTTAAGAAATCATCTAGCTTCTATCCCAAATAATTAAAAGTACATATTGAGACCTCAGCACCAAGTTTATTTGCAACTCTAGGAAAAGGCACAGTGGTTGAGCGCTCCTGGGAAGAAAGCCCTGCAGCAAACAGAGTAGCGATTCGGACACAGACATAGAGAACAGACTTAGGGACACAGAGGGTGAGGGAGGAAGTGGGGGGACATAAGGAGAGAGTAACATGGAAACATAGGTTGCCACATGTGAAACAGATGGCCAGTGGGAATTTGCTGTATGCAGCTCTCAACCTAGGGGGGTGAGATGGGGAGGGAGGTTCCTGAGGGAGGGGACGTATGTGTACCATGCTGATATTTGGCAGAAACCAAGACTGTAAAGCAGTTATCCTTCAATTAAAAATAAGTAAATTTTTAAAAAATTAAAATTCAACTCAATAAAAAGAGAATAATGTTAACGTTGCAGTGTTAAAATTTGAAATGGTTGTACTTGGCCTGTTTCCTTCAGATGGGAATGTGAGTGTGTAACTGGGAAGTGCTGTGCAGACATAAGTCGGGGTGCTCTCAGACCACGGAGAGCTGGGGCTCCGAGGGGCTCGAGTTCCAGGGACAGGTGCTGAAGAGGCAGCTCCTGGAGCCCAGCATGGGGTCGCCCCTGCAGTGAGATGGAAGGGGGCGAGACCCAGGGTTGGCGCAGATGCAGAAGCTGGAGCGAAGGAGGTGGCCTCAAGTGGGGAGCAGCCGCAGGACTGAGTGTTCAGAGGCTGCCCGGGAAGGTGGACGTCATCTCGGAATCGTAGGAGGCCATGGTGGTGATTATTCGGAGAGTTCAATAAAAGTGAATGATTACGATTCTGAAGTTGAAAGGTGCTGGGTACTGAGAAAGGTTTTCCTCCTCCTTCTCCCCTCTGCCCACATGGAGTCACTAGGGCTCTGAAACAGGCCTGGTGACATGTAGTCCGTAGGAAATGGGTCTTTTGTTTCTGAATGTTTCGGCCATACAGAAATTGTAAAATCTCACACAAGTGTGCTTTATTCTATCAAGATTCTACTGGGAAAATATTCTTGAGATACATCCAAACGCTGTCTCTGCAGTTAGAGCCATTGCATTGTCTTCTGAGGTTGCCCTTTAGGTCCGCATGTACCCAGGACTGAGACGTTCCCAGGAAGCAGGGCTCTGCCTTTATCTTTGCCACATTCATCGAGTCTTAAATTTTGTGCTGTTGCCTCAGTGGCTTTCTGACCTTTCAAGTTCCACGTGCATTGACTAACTTTCTTTAGCAGCTGGTATGTACCGTCTTGTCCTGTTGCTAGGATGTTACCTGTGTATTAATGTCCTCAAACTAGAGTACCAGTGTGGAAACAGGACTTGGTCTTCTACCACTTTTGTGTCCTTGCCATACCCACTTCAATAGACTAGGCAGTCACTAAGTATATTTATTAATTGATCCAGGCAGATGGATACATGATGATATTTCTCTGGCTTTTTTAATCTGTGATGCTGTGCATAGTATGCAAAATGAATCAGATCTGTTGGATTTTTTAAAAAAAATTTTTGCTTCTGACTCAAGAATAACATCTTAAAGTAAGCTGGCAAGGAAGATAGACTTTCTTAGTGAGGCGTTGATAGGTCTGTAACCTTGGAGGACTGGAAAGGTTGTTTATTATCTACACTCAGGACTCTCACTCTTCTTTGCAGTTGAATAGTAATGAGCTCTTATACAACTCTGATATTTTTAAAGGATTGAACTGGACATATCAGCTTACATATAACCAGCCATATATGTTATGACCTAAATTCATTTGGACCAGTAACCAGTTCACTTGAAAGTTTGTTAAAACTCAGACTTTGTTTTCTTCTTTTCCCACGTCTGGTCACACAGCTGTTTAAGTGGCAGAACTGGAGGTGAAGTTCAAGTAGTCTGAGCAGAGTTGGCTCTTGAAGACTCTGGCGTGTTGTCCTCCAGTTTGTTCCTTCTCTGTTCTCTATCCTGGTAATAGCTCCATTGTCCACCCAGACAGCGAAGTGGGACGTCTGGTTGTGTGGAATCCCCCTTCCTTCTAAGACTCAGCTATCCATAATCATCTGTTAGAGATCTTACGAGTGTGCTGCACTTCCTCCTCACGCCAGTGCTCTGGTTCCGATAAACTTGTTATTTTAAATCTGTACCCATTTCTACCGGAGTCACTCTTCTAAAATGCAGTTCCTGCTATGGAAACCTGTCAGTGTCACCTTCCGGATAAGCTTTAAACTTTAAACTACCATGCTCTGTTTATTTTGGAGACCATATGAACTGTCCCATAGGGTTCTTTATAGTTCAGATTACTGTTTGCCTGTGGGCCTCCTTACTTTGTACCAGCCTTACCGACAGTTCTCTGAATGCTCCATATATTCTGTGGTTTGTTCTTGAAGAATTGCACTCAAACACACGGTTTATTCGAAGGTTTCCTTCTCTGTGAACCTCTTCCTGACTGAATCACCCACTTTCTGTTCTGTGCCCCAGAGGTGGTAGTTGCCATCTGGCATCTGTTTTAGTGAGTGTTACACTGAAAGCTGTTTCTCTGTTTGTAGGTTGGCTCCTCGCTAGACTATGAGCTCCGTGGAAGGAGGAGTCGTGTCTTACTCATCTTTGTATCTCCAGTATCTAGAGCAGTTCCTGGTACAAAGTAAGTGATTAAGACTTATTAGCAGTTAAACTCCAGGCACGTTGATAGTTAAGTGTGCCTATGTAGACTGAGAATGCATTGTCATAAAAGATATGGTTGTCGACTTTTAACACTTCTGAGCCACAGGTTTTTCATCCTTAAGATGGAAATAGTACCTCCCTACTCATACAGTGTTACTGTAATGCTCATATTAAAGAATATATATAGATACAGAAGCAACCTAAGTGTCCATCAACAGATAAGTGGATTAAGAAGATACGATGTGTGTGTGTGCGCGTGTGTATGCATAAAATGGGGTATTAAGCGGCCATAAAAAAGAGTGAAATCTCGCCATTTGTATCAGCAGATGAACTTGGAGGGTATTATGCTCAGTGACATAAGTCAGACAAAGACATCCTGTATGATATCACTTATATGTGGAATCTAAAAATTACAACCAACTAGTGAATGTAACAGAAAAGAAAGACTCAGATACAGAGAACAAATTAGTGGTTACTGGTGTTGAGAGGGAAGGAGGGGGGCAATATAAGGGTAGGAGATTAAGAGGTATCAACTATTATGTATAAAATAAGCTACAAGGATATATCTACACATCGGAATATAGCCACTATTTTATAATGATTATAAATGGAGTATAATCTTTAAAAATTATGAAACTATACTGTACATCTATAACTTACATAATATTGCACATCAGCTATACTTAATAAAAAATTCATTATCACATTAAAAAATTATGTATGTAGCAGTACTTTATATGTATTTTAAGTGCCACATGCATGCCTGCTAAGTTGCTTCAGTTGTGTTTGACTCTCGGAGACCTTATGGACCATGGCCCACCAGGCTCCTCTGTCCATGGGGTTCTCCAGCAAGAATACTGGAGTGGGTTGCCGTACCCTCCTCCAGGGGATCAAACCCGTGTCTCTTAGGTCTGCATTGCCAGGCACTTACCAGGTGTTTACCACTAGCTCCCCCTGGAAGGCCCTGAAGTGCCATGCAACTAGATGAAGTATGAAAGCTGATTGTTGAAGTAGATGATTTTGTTTGCTGTGTATCTTGCCTGTTAAGGCAAAGTAGTACCATTCTTGAACCATTTTTATCATTTGCAGTTTAAATGTTCAGTTACTGATGACTAGAGGCTTGTGCTCTAGAGCCGAGGACTGGTCTGTATAGAACAAAGGGAACAATAGCTTGGGGGTGGAAATCTGGGTGCAGAAAAAGTTTTAAGCAGTTAGAGCGAACAGTCTTTTACCTAGTTGGCAGTTTTCCAGTCTGCACAGCGTTTTAAACTTTACAATTCTTTTTAAATAACTTATCCTCAGTCCGTATCCTCAGCAGTGACCTTTCGGTCTAATTCACTAATAACATCCCTCAATTTTCTTTTAATCTACCTCCAGATTAATTCATATCTTCACTTACCCTTCGATCCCTCATTTACTGTTTGGGGGAAGAAGTACCTTTTTCTTGGGAGACTAATCACACACCATCTGTGGAAATGCTGTGGCTTTTTCTTGTTTGCCTTGTCAGGCTGCAGACGCACTCCCTACCTCCTCTGATGAATTAACGATCTACACTTTTCTATGTCTACTTTCTTGTCATCAGGTATTTTTTACACTTTTTAAAGTTCTGTAATTTGAACATGCCAATTCTGGATTGTATTAACGTATGGAAGTTAATAATAATAAAAGCAGACATTTGGGAACCAGTTACTCTGCTCAGAACTAGGTCAGTACCAACACAGTTAAAGAGCTGCTTGTGAGTACCTCTGTTACCGTACATTCCAGCCCTTCTCCAGCCCCTGAAGTAACTGCCATTTTCACTTTGTTTTTTTTAATTATCTTTTTTAAAAAATAGTATTACCCCAGATGTTTCTTTTTTTTTAATTTAGTATTATGTTTAGAGTCTTTTTAAAGCTTGCACAAATGATGTTTTATTATAAGAAAAGTCTAGTTTATAAACAGATCTTTATATTTCAATGAAAATATCCAGGCATCATAAAATTATGGTAGAAAAGGCTCAGTGCATATTCAAATTTATAATAAGAAAATAACCGTGGAGACTTATTTTTGTACGATGTGGATATTGCTGTTCCATATATAAAAGTTCCTTGCTCAGAGTGCAGAAATGTAGACAGGTGTGTCTCCGCACAGTGGTTTCTTGCATTTGTGAAGGTTTCAGTTAGATCCGTAGTGTCCTCCTTGAAGGTGGTAACTGTCATTTGCTTGCCCTTTGCACCTCAGCAGTTCTGCAGTGGGACTCATTCAGTTGTTGATACTGATCAGGTAAGCTTTTGAGACACAGGATCCACAGTGTTTCCATTTCTGGATTCCCCCCCCCCCCCCACCCCAGTTGTGTCATTGTAGCATTTTCAGAAGAAATAGGTAGCAAAGGATGAGGCTATGGTAATTGCCAAAAGAATTCATTTCTTCTTTGTCATTAAGAATTGGAAGTCTTTCTTGATGCTTAGTGTAGAACATTAAGTCTTGGAGGTGGGACTCAGTGAAAGAAAGATGTTACTCCTTTGAACTCCTGTTTGTCTGTTTTCATTTACTATTACGTTTTCATTCGTGTTGTTGCCTATAGCTATAGTTCATTCATTCTCACTACTGTATAATGTTCCATTGTGTATTAGCCTAATTCTTTTAACCATCTTTCTGCCAGTGAACATTTGAACATATTGATGGTGGCTGTTATTATGAAGAATGCTTATACTTGGAACAAGTACAAGTGCAAACATTTTTGTAGTATGTACCTAAAATTGTTCATTAAGGACATGCTAATGTTCAGCTTTATGTAATGATGCCAAGTTGTTTTCCAGCAAGTGTACCAAAGTCAGCGCCTCCCAGCAGTTTGTGCTTTGCCGGTTTGAGCAACGAGTAGCAATGTGCAGCATCACCACTGCCCTGCCTTTCGTTCTTTCCATTATTTGGTCAAAACTCCCAGTCTTCACCATTCTCGTGAGTTTGGAAATAGCATCTCTTGTGGTCTTAACTAGTGTTTCTCTGATGAATAATTGAGATTCTGTATTTTTAAAAAATACTTCTTGGCCAAACAAGTTTCCATGTCTATAAAATTTCTATTCAGCTTTTTTTTTTTCACATTTGCTTACTGTTGTTTTTTTTTTAATTTTTTTTGTCAAGGTTCTTACATAGTTTAATTACTAATGTTTATTCAGTTTTACATTTTGTAAGTATCTCCCAGTTTGTGGCTTGTCTTTTAGTTGTTTGTTTTTAATGATGTTGTATGCTAAATAGAAGTTCTCCGTTTCCACACAGTCAAAATATTCATTCTTTTCTTCTTTGGTTAGTATGCTTAAGAAATCTTTCTTTTTGGGAGGACGCGAAACAGTAGTGTAATTTCTTTTAAAAGTTTGCCTTTCATACTCATATCACTAGTCCACCTTGAATTGATTTTGTATATGATGTGAGGTAGAAATCCAGTTACATCCTTCCAGTATAGATAATATCTGGACCATTTAATTGTCTCTCCTTTCTCACAGTTCTGCATTGCTACATCTGTTGTGTTAGTGTGTCCTTAGATATGTAGGTCTTTTGGGAAACACTTTTTTTTACTTTTTATTTGTATTGAAGGACCCCTGAGCAACAGTGTTGGGATAGTCTCAGGCAGACAGCAGTGGGCTCAGCCATGCATGTGCATGTGCCCGTTCTCCTGCGGGACTCTCGGTGGTGTTCCCCTGTACTTGTGTTTGTTTTTATTCAGTCGCTAAGTTGTGTCCGACTCTTTGCAACCCCATGGACTGTAGCACGCCAAGCTTCCCTGTCCTTCACTAACTCCCGGAGTTTTCTCAAACTTATGTACATTGAATTAGTGATGCTATGTAACTGTTTTATGCTCTGACACGCACTTCTCCTCCTGCCCTCAGTCTTTTCCAGCATCAGGGTCTTTTCCAATGAGTCAGCTCTTCACATCAGGCGGCCAGAGTATTGGAGCTTCAGATTCAGCATCAGTCCTTCCAGTGAACATTCAGGACTGATTTCCTTTAGGATTGACTGGCTTGATCTCCTTGCAGTCCAAGGGACTCCCAAGAGTGTTCTCCAACACCACAGTTCAAAAGCATCAATTCTTTGGTGCTCATCTTCATTTATAATCCAACTCTCACATCCATACATGATTACTGGAAAAACCATAGCTTTGACTCTGTGGACCTTTGTCAGAAAAGTGATGTCTTTGCTTTTAATATGCTATCTAGGTTTGTCATAGCTTTCCTTTTCTCCAGACAAGAATCCTGGAGTGGATAGCCATTCCCTTCTCCAGGGAATCTTCTCAACCCAGGGATCCAACCCAGGTCTCCTGCATTGCAGGTGGGTTCTTTACCTCCTGAGCTACCAGGGAAGACCCTCCAAGGAACAAACATCTTTTAATTTCAAGGCTTCAGTCACCATCAGCAGTGATCTGGGAACCCAAGAAAATGAAATCTGTCACTGCTTCCACCTTTTCCCTCTTCTATTTGCCATGAAATGATGGGACAGGGTGCTGTGATCTTAGTTTTTTGAATGTTGAGTTTTAAGACAGCGTTTTCACTCTCCTCTTTCACTTTCATCAAGGGGCCTGTAGTTCCTCTTCACTTTCTGCTGTTAGAGTAGTTTCATCTTCATATCTGAGGTGGTTGATATTTCTGTCAGCAATCCTGATTCCAGCTGTGCTTCATCCAGCCCAGCGTTTCTCATGATGTGCTCTGCATAGCAGTTAAATAAGCAGAGTGACAGTATATAGCCTTGATGTACTCCTTTCCCAATTTTGAACCAGTCAGTTGTTCCATGTAAGGTTCTAAATGTTGCTTCCTGACCTGCATACAGGTTTCTCAGGAGACACGTAAGGTAGTCTAGTAGTCCCATCTCTTGAAGAATTTTCCACAGTTTGTTGTGATTCATGTAGTCAATGAAGCAGAAATAATATTTTTTTGAATTCCCTTGCTTACTCTATGATCCTACAAATTTTGTTAATTTGATCTCTGGTTCTTCTGCCATTTCTAAACCCAACTTGTACTTCTGGAGCTCTCAGTTCACGTATTACTGAAGCCTAGTGTGAAGGATTTTGAGCATGACCTTACTAGCATGTGAAAAGAGTGCAGTTGTATAGTTTGAACATGCTTTGGCATTGCCCCTGTTTGCGAATGGAATGAAAACTGACCTTTTCCAGTCCTGTGGCCACTGCTGAGTTTTCCATATTTGCTGGTACATTGAGTGCAGCACTTTCACAGCATCATCTTTTAGGATTTGAAATAGCTCAGCTGGAATTCCATCATCTCCACTAGCTTTGTTTGTAGTGACGCTTCCTAAAGCCCACTTGACTTTACACTTCAGGATGCTGGCTCTAGGTGAGTGACCACACATCATGGGTATTTCAGTCGTCATGATCTTTTTTGTATAGTTCTTCTGTGTATTCTTGTTACTTCTTAATCTCTTCTGCTTCTGTTAGGTCCTTACCATTTCTGTCTTTTATTGAGTCCGGCTTTGCATGAAATGTTCCCTTGATATCTCCAGTTTTCTTGAAGAGATCTCTGGACTTTCCTCTTCTATTGTTTTCCTCTAGTTCTTTGCGTTGTTCATTGAAGAAGGTCTTTTCTTCCCTTGTTATTCTCAGAAACTTCGAATTCAGTTGGGTATATCTTTCCCTTTCTCCTTTGCTTTTCACTTCTTTTCTCTTCTCAGCTGTCTGTAAAGCCTCCTCAGACAACCACTTTGTCTTCTTGCATTTTTTTTCCTTGTGATGGTTGTGGTCACTGCCTCCTGTGCAGTGTCACAAACCTCCATCCATAGTTCTTCAGGCAGTCTGTCTACCTGGTCTAAGCACTTGAATCTATTCATCACCTCTACTGTATACTCATAAGGGATTTTATTTAGGGCATACCTGAATGGCCTAGTGGCTTTCCCTACTTTCTTCAATTTAAGTCTGAATTTTGTAATAAGGAGTTCATGATCTGAGCCACTGTTAGCTCGAGGTCTTGCTTTTGCTGACTGGATAGAGTTTCTCCATCTTCAGCTGCAAAGAACAAAATCAGTCTGACTTCAGTATTGACCATTTGGTGGTGACCATGTGTATAGTTGTCTTTTGTGTTGTTGGAAGAGGGTGTTTGCTATGATCAGTGTGTTCTGTTGGCAGAACTCTAGTAGCCTTTGCCCTGCTTCATTTGGTATTGCAAAGCCAAACTTGCCTGTTACTCGAGGTATCTCTTGACATCCTACTTTTGCGTTCCAGTCCCCTGTGGTGAAAAGGACATCTCTTTTGGTGTTAGTTCTAGAAGGTCTTGGAGGTCTTTATAGAACCGGTCAACTTCAGCTTCTCGGGCATTAGAGGTTGGGGCAGAGACTTGGGTTGCTGTGATGGTGATGGTTTGCCCCTGCCCTTCCCCTGTAGCATATTGGACACCTTCCGATGTGTTGGGCTCATCTTCCACGTGTCATATCTTTATGCCTTTTCATATTGTTCATGCGTTCTTGTGGCAGGAATACTGGAGTGGGTTGCCGCTGCCGCCTCCAGCGGCCTTCGTTTTGTCAGAAATCTCCGCGCTGACCCGTCCATCTTGAGTGGCCCTGCGCTGAATGCTTCACAGCTTCATTGAGTGACAAGAGCTCCTTGACCACAGCCAGGCTGCGATCCGTGAGGGGGTTCCCGTACTCACCCCTGACCAAGTCTTGCCAGATGTTTATTTCTTTCAGTATTTTGTAAGAGCTGTGAGTTTGTTGATCCTCTCTGTTACCTCTTTTTACTTCATTAGTTTCTGGGTTTTTTATTATCTTTTGCTCTCTTAGGGTTTACTGATTATTATCTTTCCGATTTAACAGATTGTCCTGTTAACTCATTTATTTTCAGCCTTTCTTTTCCTAGTACAAGTCATTAAAGCTATAGATTTACCTCAAACTGTAGCATTTACTGTATTCCAAAAATGTTTATAATTCAGTTACATTCAGTTTTTAGTGTTTTTTTGGAAGCCTGATGTGCTGTAGTCCATGGGGTCACAAAGAGTTGGACACGACTTTGCAGCTAAACAAAAAAGTATTTTTATTTTTTAAAATTGTATTTACTTATTTATTTTTGGTTGTGCTGGGTCTTCATTGCTACTCAAGGGCTTTCTCTAGTTGCATTGAGCAGGGGTTTTGCTCTGCTGAGGCGTGCAGGCTTCTTGTTGCGCTGGCTTCGCTTGTTAGAGAGTCTGTGCCCTGGGGCAGGAGGCTTCGGCGCTCGGGGCTCAAGGTTTCTGCAGCGCATGCTCAGAACTCGTGCCCTGTGCGCTCAGTTGCTCCTCAGCATGGGACCAGGGACCTCGCCTGTGTCCTCTGCATTGGCAGGTGGACTCACAACCACTCTTCCTGGGGGAGTCCAGTTTTTAGTATTTTTAGAAAAATTTCCATTACGGTTCATGACGACTCATGCAGTATTTAGAAGTGTTATTATTTTCTATTTGTATTTTTAAAATTTATCTTTCATGATTGATTTTTAACTGCATTTTGATCAGTGCCCAGAAACAAAATTAAACATATTCTTTGAAATTTAGTGACGTTTTCGTTACCTCCCAGTGTATGTATTGTTTTTCTATGTGTCCCATGTATCCTTGAGAAGAATGTTTGTTTTCTAACACTTAAGGTTCTGTTCATTAAATTCTTGTTCATTATTTTGTTTTTAGGTATTTTTTGATTCACTTGATCTATAGAAAATTAGTGTGTGTTGAAATCACCCAAATCAGTGGTCAGTTTGTCAGTTTCTTCCTGTAGTTCTAACAGTCTTTACAGGCTTTTCTCCTTCCAGGAGATGGTGAATTTTTTTTTTTTTTTTCATTGTCTGGATAGAGATTTAATTTGCTTAGAAATGTTCCAGGGGTAGAGAGAGGCTAGGAGAAGGCACAAGATGTAGAATTCTATTTTTAATTTTCACTGTCAACTGGGAGAGAGCATACTCACAGTGGTCAACTGAGAGGCTGCATTCTTCAGGTTCCTTTGGATTCTCGGACGCAGATTAGAGTTTCAATCCTTTCTATTCTGTTTCCTCTCACACTTCTTCCATTAGTCCTTATGACGTCATCTCTTGGTCCATGCTGGTGTTCCCACGTTCACCTTTTGGGGCACTCACCACGTCTGCCTTACTTTCATCTTTCCAGGTTGACCCTTGCCAAGATGGTTGAGCTAGAGGGACACCTCCCCATCACTTGTCGGGGACTCCCGCTCTGTGTTTGAATTGAGATCAGCAGAGGGTTAGCACTTCACTTCACTTAAGTGTTCTCTTGATGGAAGGGCCAGCGTTTCCTCTGGTAGCTCATCAGATCTGGGAGGCTGAGAAGTCGGAGAGTGGCAGTCTTGCTTTCCTGAGTATTTCGTCTTCAGAGAGGTCTCACTCTCTCCTTCATACGCCCTGGTCTGACTTCTGGCAGATGCGGCAAGGTCCCAGTCCGAGATGACTCACTTCCTGTTCTTGACAATTACTGTTCTTGAAATTCTTTACTTTGCCAGTTTCGGTGTCTCTCCTGAGGCTGTCATTCTAGTTGGAGACCAAACCAGTCCATCCTAAAGAAAATCAACCCTGAGTATTCATTGGAAGGACTGATACTGAAGCTAAAGCTCCAGTACTTTGGCCACCTGATGCAAAGAGCCGACTCATCGGAAAAGACCCTGATACTGGGAAAGATTGAAGGCAGGAGGAGAAAGGGACGGCAGAGGATGAGATGGTTGGATGGCATCACTGACTAGATGGACATGAGTTTGAGCAAGCCCTGGGAGAGGGTGAAGGACAGAAGCCTGGCGTGCTTCCGTCCATGGGGTTGCAAAGAGTCGGACACGGCTGAGCGGCTGAATGGCAAGCTGATGCTGCCGTTTCTCCCGTTCCTCCTATAGCTACTCTTCTGCTTGTTCTCTCACAGCTGGGGCATCAGGCTGACCTTTGGTGCTCCAAAGACAGAAGCCGCCTGAAAGCTAGATAAGGAGGTACCAGCAGAGGAGACATCTTTGTTAGGAGTACTCTGAGGCTCTAAATGCAGTTTGGTCTCTGGAAGGGTCCTTTATCGTCAGTTGTCTTTGGTGCTCCACAACTGAATGACCTGTCTCTAGAGCTTCACAGTCATCATCCCTCTGGTACCCACTACAGCTTGCCTTTTTGCCCCTGTTTATCCTGAAGTCATGGCCTCTGTGCGGCTTGTGCTGCCTTAGTCGTGATGGCAGTCGTGGCCTCCGCAGCAATCACGGTGTCTGCCTTCCGAGCTCTCTCCGCCTCTTCTAGGTGAATAGGCAAGTCCAGCTGTCTGTGCAGGACAGCCCCTCTGGTCCGTACCTGTTGTGTAAAACTTCTGATTTCTTTTTCAGTCAAAAGAACCACCATCCTTGTCTCTGTCCTGGCCTTGATGAACAGTGTTCGCTGGAATTCTGTTGTCTAGAGATTCTTTACTGAGGCTCCGGACACTGACGGGGACTCCAGGTTCTCAAACTGAGCGTAATCGAACCCTTTCAGCCTCCCTGTGTTCCTGGGTCCTCACGGTAACTGCACGGTGCTCATAGCTCTCTGAAGAACTCCTGAGTGGGAACTTCTGTCTCTCACACGTTGGGCTCCCTAGAAAGACAGTGTAGGGCGGCAGGTGGGGAAGTGGCGGCCCTGCTCCCAGCAGCCTGTGAGCGGTGGGCAGGGTGCAGCAGTCTGTCACAGGTGCCGTGCCGTGCTGCCATCATAACTGCGCCACGTGCTGGAAACAGCCTCCAGATCATCTGTTTTGGGGTCATAGATGCTACTTCTACCGTGCTATACCATTTCTCAACTCAGAAGTCTGTTAAGGACCTTTGTTGGGGTGGGAGAGAGAACCAAAACTAGCCTGTGTTTTTTTTTTTTTTTTAAGCATGCAGATTTGGAGTTCTCTGTCTGCTTACTTAGATTGAATCTTGTATCATTTTCTTTGTTTTCCCTAGTAACGCTCTTTTTCTGCTGTTATAACTAAGCCCAGCTTTCTTTTTGTTTGTGTTTGCCTGGTATGTCCTTTTCCATATTTTGGCTTTCATGCTGTCAGCGTCTTTATTTTGTAGGTGTCTCTTGTCTTTCTTTTGAATTTGCTGTTACTGTGATTATTTCTATATTTGGACTCTCTTTGTGCTTTCTGATAATCCTGGTTGTTTATGCTTTTTTTTCCCTTTCCTTTTCTAGCCATTTTTTGGGAATTGAATTATTATTATTTTTTTAATTGTATTCTCTTCTACTCTACTAGTTTGGTAATTACACTCCTTATTTCTGTTCTTCTGTGGTTAGCCTTGAAATCCTGCTGGGAATGCTGTATAGTCCAGAGTTAAGCCAGAGCACAGGCCCTCTGCTGGATCCTGCAGAGTTGACTTCGTCAGCTCCTGTCCTCTAGTTCCCTACCCAGCCCCTCCACTCTATGCTTCTGTCCTTGGTTCTGTATTTTAATGGTTTATTCTGGTTTTATTTACATACTGTAATAAGATGTCACTATTGTTACTTTATTGACGGTGTTTATTTAGATTTATCTGTATACTGACCAGTTTCTTTACTCATCTTTCCCTTCCTGCATCTCAGAGCATCTTCCTGTGTAATTTTACTCTTTTTTGGAAATGTGTCTTTTAGATTTTGTCAAAGTAAAGGCCTGCTGTTGGTAAACTCTTCTTGGTTTATCTGGTGAAGTCTTGATACCTTCTGTGTTCCAAAGAGAGTTTTGGTCATTGAGTAGATTGTCTCGGTTCTCGCAGACAGACGCTTGCTCTGGCTTCTGCGTCTCCACTGCTGCTTGTCGAGGGCTCTGCTGTCCCTGGACTCCTCTTCACTGTGTCGTCCCTCTGCTCTGGCTGCTTTTTGCAGGCTCTGTGTTTTGGTGCCGTGCAGGTTGACTGCTGGGTGTCCCCGGGTGTCCAAACGGAGTGTCTTCATGTTCCTCCCAACTGTTTTATATAGTGTTTCTTAGAATTGTGAACAAGTGTATCTCATGGTTCTAGAAAATGAAGTCATTTTCTCTGCTAGTGTGACCTCCTCTCTCTTCATTTTCTGAGATTATGAGTAGAAATTTATGCCAGGTCACATTTTACCTTTTCATATCTTTTAGTTTCTCTGATTTTTCAAGCTGTTTATCTCAGCATTACTTCTAAATGATTTTTTAAAGTTTATATTCAAGTTTGCTGATTCTCTCTTAAGTTCTGTCTAATCTAAATAAACTACAGGTATAGGCTCTAATTAGTAATAATATATTGATATTGGTTCATAAATTTTGACAAATATAGCATCTTAATGTAAGAAATTAATAGTAGAGGATACTGGGTATATGGTATATGAGAATGCTGTTTTCTTCACAACTTTTCTGTAAATCTGAAACTATTCTAAATTGAAGAGTTTAAGCAAATTAGAAATGGTTCTTTTTCAGATATGCATTGCCGTTTTTATGGTCTATTTGCTTGACCAATATGCCTTTTATTCCTTAAACTAATTTTTAAAATTTATATTTAATACTTTTTATTTATGTTTATTAAATTATGTTTAATTATTATAATAATGAAGTCATAATAAATCATAGTAATAAAGTCCATGCGGGTAAGAAACATATTTACATTACTTTTCTCAATCTTACCCTTAGTGTCCATCTTTATCTTAGTAAGTTAAAGGTGCATAGAAGTTTAGCCTTAAAATACTTGCCGTGCAGGAGAAAGCTGAAGTAGCTCAGCTTTGTGTTTTATTTAAAAAGTAAAAATAGGGTGGGAAGTTATCTATAAAAAGAAACGTGCAAGATTTACTGGGGACAAGGTGTTAATCATATTGTAAATTATAATCTCTAGTCTAATATGTGAATAAATTAACTTTTTTGTAGATTTAAGCTGAATTTTGGGACATGGCCACTGCTTCACCAAGGTCTGATACTAGTAATAACCACAGTGGAAGGCTGCAGTTACAGGTAACTGGTAAGTTGTCTTCACAGTCATTTAAACTAGTAGTTTCCTGATGAAGCTTTCTTTTTAATACCTAATTTAGCAGACTTATTTCATAAGTATCTTTTCTTTTAGATTCATGCTGTGGTGTATTTGTTGCAATAGGCCTCAAAGATAGAAACTGTAAAGATATTTATTCCATGAGTATTTATTGAACCTGTATTGGATGCAGAGAAGCTCTATGGTTTTTGGTGGTGGGAGGATTGGGGTATTAGAATAAGCCCCATTGAACTGAGCTGGCCTTTAAATGACTATTAGAATGGAGAAAGATGCTAATAGCCATTTTCCATGCTTTTAAGCCATTCATTCAATCACTGGGCAAATATTTGTTAAATGGAATTCCGTATATGAAAACACAAGATCCTCGTACTCCAGGGACTTACTGTACGGTGTCAGGCAGGTTTGTCTTGCATGGACAGCTACCATGCAAAGTGACTGCTAACTGGATGCAGTGCGAACTTAAGAGGGAGTGTCATAGTCCTGCTTGGAGTTGGAGACGGCCTGTAGGGCTGTGGGTAGGGCGAGAGAAGAGTCCACAGAGGGCAGCACTTGGACTCCTGCAGGGAGGGTCGGCGCTCGCTGCGGTGGGCAGCCGAAAGCAGGGGGAGGAGCAGCGTGTGTAAAGGCACAGGAGAGCTTGGCTGGAGCGCTTAGATCATTTATTCCAGCTGACTGAAGTCATGATTCAGAGGGTGGTCCTTAAACCGGCGATTGTACTTGTGTGAATTTATCTTGCGGGTATTTATATTGTTAATATATGCATATAAATAATGTCCGCATATGATGTATGTGGATAGTTTATATATAAATATCTGCAAGATAAATGAGTAGGAGTAACAAAAAGAATCTTTAATAGCAAAAGATTGGCAAAATTCTAGATAAACAGTGGCATGAAATGAATATGTGTACCAGTAAGAGCCAAGTTCTAAGATAATATTTTTAAGTGAGAGAGCAAAGTGTGAAATAGTGCATATAGCCATATGGATATGAAAAAGGAGGGGTGTTTATATGAGGCTCTGTGCTTAGAACATTAGCAATAGTATTCACCTTAGGAGGGGCAGGTTGAGTTTCAGATAAGGAGATATACTGTAATTCCCATGGTACTCCTAACTATCAGGTCAGTTGTTAATAGGAGTTTTCAGTAACAGAGCTAGAAGATGTTTATTGCCTTAGAAAGCAAAAAACAAATCCTAAGTTCATGCTGATACCACTAATTCTAAAGAATAGCTGTAGTCTCTAAATAACTATTTCCACTAAAAGAAGAAAAAAGTTATTTTTACTCATTTGACTTTATATTTCTCTTTTCTCTTAACTTCAGAATTTTAATTCTAAATAACATCAGCACAGGTGTATCTGTTTTATCCTAACATACACACACAGAAGTCTTAGCAGTGTTAAAGTTACTGAAAGTAACAGGCCCACTCATTGCAGGTTTAAGATTTCCCTGTGAGCATCCCTCCTTCGTATGTGTAAGTCAGAGTAGTTTGATTTTCCATTTGGTTATGCCACCAGCTGGGTTGGTGAGATTCATTGCTTTCAGCTGTTTATCTCTCATCTAACTTTACTCTATCACCGTATAGGGCATCTGTGCAGTTCTGGAGTCAAGGTCACTAAGCCAGGACGGCATTGGAGACATCTGGGCCCTCTGGCTGCCCCTCCCCTCCTCCCCTCCCCTTTGGTAGGCATTTCCATTAGTTTTGACGCGTCCGTCTGTTGCTTCTCTCTGAAAATGCAAGCAAGGAGACATGTCCTACGCGTGCATCTCCCTCCTCTCAGTCTTCCTAGTTCGTACCATCTAGTTCCCGCACCTCACTGCTCTTCATTCAGCAGTACTATCCTAGGGTGATGTCCATAGCGGAGTATTCCATACACCTTTTTATTGCTGCCCTGTACTCTGCTGACTGGATGTACCAAAGTTGATTCGGCTAGTGCCCTGTTAATGGACATGGGGTTCCATTTTTTGCTATTGCAAATAGTGCTACAGTAAAGTGCTTCATGTGTCGTTAGGATAGAATTCTAGAATGAGATTGCTTGATCAGATAGTAAGGACGTGTCATACTATCAATCACAGTCGACCCCTGAACCACAGAGGTTATGGTGCCAAGTCCTGCACATTTGTAAAATCTGTGCATAACTTTACAATCAGCCCTCAATGTCCGTGGTTCCATATCCATGGATACAGCCAGCGCTGATGGTGTAGTACTGTAGTATGTCCTTATCTTAAAAAATCTGTGTAGAAGTGTATCCGTACCATTCAGACCACTGCTGTTCAGAGGTCAGCTGTCGAAGTCCCTTCCATAGGGTCTGTGTCCCCCCAGGTGTCTGTGAGAGTGCCTGTTCTCCTGTAGCCTCACCAAGGTACGCTGTCAGGCACGATGGCACTTAGGTAAGAAGTAGTGTCTGAGGTGTCACTTTAGATATCATTTCTTTCGTTATGAGTGAGGTGGAGGCATATTTCAGCGATATTTGTATTTAATTTTCTGTGAACTGTGAACTTACATATTTTCAAGCAATTCCCTGATGGTTCTGATGTGTGTTCCATGTAAGTATAATTCTTGATACATATGCTTTTGCTCTGCATAAGCTTAGAGCTGTATTGTTGGTTTCCACTGTTGCCTGTGCAGCACCTGTGGCCGCCATATCTGAGGTGTGACTTTCTTCCTGGTCTTTATCTACTGTATGAGTACTTAACTGAGGTGACAGAGACCTGGTCTAGCCGAACTGGGCCAGAAGGGACCTCAGAGAAGCTGTCAGGCAGCGAATAAACAGGGTCACCCAAAGCCTGGAGAACCAGCTGGAAAATAGATACGGACCAAAGGAGTGTGAGTAGCCAAGATAGTGCCCCCCCAGTATTTATCATTTTGAGTATCAGTTAATACAGCTAAAGCCTTCGACTGTGTGGGTCACAACAAACTGTTGAAAATTCTTCAAGAGATGGGACTACCAGACCACCTTGTCTACCTCTTGAGAAGTCTGTATGCTGGTCAAGAAGCAACAGTTAGAACCGAACATGGAACAGCAGACTGGTTCTAAATCAGGAAAGGAGTATGTCAAGGCTGTATATTGTCACCTGCTTATTTAACTTATATGCAGAGTACATCATGTGAAATGCTGGGCTAGAGGAAGCACAAGCTGGAATCAAGATTGCTGGGAGAAATATCAATAACGTCAGATATGCAGATGACACCACCCTTATGGCAGAGAGCGAAGAGGATCCAAAGAGCCTCTTGATGAAAGTGAAAGAGGAAAGTGAAAAAGCTGCCTTAAAGCTCAGCATTCAAAAAAACTGAAATCATGGCATCTGATCCCATCACTTCATCTCAAATAGACAGGGAAACAATGGAAACAGTGAGAGACTATTTCTTGGGCTCCAAAATCACTTCAGATGGTGACTGCAGACATGAAATTAAAAGACACTTGCTCCTTGGAAGAAAAACTATGACAAACCTAGATAACATATTAAAAAGCAGAGACATTACTTTGCCGGCGAAAGTCCCATCTAGTCAAGGCTATGGTTTTTCCAGTAGTCATGTATGGATGTGAGAGTTGGATGGTGAAGAAAGCTGAGTGCCGAAGAATTGATGCTTTTGAACTGTGGTGTTGGAGAAGACTCTTGAGAGTCCCTTGGACTGCAAGGAGATCCAACCAGTCCATCCTAAAGGAAATCAGTCCTGAAAATTCATTGGAAGAACTGATGCTGAAGCTGAAACTCCAATACTTTGGCCATCTGATGTGAAGAACTGACTCATTAGAAAAGACCCTGATGCTGGGAAAGAGTGAAGGCAGGAGGAGAAGGGGACGACAGAGGAGAGATGGTTGGATGGCATCACCAACTCAATGGACGTGAGTTTGAGTAAGCTCTAGGAGTTGGTGATGGACAGGGAGGCCTGGCATGCTACAGTCCATGGGGTTGCAAAGAGTCACACAAGACTGAGTGGCTGAACTGAACTGAGCAACTGAACACACACACACAAGTTGTTTATCCGTGCACCTACTACATCCTGGTTACTTGGGCATTTTGACAGTTGTATAAATAAAGCTGTGATACATATCTACTTGGAGGCTTTATGTGGACGTAACTGTTCAGCTCCTTTGAGTAAATGCCAAAGAGTGCAAGTATTGGATCACATGGTAAGCCTGTGTGTAGATTTGTAAGAGACCGTAAGACTATCTTCCAAAGTGGTTGAGCCATTTTGCATCTCCACCAGCCATGAATGAGAGTTTCTGTTGCTCCACATTTCCCCAGCATTTGGTGTGGTTAGTGTCGCAAGTTTTGGCCAATCTAGTAGGTGTGTGGGCTTCACTGGTGGCTCAGTGGTAAAGAACCCACCCACCTGTCAATGCAGGAGACGTGGGTTTGATCCCTGGGTCGGGAAGATCCCCTGGAGCAAGAAGTGGCAACCTGCTCCAATATATCTTGCCTGAGAAATCCCGCGGGCAGAAGGAGCCTGATGGGCTGCAGTTTGAGGGGTGGCAAAAGAGTGGGCCACGACTTAGCACTTAAACAACAGTAGGTGTGTAGTGACACCTCACCATTGCTTTAATTTATGTTTCCCTGATGACGTGTGTTGTTGAGCTTTTCATATGCTTGTTTGCTGTCCGTGTATCTTTGGTGAGGTGTCTGTTAAGGTCCTTGGCCCATTGGGTTGTTTGTTTTCTTGTTGTTGACTTTGAAGAGGTTTTTTGTGTGTTTTAGACAATAGTTCTTTATCAGATGTGTCTTTTGCAGATATTTTCTCCCTGTCTGTGGCTTGCCTTTTCATTGTCTTGACAGTGTCATTCACAGCACAGTTTTGAATTTTAATCAAGTGCTGCTTGTAAGTTATATCTTTCAAGGACCATACCTTTGGTATCATATCTAAAGAGACATCCATCACCACAACGTCACATGAAGTTTGTCCTGTGTTTTCTTCTACGAGTTTTACAGTTCTGTGTTTTGCCTTTAGGTCTGTGATACGTTCTGAGTTAATTTCTATAAAGGATGTAAGATCTGTGCTCACACTTACTTATCCGCATGTGGATGTCCAGTTGTCTGTGCACCATGTGCTGAAAAGCTTGTCTTGTGCTGTTAACACCATCCAGCACTGCCTCTCCCTTCTTCCTACAGTACACAGATAAGTCCAGCATATACTGAGGGAATGACTTTCATTTGGAGTGAAGAACTTTGGTTGGGGGATGTCCAGGGGAGAGACCTGTTCCTTCTGTATCACTTAGAGCAGTTTGGAACAGAGAAGGATGAAAGTTGAGTTTTGCCATCACCCTGATAGTAACACTTCAGACGTAACATTAAACACTCTTTGATTGTTTTATGTTGCTGCTGGTATATGTATGATTTCCTTTGAATCTCTTCCTATTCTTCAATTGTGAATTGAGGACTACTGTATTTCAAATAGTCTGCTTCCGCTACAGCTTTTTCACGTCATGCTTCTGTGACTGCTTGTTTGCATTACTGTTCCCTCCCAGCAGAATGCGAGCCTGCATCAGCTGGTTTACCTCCACATCTTAACATGCGACACACACGTGACATGGACATGGCTTCCCCTTCTCAGTCTCACCATGTTCATAGGTGATTGACTACAGAAATGATCTTGTTAGGTTCTTATTACTACTTGGTAGTTAGTACTTTGCCCTGAAATTGAATTAGGAGTTTTAAAAGTTATTTAAAAATCAGATGTTTAGCCTAAATTAAACAAGTCTTCCTCCAAGTCAAATAAACTCACTTTCAAATTCACTTTCTGTAAAGAGGTATTATTAACTTCTGTAGTGACATTTTGATTTCAGAATTTTTTTTTTTTGAAAAGGCAGATAACCTCCTCTTTTTGAAACCAACTTCCTAGAAAAAGCATTTTTTACAAAATTGCCAGTGTTTGTGTAATTTCAGATGGGTAAGTTACAAATACTAGTTCACAGAGAGGTTAATAGATGTATTGAATCTGAAGACACTTACCTTTCTCTTAATGCAGGAGGCAGCTTAGAATTAGCAAGGATGTGGAGAAATCAGAGCTCTGATACACTGCCGCTGGGTGTGTAAAATGGTACAGCCACTATGGAAAATAGTCCAGCCATTATTCAACAGAATTACCATGTGTGTGCGTGCATGCTAAGTTGCTTCAGTCAAGTCTGACTCTGCAGCCCTATGGGCTGTAGCCTGTCAGGCTCCTCTGTCCATGGGATTCTCCAGGCAAGAATACTGGAGTGGGTTGCCATGTCCTCCTCCAGGGGATCTTCGCCACTCAGGGATCAAACGTGTATTTTAGTCTGTTGCATTGCCAGGGGCAGGTTCTTTACCACTAAAGCCACCTGGGAAGCCCCAGCAATTCCATTCCTAGGTGAGAGAAATGAAAATAGACGTCTACACAAAACCTTCTACATGAATGTTTATAGCAGTATTATGCACAGTAGCCAAAAAGTGAAAATGACCCAAATGTCTTATCAGTTGCTCAATGGTAAGTAAAAAGTGGTATGCCTATACAGTGAAATACTATGTGTAAATAAAATGAATCAAAATACTCATGTATGCTACAACCTGGATGAAGTTAGAAAGAATGCTAAGTGAAAGAGGCCAGTCACAAAAGACCATGTTATGTGACTCTAAATCCATTATTTGAAATGTTTAGAACAGGCAAATCTACAGAGACCGAGAGTACATGAGTTGTGGCCTAGGGCTGGTGGGGAGGAGGAGGCTGCATGGAATAGAAGGGTGACTGCTTAATGGTATGAGGTTTCTTTTGGGTGTAATAAATATATTTTAAATTGCTTGTGGTGATGGTTGCACGACTCCTGTGAATATAATAAAACTATTGTGCAATTTAAATGGGTGAATTATATGCTATGTGAATATATTTCAGTAAAACTACTTTAAGTCAAATGTTTCTCAGGCATTAACAATCTCCCTTTTGTATTATTTCTTCATCTTGCCAGCAAAGAGAGTTTGAGTTGCCCAAGAAGCACAATTCCATTTGTATTGATTTGTACTATTTTGTGTGCTAATTGCTTCAGTCCTGTCTGACTCTTTGTGACCCCGTGGACTGTAGCCCTCCAGGCTGCTCTGCCCATGGAATTCTCCAGGCAGGAATACTGAAGTGGGTTGCAATGCCCTCCTCCAAGGGATCTTTCCGATCCAGGGATCAAACTCAAGTGTCCTTCATTGGCAGGCAGGTTCTTTGTATACAGGTCAGGAAGCAACAGTTAGAACTGGACATGGAACAACAGACTGGGTTCCAAATAGGAAAAGGAGTACGTCAAGGCTGTATATTGTCACCCTGCTTATTTAACTTCTATGCAGAGTACATCATGAGAAACACTGGGCTGGAAGAAGCACAAGCTGGAATCAAGATTGCCGGGAGAAATATCAATACCCTCAGATATGCATATGACACCACCCTTATGGCAGAAAGTGAAGAGGAACTAAGCCTCTTGATGAAAGTGAAAAGGAGAGTGAAAAAGTTGGTTTAAGGCACAACATTTAGAAAGCTAAGATCATGGCATCTGGTCCAATCACTTCATGGGAAATAGTTGGGGAAGCAGTGGAAACAGTGTCAGACTTTATTTTGGGGGGCTCCAAAATCACTGCAGATGGTGATTGCAGCCATGAAATCAAAAGACGCTTACTCCTTGGAAGGAAAGTTATGGCCAACCTAGATAGCATATTGAAAAGCAGAGACATTACTTTGCCAACAAAAGATCCGTCTAGTCAAGGCTATGGTTTTTCCAGTAGTCATGTATGGATGTGAGAGTTGGATGGTGAAGAAAGCTGAGTGCCGAAGAATTGATGCTTTTGAACTGTGGTGTTGGAGAAGACTCTTGAGAGTCCCTTGGACTGCAAGGAGATCCAACCAGTCCATCCTAAAGGAGATCAGTCCTGGGTGTTCATTGGAAGGACTGATGCTGAAGCTGAAACTCCAGTACTTTGGCCACCTCATGCGAAGACTTGACTCATTTGAAAAGACTCTGATGCTGGGAAGGATTGGGGGCAGGAGGAGAAGGAGACGACAGAGGATGAGATGGCTGGATGGCATCACCGACTCGAAGGACAGGGGTTTGGGTGGACTCCGGGAGATGGTGATGGACAGGGAGGCCTGGCGTGCTGCAGTTCATGGGGTCGCAAAGAGTCGGACACAACTGAGCGACTGAACTGAACTCTTTACCACTAGTGCCACCTGGGGAGTCCCTAAGAGTGGGACACAACTTCAGTGACTTAGCACACACACACTTTGTAGCTCAATGTATTCACCAGTGGTTATCATGTTTCTTGTTAGTTTCTAGTGCCAAACTAAAAAGAAAAAAGAACTGGTTTGGAACAGCAATATATACAGAAGTAGCTGCAGATGGAGAAAGTAAGAAAACAGCAAAATCCAGTAGTTCTTCTAATCCAAAATGGGACGAACAGCTAACTGTGTAAGTATCTGGTATAAAGAATGCAAAATTTTCAAAATAGAGTATTGGTTTGGGAATGTTTTTCTGGTGGTGGGGTGTTTTGGTGATTTGCTGTTGTTATTTTGGTAAGATAACTTCAGAGTAAGGAATTCTATATTTTAGTGTGACTAGATAATTTTAAATGTGAAAAAAGTTTTGGTTGATTTTATTTGCTTTAGAAATGAAGAATAATAGTCCTTGCTTTCACTTTAAAAATTTTTTCCACATAATCATATTTTCTCTTATTGTCTTTTAAAAATAAATAGAGCCGAAAACCATTTGGTATTTCTGAACTACAGTGTTACAAATCTGTGTATAGTAAAAGTATTATAACTAATGCAGTCAGCTATCTTAAATATTTAGATATTTGTTCAAGTAGAAGTAATGTTATTGTGAAGTCTTAAAAAGACTTTTGATGTATTGGTAGTGTTTTGGTTTGGCAATTACAGAAATTGTTTAAGTATTGAATTCCTGATGTACTTGAAAATAAATGTTTTTATTTATAATTCAGCTAGTTTACTGTTTCATGTAGTATTTTTTCCTTAAATAAGCTGAATTCGTGACTTTCTCAAAATTATTGAAGTAAATGTATTCTCCTGAATTCTTGTTACAATTTTACCCTTACAGAAATGTGACCCCACAGACTACCTTGGAATTTCGAGTTTGGAGTCATCATACTATAAAAGCAGATGCTTTGTTAGGAAGAGCAACAATAGATTTGAAACAAGCTCTATTAATACACAATAGAAAATGTAAGTTTTTTGTTCTAATCTTTGTTTTTTTTTAAATTTTATTTTAGACATTCTTAAAATATCGTGAAGTCTAAAAGACAAAAAATAAGTTTTGTGTTTATAAAAGGAGAGATTCATTTATTGCCTCTGACTTTTTAAAAATTTATAGCATTATATGAAATAGGAAATATTTACACTGGCATTTCTCTGTCCAAGAAATTTATACCAAATAACCCCAGTCATCTGTGAATATTCCCTTTTATCAGTGATCATCAGTGATTTATTTTATATTCAGAGACTTGAAAAGAACTATCATTATGTGAGCCTCCTCTGTTTCGTAGCTAATAACAGCTTTGTTTGTACAAAATAGATTCTGACCCTTTGATTTTCTTTTTTCATTACCTAGTTCATGTTTTGAAAATATGGAGTCTATAGAAAATCAGAGGAATGTAAAAGTTGCAATTTTTACTCCCCAGAGATAACTGTGGATGCATTTTTTTTCTTCCTTGTATTTATTGGTTTGTCATCTTCTTTTTTCATTTAAGAATATAATATGAACACTATGCTTCCATTACATAAAATTTTCTAGCATAAGAATTCTTAAAAGTAGTTTAATTATTGTAAACTTTCTATCATGGTATACAAAAATTTGGGTGTATATACTTGTTACTTGTAATTCTGAGAAATTGCTTTTGTGAAATTCTCAAAATATTGTGTGATCCAAAGAGTATTAAAAACCGGATGATTTAACTGATTTCTTATTATTTGATGTTTAGGCAGTTTCTAATAGTTCACTCAAATACAGTTGTAAATCTTTTATGTTTATCGTTTTATTTCCTTAGAAGTTTTCTTATTCCTAACAAATGTGCTAAAATGCTTATTTTTTAAATGCTAATTTTTTAAAAAAATTCTGTTTTTAACAAAAAACTCATACTAACTGAAATATCTGTTTTTAATATAGTTTTTGGACATAAGGAGTTATGAGTCAAGAAAATGTAAAAGCCACACTAATTTTTATGTATGAATGTGTGCTAAGTCACCTCAGTCACGTCTGACTCTTTGTGACCCCCATGGGCTGTAGCCCACCAGGCTTCTCTGTCTATGGGACTCTCCAGGCAAGAATGCTGGAGTGGGTTGCCATGCCCTCCTCCAGGGGATCTTCCCGACCCAGGGAGTGGACCCGCATCTCCTGCACTGGCAGGTGGATTCTTTACCACCAGCGCCACCTGGGAAGCCCCAGTGTTTACGTATAGTGATTAAAAAAACCCCAAATTCTCTTAAGCATCAAAAGTGTAATTCTCTGTTACGTCATGGCTTTGGTCATTCAGTTCATCTTTGTGACAGAAATAAGTAGGTCTTGTATGCAAACAAACGTACGTTGCTTGGTCTGATGGTTATTTGCACTTTTACCCTAGCTCTGTGGCATTATTGGTATTAATATGTAATACCTCTCAGTTTACCTGTGTTATTTCAGAATTGCCCATTTGGTTTCACCTATTTCTATGCTGTTTCTACTCTGGATTAAGCTTTTACACGGGACCTCTTTTTTAGTACAGTGGTTTTTTTCTCGTAATCTCACAGCCTAGAGATAATGAATGCTAATATTTTGGTGAATTTTGTCTACATGTGTACATGTATAATAATTGGGATCATATTCAGCTTCGTATTCCGCTTAACTCTCAATGTTATATCTTGTGCAATTCTCTGTTTAACTCAGTGGTATTCTTTAAAAGCTAATTTTAGTAGTTTCATAATATTTAACCACAAACCATAATTTTTAAACCATGTCCCTACTGTTGCCATTTAGATTGTTTCCAAATCTGTTACATTAGGCTGTACTGAACCTTCCTATGAAGATTATAATTATGCTCTATACAAAGATTATAATGTTTATCTGCCAAAGTGAGTTTGTGGGAAGGTTGTAATGTCTATATACTTGGAAATGAAACTCTTCTAAATTGTATATACTTAAAATGATCTCTTATGACTTAATTAGGCAGAATGTTCTCAGAGGAAAAACAAAATTTTGTTAACATTCTTGCATGTCTGAAATCAGAGGTTTCAGAAATTGTAGTAGGAACATCCTGTACACCCTAGGCAGTCAGTGGCTTTTTTTTTTTTTTTTGAAAATTGAAAGGTATATTAATTTTATTTATTTTTAAAATTGAAAGGTATATTAGTTTTCCAGGGCTGTCATACCAAAACACGATAGACTGGGTAGCCTAAACAAAAGAAATGTACTCTCTCACAGTTCTGGAGTATAAAAGTCTGAGATCAAGAGGTTGACAGGGTTGGTTACTTCAGAAGACTCTTGTCTTGGTTTGAGGCTAGCCATCTTTACCTTATATCTTTACGTGATTTCCCCTATGTGTGTGCATCAGTTCAGTCGCCCAGTCCTGTCTGACACTCTGCGACCCCATGGACTCCAGCACGCCAGGCATATCTGCGTCCAGTTTACTTTTCTTGAATGGACAGCAGTCGCATTGGATTAGGACTACCCTGATGATCTCATTTTAACTTTATTACCTCTTTAGAGATCTTCCAAATAAAGAAGTCACCTTCTGAGATACCAGAGGTTAGGGCTTAAATGTATGAATGGGATGAGGTGGGAGGAGGGGGACACAGCTTATAACAAAAAGGGGAGTAAATTAGTAAATTAACTTCAAAAATTAAAAATGTAATTGAATCATAGTGCCTTAAATGCAGGAGAAGCCTGTGAGCATTAATCCCAGTCACTCATTTTGTTGATTAAATAAATTAGCCTAAGTTAATTAACCTAACTTAGGTTATTAACCTAAGTTAATTTATTTGCTTGGGGCTTCCATGGTGGCTCAGACAGTAAAGAATCTGCCTGCAATGTGAGAGACATGGGTTCAGTCCTTGGGTTGGGAAGATCCCCTGGAGAAGGGAAAGGCTACTCACTTCGCTTTCTTGCCTGGAGAATTCCATGGACAGAGGAACCTGGCAGGCTACAGTTTATGGGGTCACAAAGATTCAGAGACAACTGAGCGACTAAGCACGAGTGAATTGGTCAATAACAGAAATAGTCGCAGATTTTGAACTAGAGAACAGATTTTCTTATTGTTACCTGCTTAATTTTAAATAGAAGTAATAGAAAACTAATATGGTTCTAGACAACCCTGTGGAATTTACAGATACACTCGTAGTTGATAAAATCCTTGGCTGCCTTTGAGTCAGCCTCTGGTTTAGCACTTGAACATTGTCCCTCTTCAGATTTATGAGGCTAACTTCTTCTTGTACTCAGCCTTGATGTTTTCCTCTCATCATGTTTTTATGTATCCGCTTTCCTGATATATTTGGGGTAGAGCCAAGGATTAATTCATTTGAATAGTTTTTTTGTTTTTAATCTTGTTTTTGAAGATATTTACTTCTTCAGCCTTCATAGTGTAACATGAACTGTTAGTCAGCCACGCTGCTGTTTAGTTGCTAAGTCATGTCCAGCCCTTTGTGACCCTGTGGACTGTAGCCCAACATGCTCCTCTGTGCATGAGATTTCCTTGGCAGGAATACTGGAGTGGGTTGCCATTTCCCTTCTGCAGGGGATCTTCCTGAACAAGGGATCGAACCCACATCTGCTGTGTTGGCAGGTAGATTCTTTACCTCTGAGCCACCAGGAAAGCCCAGAATTCACAACTAATCCAACATAAAACCATCTGTATTTTCCCAGCAAAAATCCAGCTGCAGCTTACTAGGGAAGTTCTTTCATTTCTTCACATTTAAGTCCTAGGGAGCCTTCAAGTCCTTAAGGTTAGTTTCATGTAGTAAGCTTAGTTGGATAATCCAAACCCATGTAATCCTTTGATACATTGTCTCAGAACTTCTGTGGACTTAAACCCCCATTTGCACTTCAACCTTTAGTTATGGGTTCGGATCATTTGAACACCACTTTTAATTATGGAAATTATTTAAGTGGCTTTGCAGAGATATGTGGTAGTTTTAGTTTTGTTTCTTCATGTCACTAGTGTTAGATAACAATATATGAGGTATGTATACGTATATATACACCTCTCAAATCTACTGTTTCCCTCAAACCTGCTATTTGAGAGACATACTATATCTCAAACCTACTGTTCCTACTTAACCTTCCTTTCAAACTACTATTTCTTAAATTGCAAAGGAAAAATCTCTCTGTTGTCAAAGCCAGATACTAGTGGTAAGGATATAGTTTAGTCAGTAATACACTTTTGCAATAAGGAAGAAGTTCTAGCTTGAGCTGAAGTCATCTTCAATTTAGAAAGTGAAAGTTGCTCAGTTGTGTCCGAGTCTTTGTGACCCCATGGACTATATAGTCCATGAAATTCTCCAGGCCAGAATACTGGAGTGGGTAGCTCTTCCCTTCGCCAGTGGATCTTCCCAGCCCAGGCATTGAACCCAGGTCTCCCACATTACAGGTGGATTCTTTACCAGCTCAGCCACCAGGGAAGCCCAAGAACACTGGAGTGGGTGGCCTATCCCTTCTCCAGTGGATCTTCCTGACTCAGGAATCCTACCAGGGTCTCCTGCATTTCAGGTGGATTCTTTACCAACTGAGCTATCAGGGAAGCCCCTGATATAAATCTTCAATTCATATAGAGGTAATTGGGCATTTCAAAGGGAGAGTAGGGGAGTAGAAAAGAGGGGTGAGTGGAGACTAAGTAGAGTCAGGGAAGAGAAAATCCACAGAGAGTCGATCAGGGTGAATGTGACTAGGTCAGCTTTCTCAACTGCTTGGAGTTTTACTCTCCCACAAAGCCTGAGACCCCATCCTTCCTGATGATTAGATTTTAGAGGAATAGCTTTCCGGCCCTTGAGAAAGACACTTCTGAATAGTGGACACACACACATCTTACAGAGACAAAGGAAGGATCCATCATTGTAAGCCCTTTTCTAGTCAAACCTCTTGGAAAGGGTGGCCTATCACAGGTGTTGTCTGGAACAAATAGTAGATTCTTTCAAGGCAGTCTAGAATCTCCTTGAATTGTTCAAACTGTGTTACTGTTTGTTAAAGTCTTTTCATTTGGGGAAGAGTGGGGTGGATAAAATCTTTTGTGCTTATATCTTTATAGCCAAGGTTGAGGCTTAGTCGGGAAGACAGCTCAGAGGACCCTCACTTGGATTTGGGCAAGGAGAAAATCTTTGTCATTATATTCATGGGTGAACAGTGTAAGAGTAGTGTAGCTCACTAGGTTAGACTGAATACAGAATTTCATTTTATATTTCAGTTTTGAAACTGTCAGAGCCACTTGAGACACTCCAGAGAGGAGTCGGATAGCTGCCTTCTAAACACTGGGTTACAGTGTTTTTGTTTTTCATGGTGTTATTAGCTTTTATCAACAAAAGTATTTTGAAATCCATTAAGATCACTTCAAATTGAATATGTCCAAAATGATTTATGGTGAATTTATCTCTTTACATTTGAATGATAGAGAAACAAAGCAGAAGAATGTGTCATTTATTGTAGAAGACAGAGCATAGTCAAATTTATTAAAACATTTTATTTTTAGCCTTATTTACTTGGTTAATGCTAGTTATTTGTTTAGTTTACTAAGTCTTAAGTTCTCCTTTTAAAATTAACGTAATATCAGAACAACCTAAGATATTTTAAGCTAAGAATTTGAACAGACAATATTTTTATTACCAGTGATGCAGATGTTTCTAGTCTTAAGAAAGATCTTTAGAGTTGAAATTACTTGGTGGAAGGGAAAATAGTATTAAGCCTCTTAGCTATGCCTGGCTGTCTAGTTGCTTTCCTTGAGACTTAAAATAATTTGTGCATAAAATGTAGCATTTGAGAGTACTCATTTGGAAGTGTTTGCCATACTAATAGATAAAAAAGATGAATATTTTTCTTACCAGAACATTTCTTTAACTTTTAATTAAGTCGGATATTTATGGATCAATCATATTTCATCATTTGTGATTGTCATTTTCTTACTACTTTTTTTTTTTGCTGGCTTGTTCTGTTTATTCCTTACCAATTTGTGAAAGCTCTTTTTTTCTCCCAGCTAATCATTTACCTCCTTATTTTTTGTTCCCAGTTTTTATTTATAGAAGTTTAATATTATTTCAGTCATTAAAGTTTATTCATTTTCCGTTATTACTAAGCTCAAAGAATCTCATCCAGTACTTATATTTAATAATTATCCATTTTCTTCCACATTTTAGATTTATTTTCACCTTATTTTTTTCATAAATTCTGAAATTTGTTACACAATAGGAGATAGGAACCTAGCACGCTAGCTCATAGTATGATGCGAAGGAAAGACTTAGAATTCAGAAAACCTGGTTATTCTTGAGACTGTTCCTTATAAGCTTTTGTAACCTAAAGTACTCGTTCTTTTCTAAAATCCTGGTATCCTATTTATGTATATGTTGGCCAGCTTATATTGGCCCTTATATTCCTATCTTCTATTTCATACAGTTCTGTAGTCCCCTCCCACATTGAAACAGAGCTGGTCTGTGTGAAAAATAGAATATGCAGAAGTAATGGTATATGACCTCCAAGACTTGATCAGTGAAGAGATTTCAGCTTTTCCCTGGTCTCTGAGATGACTCACTCCAGGAAACAAGTCACCACTGGGAAGACTGTCGACAGGTCCATGGAGGGGCCCGAGTGGAGAGGAAGCTGAGGCGGCTTCATCAGTGCCAGCTTGTCAGCTCTGTGTATGAGTCACCTTTCAGGCAGTTTCCCACCCCTCCCAGATTCCTGGCCCACAGAAGCTATGAACAATATTAAGTGGCTGTTGTTATTTTAAGTGACTGAATTTTAGGATAATTTGTTCCTTTGCAATAGATAATACTGTATGCAAGCAGTTTTTAAAAACAGCTTCAGAATGTGACTGTGAGCTCCCGTCTAATTCTGTAAAATGCCGTGAAGACCGGGCTTTTTGAAGATCTCTTTTTTTCTGTGGTACAGAAAGAGTGTATGTTTTTGACAAGTCCATGGTGAAAGACTGTTCTTTTGCCCAATCAAAACTAAGGAAGAGGACTTCCTGCTGCTCCAGCGGATGGGAATCCACCTGCCGTTGCAGGAGACATGGGTCCCGCCCTTGGTCTGGGAAGATCCCACGGGCCCTGAGCAGCCCTCGTGCCACAGCTCCTGCAGCCTGTGCACCCTGGAGTCCGCAGGCCACAGCGGCCGAGCCTGCGTGCCGCAGCTCCTAAAGCCTGGGGGCCTGGAGCCTGTGCTGCGTCACAGGGGAAGCCCACATGGCAAGGAAGGGTAGTCCCTGCTCGCCACGACCAGAGAAAGCCCGAGTGCAGCAAGGGAGGCCCAGCGCAGCCAATGAGTGAATAAAACTGAGAGTGTCTAGGAGGTGGGGAAATCAGCTACCGCCTTGCAAGTTTCCGAGGACAGCCCTATCTTAACAGTCGATTTTAAACTTTATTAAGCACCTACCTTCTGTCAAAGACTGAGGACACACCACTGAGTCAGATCTCTGCTCCCTCGGAGACTTCAGTTCAGCTGGGGAGGTGGACTCCCATTCCCAATTCTGGTGGTAAATCTATTGAAGGAAATAAGTGGAGTGATGGTAGGGAAGAGGCCTGCTTTAGGCTGATCCAGGTTCATCCTGCTTTCCCAGAGTGCAGTGTCTGACACACACCATGCATTCACATACTGAATGAACAGATCTGTCAGAGTTGGTTTGTTTATGCAGTAATGGAATAATACCCTCATATTGCACCCCACCACCCTACACATATAGAATTAATGTGATAGTTCTCTGAGTTTTATGACTCATAAATGTTATATCCCAATCTTCCGTGTTTAGAACTGTGAAAGGCTCGATGTTGCCAAGAACCTCCCACTGCAAAGCAATTAGGTCCTGAATAGGGCATCTTTCTGTGGTCTTGGTGAGTTTTGCCAAGAGGCAAGGGTGGTCTGCAAGGCCCTTTTTCTTTGGGAAAAAAAAAGGCAGAGAACACTTATGAGCTAGAGTTACATTAGTGGATGATGCTGAGCAGTTTTGACTGACAGCCTGCTGGGGATCTGAGCTTAGACTCCTATAGTGGGGTGTCTTCACACCACTGACGGAGTAAGAAACAGACCCTGCCTGTACTAAAGCCCAAAGATTACCCTTACGTTAAGATCAGAAAATGAGCTCACCATCAGAGATTACAAATTAGAAAAAGCCACCCATAAGCAGAGGTTGGCAAACATTTTTTCTACAGGACCAGGTGGTAAATATTTAGTCTTTGCAGGTCATATAGTCTCTGTTGCACCTATTTTAGCTCTTCTGTTGCCGTGGGAAAGCAGCCATCGAAAATATGTACATGAACGAACATGGCTATGTTCAAGTAAAACCTTATTTACAAAAACAGGTAATGGGCCAGATTTGGCCTATGGTGTATAGTTTCCTGAGCCCTGGATTAGAGGGTGGAGTAGAGGAGATATTATAAGAGATAATGGCTGTAGGGTTTTTGAACACTGATGAAAAATAAATCCATGATTCATGATATTCAGAGCAAGATGATAAAGAGGAAGTCATGCTTTCATCGAAGTGAAACACATGACACCAGAGACCAGAAAAAGCAGCTATGGAGCAAAATAGGTCATTTGTGAAGATTTATAAATTAGGCTTATCATAATTAACAGTAATAGGATAAGACAGTAGAAAAGTATCTTCAAAGACTTGGGGGAAAAACAGGAGTGTTGGTAGGACTGAACCTGCTGTTGGCGGGTTGGGGAACTGAAGCAGGGGTCCGATCCCCACATCGTGGCAACTGACTGAGTCAGAGGAGAGACATTTAAGGCTGAGAGTGAAACAGCTGATCTGGGGCAGCCTAAAGGGAGTGAGAATCAGACAGTCCTTGCCACAGCCAAACATACCCCAGACAGGGACGCAGGTCCCCTAGAAGGCGCAGCAGCGGGGAGCTGGAGTTCAGGGGATTGTGGAGCAGTTCCAGGGCGAAGGCTGCTGTTGACACTGGAGAGACGGATCGAGGAGATGTGAAGGAGATCGTGGTGGGAAACGCCTGTGGAGGAAAGCCAGGCAGCCATGGAAGCAAGGCGATACTGCTGAGTCACAGGTAGGGGGTGGAGCCATCACCATAGCCGCTCTGCCCACAGCCAACATCGGCAGCTGAGCAACAGACAGGCTGGCCCATCAAATCCTGACGCACCAGTCTACAGAGTAGGACCCCACCCAGGGTGCCCCATTAAGTGCCTGACGCACCAATCTAGAGTAGGACCCCACCCAGGGTGCCCCATTAAGTGCCTGATGCACCGATCTACAGAGTAGGACGCCAGCCTGGGGGTCCCCTCTATGTGCCTGACGCACTGAACAGAGAAGAACCCCAGGCAAGGGCGCCCTCTAAGTGCCTGAACAGGCAGAGCTACAGAGAAAGACTGGCCAGAGAGGCCGTCTGGTTGCCAGCTACAGGAGGTTCAAAAAGGCTCTGGTAGGGCCACAGCTCCTGTGGCGGAGACAGCCCGTGTCCCTGCACACTTGGCGCCCCCAGGTCCCCGCGACCCAAGCGGCTGTGCCACCTTCACGCTCAGCCCTCATGGGGGCAGAGCTGCCGCAGGCAAAAAAGTCTTGCATCCGTGCTCGCGGAGTTGCTTCATCTGTGTCCAACTCTTTGTGATCCTGGGGACTGGGGCCTGCCAGGCTTCTCTGGCAGGGGTTTCTCCAGGCAAGACTACTGGAATGTACTGGCCAGTACTGGTTGCCATACCCTCCTAGAGCGCTCTATTTCCTGCTGCCCCAGCCACCAACTCCCCCCACGTACCTGGGGCTGCCACAACCCCTGCCACCCAAGCAGCTGCACCACCTGCACACCTGATCCTCACCGGGGGCCGACCCAAGTCCTCCAGGGCCGCCTCAGGAACAAACGCCCAGTGGACGACCCACATAAATAAATAAAAGGTGGCAATAAAACCACAGTTGAAACCCAGGGGTAGTGTAGCTAAGGAAGAAGACCCAAAACTTTCCCACCAGCTGTACAAGCTGCAGATTAAATCCACATGATCGACTAGGCAGACTCTGTGTCTGTGTAATCTATAAAAGGACATTGAGAGCCCCTACCAAAGAAAATGCACTGATTCTGATAGCTGTGGACATTGGAAGCAAGAACACACAGGAGTAGGACCAGATTAGAACCTGGGCTGCCCTCACAGCAGATCCAGAGATCAGCACAGTGTTGGGGGGCATCCTAAGGAGGGGAGGTGGACTGTGCCTCCCAGTGAGGGAAAGGACTTTGACAGAGTGACTGAAGGAAAATATTTATTGTTCTTATGATTTGA
>ML661888.1:6489988-6547882 GCA_007570785.1 Antilocapra americana | reverse complement strand
TTTTTTTTTTTTGTCACATTTTTTTATTGTTGTTATAAACCTCTGCTTCTATGTTAGGCTTTTGCAGTTCTGTGGCGTTCTCATTTTTTTTTTAATCTTCCTTTCTCTTTTTTTAATTTTAAGTTTTAATTTTTTAAACCTGTTATTATCTTTTCTACATTTATTCCTTTGTTTGCTTTCCCTACTGTTCTTTTCCCCTTGCAGTTAATCTTTAACATATATAAATCTTCATCTATCTGTATCTAACTTTGCATATGTATTCTTTCTTTTCTTTCTCCCCTTTCCTCTCAACATATTTGTTAGTTTTACTTTCATTGCTTTATTCCCCAGTTGGCACCTTGCTTTAGTTTTGTTTTCCAGCTATGCTTTAGTTGGTTTCGTTCTGGTAGATATAATTTTTGGTTTTCTTTGTTTGGTGGGTCAATCTATCGTGCTCTAATTTTGTTGGACTGTTTTGATTATGCTTACTGGAGTATATGTGTATATTCAGCCACATTTTCTATTGTTATAAACCTCTGCCTCTACATTGGGCTTTCTTCTGTGGAGTTTTCTTTTTTTCTTTTTATAAACCGAAAGGATGGGAAAAGGAGCCCTCAAACACAGTAAGTTTAAAAAAAAATAATAAAAATGCAGAGAAATACTACACAAATGAAGGAACAAATTAGAAACACAGAAGTCCAAATAAATGAAGAGGAATTTATTTCAGGTAGTGAAATAGAATTCAGAATAAGATATTCTACCTGAAAAAAAATTCAAAATAACGATAGTAAAGATGATCAAAAATCTTGAAAACAAAGTGGAGAAAATGCAAGAATCAATTAACAAAGACCTAGAAGAATTAAAGAATAAACATACAGAGACAAACAGCACAATTCCTGAAATTAAAAATACTCTAGAAGGAATCAATAGCAGAATATCTGAAGCAGAAGAATGAATCAGTGAGCTGGAAGATAAAATGGTGGAAATAACTTGTGAGCAGAATATAGTAAAAAGAATGAAAAGAACTGACGATAATCTCAGAGACCTCTGCTGCTGCTGCTGAATCGCTTCAGTTGTGTCCGACTCTGTGCTAACCCATAGATGGCAGCCCACCAGGCGCCCACATCCCTGGGATTCTGGGACAATATTAGATGCACCAACATTCGAATAATAGTGGTTCCATAAGAAGAAGAGAAAAGGAAAGGGTATGAGAAAAATTTTTTGGAGAGATTATAGTTGAAAATTTCCCCAACATGGAAAAGGAAATAGTCAGTCAAGCCCAAGAGGTACAGAGTCCCACACAGGATAAACCCAAGGGGAAACGTGCCAGGACACATACTGATCAGACTAGCAAAGACTGAACACAAAGAAAGAATGTTAAAAGCAACAAGGGAGAAGCAACAAGTAACATACAAGGGAAACCACATACTGTTAACAGCTGATCTTTCAGCAGAAACTCTGCAGGCCTGAAGGGAATGTCAGGATATATTTAAAGTACTGAAAGGGAAAAATCTACAACCAAGATTACTGTATTCAGCAAGGGTCTCATTCAGAATTGATGGAGAAATAAAAACAAAACAAAAACTTTTCAGACAAGCAGAAGTTAAGAGAATTAAGTACCACCAAACGAGCTTTACAACAAATGTTAAAGGGGCTTATATAGTCAAGAAATACAAGAGAAGAAAAAAGATCTACAAAATCAACCCCAAACAATTAATAAAATGGCAGTAGGAACATATATATCAATAATTACTTTAAATGTAAATGGATTAAATGCCCAACCAAAAGACACAGACTGCCTGAATGGATCCAAAAACGGGACCTGTATATGTGCTGTTTCCAAGAAACCCACTTCAGACCTAAAGACACATATAGACTGAAAATAAGAGGATGGAAAAATATATTCCATGCAAATGGGAAGCAAAAGAAAGCTGGAGTAGCAATCCTCATATCAGACAAAATAGAACTTACAATAAAGAAGATTACAAGAGATAAGGAAGGACACTACATAATGATCAAGGGATCAATACAAGAGGAATATATAACAATTGTAAACATCTATGCACCCAACACAGGAGCACCTCAATACATAAGACAAACACTAACAGACATAAAAGGAGAAATGGACAGTAACGCAATAATAGTATGAGATTTTAACACCCCACTCGCACCAATGGACAGATCATCAAAACAAAAAATGAATAAGGAAACACAAGTCTTAAATGATAGATCAGATGGATCTCATTGGTATCTTCAGGACATTCCATCCAAATGCAGAAGAATACACCTTCTTCTCAAGTGCACATCAAACATTCTCCCAGATAGACTACATCTTGGGTCACAAATCAGACCTCAGTAAATTTAAGAAAATTGAAATTATCAAGCATCTTCTCCGACTGCAGTGCTATGAGACTAGATATCAGTTACAAGAAAAAAACTGTAAGAAACACAAACACATGGAGATTAAACAATATGTTTCTCAATAACCAACAGATTACTGAAGAAATCAAAAGGGAAATCAGTAAATTTCCAAAAACAAAACAATGAAAACATGACAACTCAAAACCTATGGGATGCAGCAAAAGCAGTTCTAAGAGGGAAGTATATAGCAATACAATCCTACCTCAAGAAACAAGAAAAACATGAAATAGACAACCTAACTTTACACCTAAAATAACTGAAAAAGAACAAAAAAACCCCAGAATTAATAGATGGAAATAAATCATAAAGATCCGAGCAGAAATAAATGAAAAAGTAATGAAAGAAACAATAGTAAAGGTTAATAAAACTTAAAGCTGGTTCTTTGAGAAGACAAACAAAAGTCACAAACATTTAGCCAGACTCATCAAGAAAAAAAGAGAAAAGAATCAAATCAACGAAATTAGAAGTGAAAAAGGAGAGGTTACATTAGACAGTGAAGAAATAAAAAGGATTTTAAGAGACTATTATGAACAGCTCTATGGCAATAAAATAGATAACCTGGAAGAAATGGACAGATTCTTAGAAAAGTTCAATCTTCCAGGACTGAACCAGGAAGAAATAGAAATTATCAACAGCCCAATTGCAAGCACTGAAGTTGAAGCTGTGATCAAAAATCTCCCAAAAAACAAAAGCCCAGGATCAGATGGTTTCACAGGAGAATTCTATCAAACATTTAAAGAAGAGCGAATGCCTGTCCTTCTAAAACTCTTTGAAAAAGTTGCAGAGGAAGGAACACTTCTAAACTCATTTTATGAGGCCACCATCACCCTGTTACCAAAACCAGACAAAGACAACACAAAAAAGAAAACTATAGGCCAATATCACTGATGAACATAGATGCAAAAATCAACAGAATTTTAGCAAACAGAATTCAGCAACACATCAAATAGCTCATACACAATGATCAAGTTGGGTTTATTCCAGAGATGCAAGGATTCTTCAGTATACACAAATCAATCAGTGTGATACACCGTATTAACGAATTGAAGGATAAAAAACATGATAATCTCAATAGATGCAGAAAAAGCCTGTGACAAAATTCAGCATCCATTTATGATTAAAACTCTTCAAAAAATGGGCATAGAAGGAATCTACCTCAACATAGTAAAGGCAATGTATGATAAGCCTACAGCAAGCATTATTCTCAGTGGTGAAAAACTGAAAGCATTTCCCCCTAAAATCAGGAACAAGACAAGGGTGTCCACTTTTGCCATTATTATTCAACATAGTTCTTAGAAGTCCTAGCTACAGCAATCAAAGAAGGAAAAAAAAAAAAAGGAATCCAGATTGGAAAAGAAGAAGTAAAGCTCTCATTGTTTGCAGATGACATGATGCTCTACATTGAAAACCCTAAAGATAGTATTAGAAAATTACTAGAGCTAATCAGTGAATTTAGCAAAGTTGCAGAATAGAAAATCAAAGCACAGAAATCACTTGCATTTCTGAAAAATCAGAAAGAGAAATTAAGGAATCAATCCCATTCACCATTGCAACAAAAAGAATTAAATATCTAGGAATAAACTTATCTAAGGAGACAAAAGAACTGTACACAGAAAATTATAAGACACTAATGAAAAAAGTCAAAGATGACATAAACAGATGGAGAGATTTTCCGTGTTCCTGGGTATGAAGAATCAATACTGTGAAAATGACTGTACTACTAAATGCAATCTACAGATTCGATGCAATCTCTATCAAATTACCAATGGCATTTCCCCCAGAACTAGAACAGAAAATTTCACAGTTCATATGGAAACACAATAAGACCCTGAATAGCCAAGGCAGTCTTGAGAAAGAAGAACTGAGCTAGAGGAATCAACCTTCCTGACTTCAGATTATACTACAAAGCTACAGTCATCAGACAGTATGGTACTGGCACAAAAACAGAAATATAGATTAATGGAACAAGATAGAAAGCCCAGAAAGAAACCCGTGCACCTATGGGTACCTTATTTTTTTTCAAAGGAGGAAAGAATATACAATGGGGCAAAGAAAGCCTCTTCAATAGATGGTGCTGGGAAAACTGGACAGCTACATGTAAAAGAATGAAATTAGAACACTTCCTGACACCATACACAAAGGTAAACTCAGAATGGATTAAAGACCTAATTATAAGATCAGAAACTGTAAAATTCTTAGAGGAAAACATAGCCAGAATATCAATGACATAAGTCAAAGCAAGATCCTCTATGACCCACTTCCTAGAGTAATGGAAGTAAAAACAAAAGTAAACAAGTGGGACCTGATTAAACTTAAAAGCTTTTGCACAGCAAAGGAAACTAAGCAAGGTGAAAAGACAACCCTCAGAATGGGAGAAAATAATAGCCAATGAAACAACTGACACTGGATTAATTTCCAAAATATACAACCAGCTCATACAACTCAATACCAGAAAAACAAACAACCCAATCAAAAAGTGGGGAAAAGACCTAAATAGACATTTCTCTGAAGAAGACATGCAGATGGCTAATAAACACATGAAAAGATGCTCAACATCGCTCATTATTAGAGAAATGCAAATCAAAACTATAATGAGATATTATCTCACACTGGTCAGAATGACCATCATCAAAAAGTCTACAAACAAACAATAAATGCTGGAGAGGGTGTGGAGAAAAGGGAACAGTCTTGCAGTGTTGGTGGGAATGTAAATTGATACAGCCATTATGGAGAACAGCATGGCACTTTTTTGGAAACTAGGAATAAAATCACCAAATGACCCAGCAATCCCACTCCTAGGCATATACCCTGAGGAAACCAAAATTGAAATGCATTCTATTGTTCATTGCAGCACTATTTACAATAGCTGGAACATGAAAGCAACCTAGGTGTCCATCGACAGATGAGTGGATAAAGAAATAGTGGTACATATACACAATGGAATATTACTCGGCCACAAAAAGGAATGCATTTGAATCAGTTCTAATGAGGTGGATGAACCTAGAATCGCTAGTATACAGAGTGAAGTCAGTCATAAAGAGAAAGATAAATTTCATATTCTAATGCCTATATACAGAATCTAGAAAAGCGATACTGAAGAATTTATTTACAGGGCAACAGTGGAGAAACAGACCTAGAGAATAGACTTACGGACATGGGAAGAGGGGAAGAGAGGTAGAGATGTATGGAAAGAGTAACATGCAAACGTACATTACCATATGTAAAGTAGATAGCCAACAGGAATTTGCTGTATGTCTCAGGAAACTCAAACGAGGGCTCTGTATCAACCTAGAGCAGTGGGATGGGGAGGGAGATGGGAGGGAGGTTTAAGAGGGAGGGGTATATGTGTACCTATGGCTGATTCATGTTGAGATCGACAGAAAACAACAAAATTCTGTATGGCAATTATCCTTCAATAAGAAATAAATAAACATTTTAAAAAAAAGTATTTTTCATCAAGAGACTCACTTTAAAGGGATTTCCAAAGGTTTAAAAAAAACAGCATTACTGAAGCATAGTTGATTTACAGTGCTGTGTTACTTTCAGGTGGACAGCAACGTGAATACATATACATATATCCACTCTTTTCTAGATTCTTTTCACACATAGGCCATTATGGAGTGAAAGGCTACTAAGAATCTACTTAGCTCAATGTTTTAGGAATGATAGCTAAGCCTCCAAATTCCAGATGAATGAAATAGGATGGTGGTCAGTAGCTTTCTTCAGATATAGTCTGTTAGAATCTAGATACACTGAAATTCATACTTCTGGAGAGTTGGGTTTTTTCCTTGGTACTTTAAAATTTCCTCTAGTTTTTCCATTTTATTAATGTTGATTTTGTGATTTGAAATGGATGGAAATATGGTTTATGGGGGTAAAAATGGTCAGGGTAGGTCTTCTACAAGGCTTTCGTTATTGCATGGTCCTTGATTTTTTTTTGCAAAGAATTCCTATGTAATGATTAGTGGGTCCAGATTTTTGTTTGTCTTATCTTGGATAATTAAAGTGTGTGTGCTAGATATTTGGTAAATGGGAAAAAAATCTTGTTAAATATAGGAGGAACCAAAATCAAGGATATAATCTAATAAAAAATATGTTTGGATTTTAAAAATGAAGATCAGATTGAAGTAACTGGACTTGTTTTGCATAATAAAGGAATCACTAATACTTTTGAATATAGTCTGTGAGACAGAAGTTAAAGCAAAATAACTTTGCATTTAGTAAGAATTAGATATCCTGATAATAAGAATCAATATTTGGCCTTATATGAAAAAGAGATAGTAAACGATTACTACTTATTAAGCACATACTGTGTGTCAGACATGCTAGGAATTTTCTCTGTGACTTTGCATTTGGACTTCATGACAGTTGCTAGTTTGATGCTTTTATGATCTCCATTTTGTGATGAAGAAACTGAGGCTTTAATTTGACTACTTAAAGTACAACAAGAAGTCCCTGAACTGGAATAAGGGACCCCCTTGAGTCTTCTGCAGAAATTTTGCCTTAACCACAAGTCTTACCTTGTACTATGGGCCATAGAGCAAGTTTGAGACATTATTGTGCTTATTATCTAGATATGTTTGTATTTTCTCTGAACGTTATACTGTGCAAAGGGACAATTAGAGATGATTCCAAAAGTATGTGGTGAAAGGAAAGGAGTTACTTATCTAGGTGTGAAAGGAAGTGATCCTGGTGTGGTATAGAAGGGCCTGCGGATAAAAACACAAATAATCCTTTCACACGTAGCCATCAAGCATTAAATTAGAGTCATTCTTGATATATAGCTTTGATTTCTGAAACGTAGTTTTGTACATAACAAAAGCTTTTAAATTAGTTTTTCTTTTCCCCCCTCTTAGTGGAAAAAGTGAAAGAACAATTAAAACTTTCCTTGGAAACCAAGAATGGTGTCGTGCAAACTGGTGAATTAACAGTTGTGCTTGATGGACTAGTGATTGAGCAAGAAAATATAACAAACGGCAGCTCATCTCCAGCCAGTAAGCTAACTTTGGGTTTTTTAAATTTGAAGGAAAAAAAAAAAGAAGTATGTAAAAAACCTGGTGTCTTTCTTTTTTGTCATTCAGTAGAAGTACAGCAAAATGGTGATGCCTTACATGAAGACAGAGAACCTTCAGCAAGGACAGCCTCCAGGTAGCATGTTTTGTTTTGGTGTTTGTGGCAAAGTAACACCACATTTCCAATATGTGAAGTTTTCAACCTTCGTTTAGAGTTTGCCATAGACTTTAAAAGCTTATATCTAAACATATTATTTGGTTGAATTCTTATCAAAGTGGTTTAAAAAAAAAACAGGTGTAACACGATATGTTATTGGAGTAAAGTGTATATCTCAGTGGTTTTAGGTTAGCAGAGTTGGGTACACCAGTGTCTCATTTCAATACATTCTCTTCACCCTCAAAAAGACTCTATACCCAGGGCATTTTCTCTCCACCCCTCTTTTTGCCTGGCTCCTGCCAGCCACTCACCTTCTGTCTCAGTGGATTTGCCATTTCTTGTAAATGGTGTCGTACAATATATAACTTTCTGTCACTGACTTTTACTTAGCATATGATTCATCCGTGCTGTAGGAAGTGTCAGAACTTCATTCTTTTTTTTAATTGGAAATCTCTCTTACAAATCTGTATTTAGGCATATTTTATCAGTAAATAGAGTCAGATGATTTGGAAAAATGGCTATCTCACTGCTGTCTGAGTTGGCAGTTTCCTGTAACCGCTAGCAGATACTGCACTGATTGTGGTCTCTCCTTAGAGATCACCCTGCCGTCTCAGCAACTCCCATAGATTCACATTTGATGACAATTAATAGAGACTTTCTGTTTGAGATAATTTGAATTAGAATAAAAGCATGTTATAGTGTGAAATGCATTTGAAAAATCATGCTGGTATATGACACAGTGTGACTTTATTAATCTACAGTTACTAATATTGCTACTAAATTGCTGTTAAATGATCTTCACAGAGCCCTTGAACAGATCAGTATGTCTTCTGAATATGTATTTGGCTTAAATAAATGTATTTATTTAGTATCCACATGACAATTCACATTGAGAAAATTCAGAACTGAGAACTGAAAAGTTGCTGAGTTGTGTTGACTCTTCGTGACCCCATGGCCATGGAATTCTCCAGGCCAGAACACTGGAGTGGGTAGCCTTTCCCTTCTCCAGGGGGTCTTCTCAACCCAGGGATCGAACCCAGGTCTCCCTCATTGCAGGCGGATTATTTACCAGCTGAGCCACAAGGGAAGCCCAAGAATACTGGAGTGGGTAGCCTTTCCCTTCTTCGGCAGGTCTTCTCAACCTGCAAATCAAACTGAAAAGATACAGCAGTTAGGTAGATTAAAATGCACTAGTGTGTATGTGTGTGTGCATGTACCTATATATATGTGTGTGTATCAAAAATTACAGTTTTTGAAATGATGTTTTAGATGGTTAAAGCAGCTTGAATCACTACCAACCTAAGACTAATGTTACTTATTACATAGCAAGACATTTTGAATCAAAGATGAGTTCTACAGCACCAGGAGTACTTGAGTTGCATTCTTTTACTCTGCCTCCCAGGTCACCGATCCTTGCTGAGTGGCTTAGGGAAGGGTGTACAGATCAGCTTCACTTGAGAGAAATTTCAAAGCTTTGTGTGCCTGCTAAGTTGGTTCAGTCATGTCTGACTCTGTGTGACCCTGTGGACTGTAGCCTGCCAGCCTCCTCTGTCCGTGGGGATTCTCCAGGCAAGACTACTGGAGTGGGTTGCCGTGCCCTCTTTCTAGGAGATCTTCCCAACCCAGGAATCGAACCCAAGTCTCTTAGGTCTCTTGCATTGGCAGGCGGGTTCTTTACCACCTATGCCACCTGGGAAGCCCTTTCAAAGCTTTACCTGCCCAGAATTCCTGAACACATCTCATTCCAAACATATAGGTGACAAGGGAAAGTGTTGTTAATTTGTCCAGGTACTCGCTGAGTTCCTGTTTGGTGCCAGGCACTAGTCCAAGAATACTGGTCCTGTTGCTGTGGGATTTTCATTCTGGCAGGATAGAGGTAGAGAGTAGACAAGTGAAGGAAGAAATTAGCTGATTGGAGAGAGTGGTAAGAACTATGAAGTCATGGAAACACAGGACAGGGTGACAGGAATGTGAAGGGATCCTTTATAAAGAGGAGTGTCGCGGAATCATGTCTGTGGGAGTGCCACTCAGGCTGCAGTTAAAAGGCCGGAAGTGTGCCATCCACGCAGAGATTTGAGGGAAGAGCGTTCCAGGCAGAGGAAGTAGCAAGTAAAGAAAGGACCCTGATTCCTCTTAGTCAACGTTTGTTCTGTGTGCGCGCTCGTTGTGTGCCCAGTCCTGACTCTGCGCCCCTGTGGACCGGAGTCCGCCTGATTCCCCTGCCCGTGGGATGTTTCAAATGAGGGTGCTGGAGTGGGTTTCCGTTTCCTCCTCCAGGGAATCTTGGCAACCCAGGGATCAAACCATGTTTGTTACATCTCCTGCACTGCAGGCAGATTCTTTGCCACTGAGCCTTTGGAGAAGCCCTTTTGCTCTGCAGGTGGTTCTAACTCTAGAATATATTTAACCTTTCTTTGATGATCTTGTAAGTCATTGTAATTTTACTCCCTGTATCTAATAATTTGTAATAAACATTTGAAGACTCTTCGGCATGATTTTCATATAAAATTGATATACTAATATATCTATGGCAAGTAGGCAAGGAACAGCTTGGAAAGAAATAGATCAGAGAGATAGATGAGGTGGGACAGGACTGAGATGTACTCTGATTTATTTATTTGTTTTTTTAATTAAGAAAAGAAATTAAGGCTGCTCTGTGGAGAAGACGTATAGGGTTACCAGTGTATTTGGGAAAGTCCTCCTGGTTACTTACATGATATTGGCTAACTCCCTGCCAATAAAATGTAATACGTTTGATTTTGTAATTTTATACATATTTATTAGCAGTAATGAATACACTGTAAATTCTTCTAACTCTGGAATATAATATTTAGCTCTCTCTGATTGTCATGTCCTTGTTATTTTAGTGCTGGTAACAGCTTGTGATCAATATTGTAAGATGTTTTTGGTCTTTTTACTACTCACAGTTTGGAATTGATTTTTATAAGTTTCATGACCTTTTTGAAAATATTTGCAGACATTTTAAAAATAAATCTAATATTCTTAGACTTGAATATTTAAAATATATAATTTGATCATTGCTTTGAGGTACTGAATTCACTTTGACAGTATTATATCTCAATATACATTTACTATGTGGATACACTTAGAACTGAAAGTAATTTAAACTTTTAAGTATGTAATAAAATGTAAAATGTAAAAAATAAAATGTTTAAAAAAAATAATCAAGATGTCTCTTGTTCATCTGTTTATAATCATTTTGCTTCAGTGTTAAGAACTTGGTAAATGTTCTTAGAAAACTTTTGATGAAGAATTATGTGATTGTTTTTAGTTCATTAAAGTAAGGTATCTTTTTTGTTTGTTTGTTTTGAAGGTTGGCTGCTGAAGATACTAATGGGATAGATAATCATGTACCTACAAACACTGTAGTACAAAACTCATGCTGTGCATATGTAGTTAACGGGGACAACACACCGTCTCCATCTCAGGTTGCTGCCAGACCCAAAAACACACCAGCTCCAAAGCCACTCACATCTGAGCCTGCTAATGACACTGGTAAGCATGATTTCTTACGACACATCATTTAAATGAAAACTAATAGGTATCCATATGTATACTTTTCTTATTGTACAATCTTTCTTAATCTTCAGTTTTATAGAAAGAATTTGAAGATTATACCACCTGAATTTTTTTTCATAATTTGATTTTCCTAGATTATTTAGTAAGATATTCCAGAAATACATTATAACAGCAAATTTCACTCAGCAAGTATAAGTACTTGCATGATACTTAATCTTAGGCTTTACGCTACCAAAAAAATACTATTTATAATGTAGAATGAATTTCTAAAAGCACTTTAGGGAATTCATTGATTTGTTAGTAATGAATGATTCCTTTAACCGTTTTGGTTAAATGGTTCCCTTTTGCCAGACAGATATTTACTGCTTGGCATGTAACTTAGTAGAAAAATGTATTGTGAGGTGATACAGCCCTCCAGAAGTCTTCTGTTTTCTCAGGGGAAGTGTTCTGCGATTATAGAAGGACTGTCTGCGGAAGGGTTTTCTTTTGTAATCCTGTTTTTCAGTGGATTCAGCTATAATATTCGTAAATTGCTCTTTGTTCAATCTTTACAAATTAATTCTTTCAGATGAATTTCTTGAAACGCATACATCTTAGGACTTCTTAAAATTACTAGTGTATGTCTTGAGGCTAGAGTTGACATCCTGTCTTTTGATCCAAGAGCCTGTATTCTTTCCCTCATCTATTTATGGGATTATTCAAAAGTAGAAACATGTAAGGAAGTAATTATATGAAAATAGAGGGGGATGGGTTTATAGAGAGGACTGTTGTGTATTTATATTGAAGGTTGGGGAAATGTTTACTGTACATGTTGTGAGTTTTTGTAAACGTGGGAACTGACATGATAGTTTTCTGCAAATACAATTTACTAATTATCCTTTTTTTGTAAAAGGGATAGGCTTAAATATCCTGAGTCCTCAGAATAAGCTGACACTTTCTGTATCAATTTAAGTTGTCTGGAAAATGAGAGAAAGTAAACACACATGACTAGGCTGAAATGAGTGGACAGGATGCATTTGTTTTCTGATTCTGGTATGCTTTCTAGTAAGAACGTGGTCTCAGATTTATTAGCAAAGGGATAAAGGAACAAATTAAGAACAGACCAGTTAAAACAATTCCCATCGGGAATTCCCTGGTGGTCCAGTGGTTAGGGTTTGGCAGGTTCACTGCCGGGGCCAGGATGAGGTTTGGTTGTTTGGGGAACTAAGATCCCACAAGCCCAAGGTGCAGCCAGAAAGCCCCTCCCAAACCAGAAAATAAGAACACCAGCTTTTATGCCTGATGTTCCATCTTATGGATCTGTATGAAAAAGGATCCTAATGTGATCAGCACCCTTGCTAATTCCAAGAGAGTAAATACAGTAATGAGTTTCATAGAACTCTGCTTATATTATGGATCCTAAATTAAATTTATCATTTTAAAAAATAGTCTGGGAAAATAAGTGTGGGAAGGACCACCCATATATATGAGTGACCACCAAATAATCACCCATAGAAAAATGGTTTATATTAGTACCAGAGTTAATAATACAACATAAATCCAGTGTATTTGACCTATAGATTTATAGATTATCAAATAATTACCTATGTTTACCCATACCAAAAATGACACACAAACTAGGTTATCCACCCATAAAGAAATTTACATTGTCAACATTGTAACTCCCTTGAGAACACTGAAGAGGTTGTAAAAATAGAAATACCCTTACGTGATCAGACTTGATTTGTTATATGGGATTATCTAGATTCATTAGAGTGGTGGATCTAATTCTGTTATTTCTGTAAGTAATTAGACATCAGGACCAATTACTGAGTCTATTCTTTTTTCATGAGAAGTATAAGAATTTTGAATGCTCATTTTAGAAAGGCTTATGCAGTCATTCTGTTTCATTCTTGTCATCACCTTCCAGTTAAAAATGTATGAAATTTGGAGATTTAGCTCTAATTCCTAAAATTATTCAGCTGTTAGCATAGATTGGCGGAGGTGGTTGTTGACCACTGGATAGTTGCATGTTTGGGCTTGTGGGCTTATTCAGATGTCGCTGCAAAAGAGAGGACTTTCTGAGTTCCCCCTTATTGTAGAATCTCTAGTTTATATTCTGCTTCTAATTTTGTACTTTATATAGACTGTTTCTGTTGGAACAGATTTGCCTTCCACATTCTTCTCTTATCCTTGCCTGAAATTTCAAGATGAAAGTAAAACACAAACACAGGAGGGACTAGAAATGAAGGCTCCATTGTAAATAATTCCTGTGACTTTCTCAGTAATTGCAAGGAAGCCTAAGATGATTAGAATAACAGCTAACATCCATGCTACACATGTTCCAAACACCATATGCCCGCTGATCAGTGCAGTTCTCAGGGTAGCTCTCTGCGTGTTCCGCACCACGTAGCCACTGATACAGCTCTCACAGTAACTCTGAAATAGGCTCTGGAGTTTTCCTCCTGAAGGAACTGAGGCCCAGAGATCCCAGCTGGCAGAGGGGCTGCCACTGACACCCACCTCTATGGTTCTCTCCTCTCTGCTCTCATGCTCATTTAGGTGTGTGTGGTTTCTATAGTGTCTCAATGTTGGGTTGTTCATCTTTTATAGCTTTGATAAACTTCAAATAATATTCCCCAGTCAACTTAGTGATTGTGACCGCATGTTCTTTGACACGTGACAGAACAATCCAGCTGCCCTCATTCCATTGGCTGGTTTACAGAGGCTTCTGGAACCTCCTCTGTTGGTAGAACCCACTTTACCAGTGTCTTCTGTGTGATCTGTCGTCCCTCTGTAGGAGGATGAATTCAGGTATTTTTTTCAAGGGGTAGTCTTCTTTAAGGTGTTGGTGTAAAAATAGGATTCTCTTTTCTCTAATCAAGGACTTTAAAAATCAGTTTTCATTGTTGGAGTGGTGAGGGAGTGGAGTGTGCATATTGTGTGTGTAACATATTACATGTTTTGATCCATTACCTGTGATTCCAAAATCCTAAAATCTTTAAAACTGAAAGTTTTTTGGTAAACTCATTTGGTGGCAAAACGACTAGGACTAACTTGAAGGTATTTATAATTTTTTCTGCTTAGTATGAGTAGCCTTCTGTTTCACTCTAGAAATGATACTGTATTTAACTACAGTGTCTAGCCCCCAGTCTAGCTTGATATTAGTGTAATAGATAATATATGTGCCATATTACCTTTCTACATTCCAGAGTTGTGAATTCTGGAACTCACTTGGCCCTAGGAGTTTCAGATAAGAGGTTGTGGGCCTGGAACTGCAGATAAATGATTTCTTTTCACCAGAGACAGTATTGTACATGAGGGCTTTGGAGGGGAGGGCATTTTCCCTCACCCCTACCTGTTCTTTGGAGTCTTAAGAAAATTCATTTGCCAAGTTTAGTTGGTAAATACTGATACTTATCTTAAGCTGAAGTGGGAGGCAGTCATGATTGGAAAGATTAGATTTGGTTTCTAACTGGACTGCATTCCAATCCTGGCTTTGTCCTTGAACGCTTTAACCATGGGTTGTTGTTCAGTCGTGTCTGATTCTTTGTGACCTCATTGACTGCAGAACACGAGGCTTCCCTGTCCATCATCATCTCCTGGAGCTTGCTCGAACTCACATCCATTGAATCAGTGATGCCATCCAACCATCTCATCCTCTGTTGTCCCCTTCTCCTCCTGCCTTCAGTCTTTCCCAGCATCAGGTGTATATAGTCAAAGCTATGGTTTTTCCAATAGTCATGTATGGATGTGAGAGTTGGACTATAAAGAAAGCTGAGCACCGAAGAATAAATGCTTTTGAACTGTGGTGCTGGAGAAGACTCTTGAGAGTCCCTTGGACTGCAAGGACATCCAACAAGTCCATCCTAAAGGAAATCAGTCCTGGGTGTTCATTGGAAGGACTGATGCTGAAGCTGAAACTCCAATACTTTGGCCACCTGATGCCAAGAGCTGACTAGTTAGAAAAGACTCTGATGCTGGGAAAGATTGAAGGCAGGAGGAGAAGGGGACGACAGAGGATGAGATAGTTGGATGGCATCACCGACTCGATGGACATGAGTTTGGGTAAACTCTGGGAGTTGGTGATGGACAGGAAAGCCTAGCGTGCTGCGGTTCATGGGGTTGCAGAGTCGGAGCACCTGAATTAAACTGATGAATTTAAGGCTCTTCTATGTATCTTCGTGGCATGGTATCTCATTTCCATTTGTTGCTGAATAATACTCCATTGTAAGGATGTACCACAGTTTGTCTGTCCGTTCACCTATACACAACCAAGCATTGTGGTTATTTACAATTTTTGACAATTATGAGTAAAGCTGATATAAATATTTATGTGCAGGTTTTGGTATGGACCTAAGTTTTCAACTCAGCTGCGTTGAGGCCTGTGACTTTGGAATCTTACAATAAGTGTTATTACTTTTGTAAGAAACTGCCAGTGCCAAACAGACACCCAAAATGGCTGTGCCTTTTGCATTTCCACTACCAGTGAATGAGAATTTTTGCATTTTGAGGATAGTTTGCTTATTAAATTTTTAAGCAACACTGAATCTTCTTATCCAGAGAGAATTCTGTCTCCAATCTATGTTTTAAAATAACTCTTAGAAACGTTTTTTCTTTTTCTTCAGATAGGTCTTTTGTATAGTCTTGATGTTGAATTTGAATCTGATTATGGTGCTGAAATGTTTGATCAAATTAATAATTGGTTCTCATGTTTTTTCAGTTGATTCTCTTGTGATATAAATAAATGCTCATCTGTCTCAGTGAGGTTTGCCATTTTATATCTGGTATTTTTCACTTCTCTCTTGTCTTAATGCAGTTCATACATAATCTGTAGTGTTGAAATGGAGTGGTAATTGTGATCTTCCTTGTTTTATTCTGATTTTAAAATTTGTTCCTGATCTTGATAGAAGTGCTTCTAGTGTTTTACCATTAATATATCATGCTTACTCTTGGTTTCTGGTGGATAATCTAGATTATTTTTGAATTTTCTTAGATTCCTCTTATCAACAGTTTTATCAAGATTTTTTTTAATCCTTTTTGGTCTGTCTTGAAAATAATCATGTAGCTTTTAACTTTTAACCTGTTAACATGGTTTCCTAACATAATTTCCTAATATTGACCCATTGTTTAATTTATTCAGTTTCAGTTTTAGGGTTATATTACTCTTGCAGGATAAATTAAGTAATTCCTCTTTCTCCACCAATGTAGTATAACATTTCAAAGAACGCGGGGGTAATCTGTTCCTTGAAGGCTCAAAAACTGAATCTGTTGCCTTTTGGAGGGACAGTGTTTGATCTTTTATCCCCTTTTATATTTCTACTCTGATCAGTTTTTTTAGTAAGTTGAGTTAATATATTGTAGACTTACTGATATAAAGTTGTACATGGTGTTCCAAATGCTATTCAAGCTGTATGTTTCTTTATAAAATTTTCTAAGGCAATATTTCATGGTTTTTCCAACTTCACTTGTAAGAATTCATCTGAAGCATTTGTTAAAAATACAGATCCCAGAGATTCCCTAGGAGATTCAGTAATTCTAGAATGGAAACTGAGATCTGTACTTTCTATAATATCCAACAGATTCTAATCAGGTTCTGATCTGTTATATTTTTCTTATAATTCCTTCCCTTCTACCAATTTCCCCTGGCTCTGGGATTGAATGCTAAGGTCATTTATTGCTGTTCTTTCTTATACCCTTGGCAAATATTTCTTTCTTTCTTTTTTTTTTTTTATTAGTTTTGCCATACAATGACATGATATCACCATGGGTTTACATATGCTCCCCCTCCAGAGCCCCCCTGCCTCCTCCCTCCCCCTGGGAAATCTCGTTGCACCAGCCCCGAGCATCAATCCTGGGCTGGCGATTGATTAGACATATGATAATTAACATGTTTCAATGCCATTCTCCCATATCATCCCACCCTTTCCCTCATCCACAGAGTCCACGAGTCTATTCTATACATCTGCGTTCCTTTTGCTGTCTCGCATGCTGGGTTCTCGTTACCATCTTTCTAAATTCCATATATATGCGTTAATATACTGTATTGTTGTTTTTGCTTCTGGCTTACTTCACTCTGGATAATGGGCTCCAGTTTCGTCCATCTGAGTAGAACTGATTCAAATGAATTTTTTTTTAATGCTGAGTAATATTCCATTGTGTATATGTACCATAGCTTTCTTACCCATTCATACAAATATTTCATACAAGTATTTTCATGCCATTAATTACCTTAAAGTTTGTGATCATAACTATTATTTTTCTTTACTTAATAATTATTTAGGGTTTTATAAAAAAAATTTAAGCAATATTGGTTGCAGGTGAGGGAGAACTATGATTTTTATAGACATGTAAGCATCATTTTCTTACTAGTAAAATGGATAGTATCTTCCTTGTAGCATTGTTCTGTGGGAACTAAATAAGATAATCCTTAAAAAAATGTTTTGCAGAATCTGCCAGACTTTCAGTAAACATTTCAGTAAGTTATATTTTGTTTTGTTTCTAGTTTTCTTGAATTATAATCAGAGTTTCACCTCCTGATTGTAAAATTGGAATTTTCCTTTGGTCCTTTATGTGTCTTTTTTTTTTCCCCTTAAAATTCCTAGGTTGTTTGGATGGAATATGTATGTAATGAAAGCTCATACTCCCTCTCTAACACTATAACTTAGAACAGGTGTATGGACTGTGTCATTCAGCCCTTCATGTACTTAATTAATGTTTCTAATATTCTTTTTTTCTGCCTAGTTTTGAGAGAGAGAGGTTCACTTCTTCTTCTGTGATTTGTCCTTATTTCACATTTATTGTTTTCATATGCCAGGTGCATTGTAACTTTGAGAATACAAAAGTGGAACAAGTCTGATAAAGTGTTGCGTTCTGAACTAAAGGAAAAAGAAAGAAAACAAACTATTTCAGAACAGGAGAAGCAAAACAGTCTAGTCTGCAGCCTGGGCTGAGGGTGGGGCAGGTGCAGAACTAAGGAAGGCACCCGAGCGCTGCCTTTCTGGAGGAGTGGTTGGGCCTGCACTCCGCCGGATAAGAAGCGGGAGCTCTCCTGGGGCCACGCAGCGGCTCTCGGGCGGAAGGAGAGCACTGCGAGAAGTCAGGTGTGGCTGGAGTCTGTCATGAGCCCCGGTAAAGAACTTGGAGTTTACTCTGGGTGCAGTAGGTGTGTTTAATTAGGGAGGGAAGAGATCCTTTGTACGCTGTTGAGAGATTACTGTGGCTGCTGTTTGGAGAATGGGTTGGAGCTGGACCAGAGACGAAGCGGGCAGGCCAGTTAGGACGCTGTGCAGACGGAGAGAAGAGCTGAGAGCGCTTGGGGCTGAGTCGTCGTAGCAGAGAAGGGTTTGCCTTGAGCAGCCAGGAGCTGCTGTTTAGTGATTAATTTTCTTCTCCTGTTTTTAACAGTTTGTTAGCATGTGTTATGTTTTCGTATGATAAGGGTTTGTGATTCTTTCTTATTGGGCCGGATTATCTTGTCTCAGATATTCCTCTTTTTCCATTTAGTGTTATTTTGCACTCCAAAGACTTGCTAATTTTTTATTTTTGGGGGAAATAAATTTCCACATTGTTCAAGATTGAAAGTTAAATGAAAAAGTTCACTTTGGGACATCATATATTCCATGAATTCTGAATATCATTTAAGAGACCAGAATTTACTCTCTCTGTGCACATTCTCTTTTCTGCATGTTTTCTAAGTGTTGAGTATAAGTAGCACTGTACATTTTTATTTCTTATATTTTGTTATTGACATTTTTCTCCAAAGTTGGTCTCCCCTGTAGTTGGTACAGAACGTGATTGGTTCTGGTTTGCTCCTACAGTTTGATTCCTTTTAACAGTACTCATTTCTCTTCCCACTGTTTACATCTCTTTCTTTAAAAATCTACCTGGTCGTTTCATTACTCTTAATTATATCTCCTTCCTCTGTTTCAATTAGAACTTTGATGTGTAATTTTCTAATAGGTTTTGTTCGATAATCTATTCCCTTCTCTGTTTTAATTTGACTTTCTCTTATAGTGACATGTAGTTGAAATGGGTCAATTACATTTAAAATGAAACTTTTAAAAATTATGTCTCTGGATCTCAGTGCTGGGTTATTTCTCCAGCAAGTGTAGAATGAGTTCCTGGATCTTTTTGCAATCCCCTGCAATACTGTCTTAAGAGTTAATGCTACTTTATATTTGACAAGAACTCTTTTGATATTCACTGTATTTGCATAGGAAAAGGGAGATTGAATGGGGTCATTTTGAAGTTTTTACATAACCCATATAGATATTCAGAATTGATTGTTTGGAGGAAAAACGTTTGTTCATGTTGATTTCTCTTTCCTTAAGTTTAGGTTATTGTTAGATATATATTCTTATGTTTTATTATTTAACATTTATCTCGAAAATATGAGCCACAGAGAGTTACCTGTCTTATTTCCATCAGTACCTAATACATTGCTCGGTGTGAATTAGGCTCTGAATAAATATAGTTGATGAGTTAATTGGGTGCTTGGTCGTTTCTTGACAGATCATCTTACTGATTTTCCCTTCTCAGTTAATGGAGACTCACCCTCATCTGCACCAACTGATAACGCTCCCAGCACGGGTACTGCAATAGTATCTGGAGAACCCACCTTGTCTTCAAATTGCACTGGTACTCCTGTTGAAGACCCTCCAGTTCAAGAAGCACTGACCTCCTTGGAAAACAACGAATGTATTGTCTCTAACAGTGCAGCCTTTGGAGCTGAAGCTCGAAGTACGTTAGATCCTTCCACCTCCAATTCTGCAGGTAGCTCTGCTTTTGAAGCAGCCAAATTAAGACAGCCAGACGGATGTGTGGAACCTGTCCGGCAGCAGTCTGGTAGTGCCAGCACAGAAACGCTGCCATCAGGGTATGTTATTTTTTTTTAAAAGATGTGTGACTTGCATTTAATCGCCATTTTTTTAAATAATAATGTGAGTGTTGAATATGTATATGAAATTTTTCCATTGTTCAGTTATTTGAAATCTAAGTTGGAATCTAACTCATACAATTTATTTGCTTACAAACCAAATATTTTTTAAAAACTAAGAACAATTGCTAGTTATAGCTACAACATGTGTTATATGACAGGAAGAGGAAAAAACCTTATATTAATTTGCATGACTGTTGATTTGATTCTTGGCTCACTTTTAAAGAAGAGTGATCCTGACTCTCTCTATAATAGCTGCAGCTCTCCAGCTTTCTTTATTGTTGACTCCCCACGGTAAGCTTGAAGCAAGTAGCCTTCTTTTTTCTCAGTTTATACTGAGTGCTGGGAAAGGCCCAGTAAGCCTGCTGAGAAGCACTGTTACACACTCAGGTTTTCATCGAAAGTGAAAGTCACTCAGTCATGTTTGATTCTCTGCGACCCCATGGACTATACAGTCCATGGAATTCTCCAGGCCAGAATACTGGAGTGGGTAGCTTTCCCTACTCCTGGGGATCTTCCCCACCCAGGGATCGAACCCAGGTCTCCAGCATTGCAGGTGGATTCTTTACCAGCTGAGCCACCGGGGAAGCCCAAGAATGCTGGAGTGGGTAGCCTGTCCCTTCTCCAGCGGATTTTCCAGACCCAGGAATTGAACGGGGGTCCCCTGCACTGCAGTCAGACTCTTTACCAGCCGAGCTACCAGGGAATAGTTCTTCATCTTTTAATTTTCCACGGTGATAATTCAGCTTCCTATGATCTTCTTTAAAGAATTTTCTGTGTGTTCCATTTGGTCATCTCTCCCATATTCACTTAATGTGGTCCGAGCTCCTCTGAGAATCAAGTGCTGCTGCTGACCTGACAGGAGCGGGTTGTAGGCGGTCACGTGAGCTATGGGGAGCAGCCGTGAACATGGATGGGGATCCGGCCTGTCCACTGCCAACTCCCTGCCAGCCCCTCCTACTGCCCACCCCAGTGCCCGACAGGCCAGGGGCTGAGACCAGCCCATGGCCCTAGCGTCGGGGAGCCCTGGTGTGCACAGTGTCCTGCTTACAGGACAGCGTATACAGTCCTGCCTCCTACAGCAGGTAGAACTGTCTCCTCTCGCAGCTGTGAAAACGGTGCCTCTGGAGGTCTCTGCTTCAGTGCCCTCATCTCCCATCGCAGTTGCTGTGTCCACACCCTTTCTGACTCTCTGAGCTGTGTTTTTCTCTGTGCTCTTTACTGGGTTGTATGACTTTGCCTTTTGCCTCATTGTGGTTTCAGGCTTTGGTCTTCTGAATGAGTGCTTCTCTTGAGTCTTACACTCTCCCATCATTTTAACTGTCAAATTTATATGTCTAGGCCAGACCTTTCTCTGAGCTTATTTTTATCCACTTACTGGAAGTCTCCACTGTTTCCTGCAAGCATTTTCGGCCATGTAGCATCTTTCCTTCCTCTCAAAAATCTCTCATCGTTCATTTGTCTTCTCTTTGACAACTTAACATTAGTAATTTATCTTAGCCTCGCGTGTCTGCCCTTATGACATTAATATATAAGAATCTTTCCATACTGTCAAGAACCTCTGATCTGACGGGAGATAAAGATAAGTAAATAGTCACTGACTATACAATTTAGTTAAAGCTAAACTAGAGGTCCAAGTTTGGGGTGCTGTGGGAGGGAATGTATGGGGGGGGGGGGCGGTGAATAGGATATCCTGTGATACTAAGTTCAGAGAATACTTTTCTGGAAGAGATGACCCTTTAGTGGTTTCCAAATGAGGAGCAGGTATTAGCACAGCAGTGAGGAAGGCACATGTGAAAGGGTTCATTTTCAGTGGAGCTCACTGCGTGTTCAGATCTCTGACACCCATAAGTGAGTAACCTGAACTCAGGAAGTGGCATTTTGTTACAGCTTGAGTTGAGCATTTGAGGAAGCAAACTGTGTAGTACAGAAAAATAAACAGCCCTCTGAAGAGTTTTGTATACCTGCTAAAGCTTTGGGAGTTTTGTTCCCCCCCCAACCCCCCGGAAACCATGAATAAACCTACAAGACTTTTAAGCAGGGGAGTGGCACAGTCATATTTGCATTTTAAGATCATTCTAGAAATGGTGTAGACAGATGAGGAGTTAAGGAGACAAATCAGAACAAAACAGGCCAGGCTTTTATAAATGAGAATAGTGGGCACATCCTGTTTAAAATGATAACTACAGAGACATAATTCTGTGGGGCCAGGTAAATGCTTCCGCATGCTTATAGCCACTGTATGTGAACTTTGCTTGAAGAGAATTTTGTAGGAATCTACATGAGTGAGGAATCTAGATGAGTGATTTTCAAATTGCAAGTTGCAGCCTGTTAATAGATTGTGACCAACATTTGAAAGCATAATAAAGTAAATCAGTGTTGACCAGAGTGGAAACCTGGAGTGTGTGAAGTAAACATTGTTTCCTGAAAGTTCGTTTTTCCGGTGTGTTTTTGTAGGTAAATAGCAGCCTAGGACGAACAGATACATTTCTGTAAGATGTATGCTGACTCTCTGAGCTGTTGCATAAAAAGGTTAGAAGCTACTAACCCAAGTGAGAAATTAAAACAGACTGCCCCAAGGTAGATGCTCCTCTTCTGGGGTGATGTTACGACGGGTTGTGGGAGTTAGCTGTGGGAGATAGAACGCAAGAGCGGGCCAAGGTTCATTCTTCTGGCTTAGGCAGTGCTTGGCTTCTGTAGCCGTCTTGGCAGTTTTCAGATCTACATCCCCTTCCCTCTTTCCTCAGAAATCTTTCTTAGTTCCTGTATCTCATCTCTTTGGTGACTTACTTCATTGGGGCCCAGAATTACGAGTGTTCTGAAGGGAGACTGTTCTAGCCTGACCCTATCCCCAACCCCTGCCTTATTTTTTTCCAACCTTCTGTTAATAAAATTTACAAACGTGCAGAAAAATATAAAGAATTTTCCAGTGAACCCCCATATATCTGTCTTACCACTGGGTTCTGTAGTTGACATTTCACTCTGCTTGCTTTACCACATATCTCTGCACCGCTCCGTTGGTCTAATGTTTAAGTCTCATTCAGTAAGCTGTAGTTGCTCATTTTGCCCCTCAAAACTTCTGCTTGCGTGTCATTCACTAGAGTTCAGTATTTGTTTAAAGACTTTTAGGTAAAGTTTACATAGAAATGCGCAGGTCTTAAGTGTGTCATTGATGAGTTTTGACAGGTGGAAATAACCCAGACCTTTATCAAGATGAGAGTGTTATCATCACCTTAGAAAGTTCTCTCAAGCCCCTTTAAGTCAGCCCCTGCTCCCACTTTTAAGGAGGCAAAACTGTTCCTCCCTGCAAGTCTTTTTTCCACAATAGATTATAGATTAATTTTCCCTGTGGTGGAACTTCACATAAATAGAATCAGTATAAACTTGAGTTAGGGCCTTTTTAATCAGCATGATGTTATTTGTATTGCTTTCCAACACTTAAATCATGATGTGACATATATTTGTGTGTTTATCAATTTTCTCTCCACTGCACCGAAAAGGGAGCTTTATTTTGTCCATTTCTGTATCCCTATCTGTTCTCCCTAAGACAACACCTGCCATATAGCAGGTACCAGTAAACGTAAGTGAACTAGTGTTTGATGCAGTGATTTTGAGTGAGGGAGCAATTGGGCAAAGGCCCTGGCTTTTTAAATGCTTTGGAGGAAATTGTTAACAAGGTCAAAACCTACGAAAATTCATAGATAAGAACTGAAAGGCACCATTGAATTTAGCAACAAAGAGATTATTTATTGTTGACCTTTGACAGAATGATTTCTGGGAAGGAGAGCTTGTATTCTGACTGCTGTGTGAGGGAGTGAATGGAATGGGCACAAATGTGATAGAAAACATTTGCAAGAGTGAGAGCTAGTGCATGCGAGTTTTTCCCTGTGCACACACAGGGAAAGAGGAACGTTAGGTAAAAGCAAGCGAGAGAAGACCCAGTACTGAGGAGTCGTTTTTCGTTTTAAAAAATGAGAGTGACGTAAAGGATGGGGAGGAGAGGTTAGCAAGCCGAGCAACAGTGGAGAGGGGCAGCTATTGACCATAGTTTGTGAGAATCCAGTCGTTATCCAGTCAGCAACTACATTCCATTGCTTTTACATCCAGTCAGTAACTACATTCCATCGCTTTTACTGTAATACATTTAATAAAGTTCTCCCACATTTAGTATTTCTTTCCTTTTTTAAAATAAGGTCTTTTTCAGCAGTAAGTTTTAGAAATGTGCATATATGAGATAGGGAAGCTGTATCTGGATGCTAGAGACAGGAGAGTATCATGGTGGAAGGTGATCTGCAGCAGTTATAAACTAGCACTCGCCCCCTGGAAATTGAAGGATTTCGCCGGGAAGCCCATCACTCGGCCGGTAACCTGCGCCTGTCTGAAAGGGCCTCAGGGCCCGCTGTGGGGCGGCCGGTCTCTGACCAGCCCCGGCCCGCAGCTGCTGCAGGGCGCGCAGGCCCACCTCTCGCCGACTGTCACTGAGTCTCTGGCCAGGCTGAGGCAGGCTCCTTTCCCTTGTCCCGCCTCCCCCCTGCCAGCGCCTCCCTCACTGCTGCCAGCCGTCTAGCGCTGGCCACCCGAACGCACTGGGGCTCGTTCTGGGCAACGGCCCTGCCCCGAAAGGTGAACTCTCACTCTGGGAGTGGCAGCTCAGCAAGTTACTTCCCCGTCCGTGGACCAGCTGCTGCGGGAGAAAGAGAAACACCCTCAGCTCCTGGTCACTGGGGCGGGTGATGGAGCTGACCAGGCTCCTCTCCAGCGGGCCAGGAGTTCTTTGTTCCAAGAATGTTGTCAGCAGAGGGCAGCTGGGAACCTGGCACGTCCGCAGCCTGGGCGACCTGCCTCCGGAAGACTCGGTGGGGCCTGACAGGAGTTCTTGCTCTTATTATGTTAGGACTGACATAATAATCCTGATTTTGCCTTTTGGCCCACAAAGTCTAAAATATTTATTGTCTAGCACTTCACAGAAAAAGGTTGCCTTCACTTGATCTACTGAATGGAATGTAGAAAATTACAAAGATGATATCCAAAAGGGGGTCTTCATATGATGTGTGTAGCAAGCAATTTAGTTTGAGTAAGATAAATTTTCTTTGGAAGCAAAACCCTGAAATCTGGAAGTGATCCCCTCTTTTGGAAAAATTAACAACTATTGGCTAGAATTATAGTTGGAACCCAAGTGCTTCCTGAATATTGAATATTAAATTAGAAATATTTCCAGCTAACTTAGGATCAAACTAGAAATGGCTTCATAGCCCATTTTATGGGTGACACACTCAGTTATGCACATTACACTCCTCTTACATTACAGTCCTTGCAATGCAGGAGGCCAGGGTTTGACCCCTGGGTCAGGAAGATCCCTCGGAGAAGGAAATGGCAACCAGTCCCGTATTCTTTCCCAGGGATGGAGAAGCCTGGCAGGCCATAGTCCCTGGGGTCAAAAAGATTTGGACATGACTAAGCAAATTTCAGTTTCACTTTTCTCTAAAAAATTTAATTGAATCCTCATGTTTGAAAAGGAAAATATTTTCCATTTATTCTACTTTCAGCTGAGAACAAGAATGTTAAACTCAGAAATAGGAAGTTTTTGTTTTTAAAGTACCATTCCAAGGAGAGAGTGGAGAGGAGAAATCAAGGAGCACAGAGGAGAGAACGAGGGTGGGGAGAGGAAGAGATGGAGTGTGTCTGAGGTAGAACAGAGAAAGATAAAGTTGGGATGTCCTTACACTCGAGGTGCACCAAGAACGAAAAGAGGGTAGTGTGCACAGAAAGAGGACGCTGAGTGCAGATGGAGGAAGGCGTCTTCCTGGAGCCGTCTCACTGCCTGCTTTAATGCAGTTTCTGCTAAAGGCCTTTAGGTGTGTATTTTTTTTTCAGTTGCCAAAAACGGACATTACTTCATTGACATTTTGTCCTTTTGGCATGATATTAGGGTGACAGTTCCTTAGCCCTTGATTAAATTTCTGTTTTGTGATGATTTGGAATGCTGTGAATTAGTAACTTTAAAAAACTTTGGGTGTTATTCTGTCTTCCTCTGCTAAACGCACTTACTGAGTTTCCAGTGTGTGCTGTGTGGTAAGTCGCTTCAGTCACGTCTGATTCTGTGCGACCCCATGGACTGCAGGCCGCCAGGCTCCTCTGTCCGTGGGATTCTCCAGGCAAGAACACTGGAGTGGGGTGTCGTGCCCTTCTCCAGGGGATCTTCCCCACCCAGGGATTGAACCCACATCTCTTACCATCTCCTGCTTTGGCGGGTGGGTTCCTTAGGACTAGCGCCCCCTGGGAAGCTGGGAAGTTTCCAGTCCTGCCGATGCACTTACAAAGCCCAAAAGAAACAACTTCATTTTGTGTGTATACATGGCTCTTTAAAACATACCTGTAATTTTTTGGCTTATAAAAAGGGATCATTAAAAACAAAAAGGAAGCATTCTTCAGACTGTCTTTAGCTTGTTCTTCCATTTTTGTATTTTTATTAAAGGTGGGAACAGAGAAAAGACCCTCACGGCAGAACCTACTACGTGGACCATAACACGCGGACGACCACGTGGGAGCGGCCGCAGCCCCTGCCTCCAGGGTAAGGGGCGTCTTCTCCAGCTTCAGTTGTGTTTCATACGTGGGATTTTAAAAGCCCAGTTGATGCAATATAAAATGGTGCTTTCCTACTGCATGTCACATTTCCTTGATTTGCTTTTGTGAAGAATAAACGTTCAGTAGATGAGATTCGTTACCCTATGTCTCATTTATGGTTAGTCTGAAGGGCTTCCTCCAGAGATTAAGAGACGTCGAATATGGCGTGAATTCACTGAGAGGAGCTCCAGGCTTTTGACCCAGTGTCGGTCCTTGCTATCTTTTTAAGGAATGAGAGTCATGTTTAGGGCAGTTCATGTGTGTTTCTTCATAGACAGGGATCTAAACTATGCTGTTGCGTGATATTTACGTAAGAGATCCTAGTGTTGTCCAGAATTATCTAAAAGATCGTTACAAGTAAAATTGTATTAATTATGGCTGAAGTTAATAGAAGATTTCAAATGAAGAGGCATTTCTATCACATGCTAAACAAAGCTTGTGCTGTTAGGCTGTAATTCACCAACAGTCCTTCCAGATGCAACTCCGAGCTTGCCAATACAAACATACTCAAAGTCCAGAAGATTAGAGGCGACAAGTGTGTCATCTTGTGAAACTGGTTGCTGAAAGGATATCGAAAGCCTGTGACTTGATAATACAGATTAACTGTAGGTTGACCTGAAGCCTGGAGGGTAGGGGTTCAGGAGGACGGGGGCCTTCTGGCTGGTGGACAGGGTGTTCCGTTCTGGAGAGGGTTGGACAAGGCCTGACGGGATGAGACCTGTGACACACTTGGGGCCAGCCAGGAGTTGACCTGGCACCTTGTACGGGTCCCTTGAAAGAAAGGGACGTGAGGGCGAGGCTGAGGTGGTGACCAGGTTCATCGTTACGCCAGCAGACAGTGATGGCGGAACGGCGTGGCTCAGTCTGCACCTTAGTTCAGCAGCAGCGTAGCCACAAGAGGTGGGCAGGGATGATCGAGGCAGAGTGCTCGGTACACAGTCAGCACTCAGTAAATGTTTATCGAAAAAAGAGGGAGAGCAGTCACGTTGATACTATTTAATATTCGGCCTCTTTCTTAGTCCTTAGAAATCACGTATGGGAAGAATGGGAAGGTAATTTAGCTAAATAGATAGCCAGTTACATGTCCATGATTTTTCCGAAGAATATCAGTATTTATATTCTTTTAAACTTATCATCTCTTGGACTTGAGTTTTAAATTATTTAGGTAGCATATTACCTAACTACTTTCCAGTTTCTTATATGAAGAGATTATTGTTTATTTTCATTTTTACTACTGCTCCTTTTATTTTTGGAAGTTGGGAAAGAAGAGTTGATGATCGGGGAAGAGTATATTATGTGGACCATAACACCAGGACAACCACCTGGCAGCGGCCCACCATGGAATCGGTCCGGAATTTTGAACAGTGGCAGTCTCAGCGGAACCAGCTGCAGGGAGCTATGCAACAGTTCAACCAACGATACCTCTACTCGGTAATTAGGAAGTTACAGGCGTTAATGCATCTTTTTCTTCCAAGCGTTTTCCCTCTTCTCCCTTGGTAACTTTTCTTAAATGTTATAGATTGCAAGATCTTTTTTAGTTGACCTTTAATAAATAATTAACATTTCTGATACACATGAGTACTTTTTTTTTTCTAATCCTAGTTTACGTAGCTATACACTCATGCTTTTGTCCCTATTAAGAGGTACTCTCATAAATGCAGTTTCTTAATAATATAATTTGTCTTGGCCAGTTCCCAATCTTCTACTTTCGGTTATAATCATTTTGTTTGCTTTAAACAATGCTGGTTACCTCCTGACTTTACTTAAGGCCAGTCTTGCCAAATTCCAGCTATTCTGGTTCTATCCCAGGTTTGTAGAAGTGCTTTCATCTGTTTTGGCCCACTAAATATGTATTCCTGGGATCAGACATAGTTTTGTCCAAAAAAATTTAATGCTGTCTGAAAGTTTGATCAGTTGGTGATTTACTGCCATAAGCAGGTACCCACAAGAGTGTGGGGGTGGGGGAGGACTTCTGTTTAAGTAGATTTGATCTCAAGAGATGGGAAGTGTAAATCTCAAGTCCTGGGCGTCTCTAGGTAGTGTTTTGGGGCAGCTTGAAACCCTAGAACGTGGAGAGGAATTAGGGCAGATACATAAAGGAAACCCTCTTGAGGATCCTGCCCCGGGCAGGCTCGTCCTGCTCTGTCGTTAGCAGCTTAAGCAGCGCTTTCGCATTTGCGGGTTGACCCGCTCTCCTGCTGTCTGACCCTCCCGAGGCTGGGCTGGCCCGGCCTGCTCGGCGTCGCGGGTGCTCAGTTCTTGGTTCCTGGGTGGCTTGTGCAGAAATCTGTGGGGTGTTCCATCCTTTAGCTGTATATACTAAGCAAACTTTGTGTGCGTTTGTTTTGGTTGGACTTTGTTATATATATGGAACACCTTGGGGAGAGTTAGGTAATGTTTATCAGAAGGGTGTTCTTCTGCATAAACAGACCATCCTAAGGTTGAGATTGAGTTGTCTAAGTGATACTGAGTACAATTCATAGTGTCTGTTATGAAGTTGTAAAATATCAAGATACATATATTTTATCATTAAGAAATGATTTTTCAGGTAATTTTTTATTTGTGTTTCTTTAAAAACTGATGGTAAAAATGTTTATTTTCTTTTGAATATATTTCTGAGTTGTCATAATATGTAAGCATTGATATGTTTTTATGTATGTTTGAGTATATAAAATATATTAATAGAAATGTAAAAGTTTATTTTTATGAAGAAAATTCTGGAGTTTAATATTTTCATGTTAGTAGATAGACATTTGTTTTAAAGTGTACTGTGGTAATTCTGTTTTTCAGCAAATAATGTTACTTCATTTAAACACCACAATTTTCTATATGTTATTCTCATGTCATTTCACTCTTATAGACTGTTACAGAGGGGTAAGAGATTGAAGTGCTAATGTTGATAGATTATTTCTAAATCATTGTAGAAAAACTAATAATTTATTGCTTATTTAACTCGTCCTAACTCATGACATTTTTAGAATTTTATGCCTTGAAATTACTATATTCACATTTCTTTATCATATTTTTTAGAAAATTACTATTAAATGTGATTCAGCCAAGTGCTTACTTTATGCTTTTACATTAGAAACCTGTTTTTTTAACTTCTCCCAATCCTTTTCTCCAATCAGGCTTCAATGTTAGCGGCAGAAAATGACCCATACGGGCCTTTGCCACCAGGCTGGGGTAAGCTAATGTGTTATTGATAAAAATATTGAAATGTATATATAGCAAATAGTTATTAAATGCCATGCTCACTCTATTTTTTAGAAAAAAGAGTGGATTCAACAGACAGAGTTTACTTTGTGAATCATAACACAAAAACAACCCAGTGGGAAGATCCCAGAACTCAAGGGTATGTATATACTACCGCCTTACTTACGTAACCTTACATGTCAGAAGATGGAATCAAGTAAACCTCAATTTAGACGTCTTTAGCACCTCAAAAGTGTTCACCTTGTGTGACTGTAACTTTATCTTTTAGTTTGCAGAATGAAGAACCCCTGCCAGAAGGTTGGGAAATTAGATATACCCGGGAAGGTGTTAGGTACTTTGTTGATCATAATACAAGAACAACAACATTCAAAGATCCTCGCAATGGGAAGTCATCTGTGTAAGTGAAGTTCTGAGATGCTGTTTAATGAGAACATAAAGTTTGACTTCTGATTTAGCCTCAAGCAAATTTTATGTTATGTATCAAGAAAATCTACTCAAGTACTGATCTGGTATGTGGCTCTACTGTCCCACGGAGTGGATTTGTGGAATGTAATTCCTTAAGAACAATAGTAGATATTTATCTAGTGATGTGCCAAGGATGCTTCTAAGCACTTCATATAAATTAGCTTTTATCTTCCAACAGTTCCTTGAGGCTGATACTCTTACTTTCCAAACATGGAAACGGAGGCCTGGGGAGCATATTGGCTTACACAGAGTCATACAGCAAGTGGTGGAGTGGTTCAGACCAAGGCAGTCTGTCCACAGAGTCTGTGCTGTTAACAGGCACATCCTGCCTCTGCAGCATCAGGGACTGAGGCGTTCAACACAGTTTTCCTGGGGAAAATAGCTTAATTACGTATTTAAAAGGTCTCTCCTTCATCCTTACTCTTAGCCATGATATCTTTACATTACTAAGAAAATGGAAGCAGCCAAAGAAGTTTTTCATGAATTCCTGCCATTACATCTCTCTACCAGTCTGCATGTCTTCCCTCTTCCTCCCGAAGGTAAATTGTCATTGTTCCTATCAAAGGCCAGTCCCTCTGCTGGCGCTCCAGATCTTTCCCCTCTCTTCCAATTCGCTATTCCAGCAGTGATTTTCATACTACCATCCATCTTTCTCTGCTGTATTATTCCCATCAGGTGTTACTTCTCTGAGATTAAGAATGAACAAGTGGGAAGCCAGCGCTCATCACCTTATAAATCCATTTAATGGAGAATTCATTATTGTTGCTTCCCTTTGCAAGAAAAGTACCTGAAAGACTTGCCTGTGTAATTGCTGTTTCCGGTTTCTCTCTCAAACCAGCAACAAGGAAGTCTCACTGACCCTACTGATCTTGCTACAGGGACCAGTGCCATCCGCTTGGTTAGTCCCTAGGCTGGTTGGCAGCTTTGTCTAATTTGACACAGTCAGGAGTCTTTGAAGGGAGTTTCTCTCTCCTGACAGAAGTAGGACAGGGACTCACTTCCTGATTTCCTTCTGCCTGTCTGGTCTTACTTCTTGCTCTTCCTTTTTGTGGGTGACGGGACCCTCCTTTTCTGTCAGCCTGTTAACACTGACATACCTACCTGGAGCTCCTCCTCAGTTCTCTTTCCTCTGCTCTCTACACTCATTCTCTTGGTGAAGCTTATCGAGCTCACGAATGTTTCCTCTAGTGTTTCACTTGTAATTTTGCTGCTAGTTACTTGATAGCTACTCTCAACTTCTTCCGGATAACTACCATCAGTCATACTTACTCTACCTGGGATATTTCCGTCTCAATTGAAGGGACCTCCACTCTTAGGTGTGTATGAGCTAAAAATCTTAGGATTGTCCTTGACTACTCTCTCTCTCTCACCTCACATACAGTCCATCATGAGTTCCAGTTACCCCAGCTTCAGAATGTATTCAGGACCAGCTATGTCTCGCCATGTCCACTGCCATCACTTTGGTCCAAGCTACCATGGTCTCTCACCCGGAGTGTTTCTCTGCGTATCACTCTGCTTTCTACCTACACTTCATATAACACTTTACTTTTTTATTTTTTCTTTTAAGTAAAAAGTTACTCCACAAAACCCTTCCGTGGCTTCCATCTTAATCTGAATGAAAAAGCAGAGTACTTCACCGTGGCCTCTAAGCCCTTGGAGCATCTGACCCCTGTTATCTGGTCAGCCTCGCGTCTGACGTTTCTCCTCATTCACTCTGCTTCAGCTTTCCTAGCAACTAAGCTGTACCTCAGACATCTGAGGCTTCCACATCTGGGCTCTGTTTCCTCTGGTTGGTATGCTCTTTCCTCCAGTATTACCTATATGGCTTATGCCCTCCATGTTTTCTGCTCAGACACGCTTTTGTCTATGAACCCTACTCTGTTTATTCTTTTCACAGTTGAAAAATTCTTCTCCCCACTTCACTCCTTGTCCTTTTTTCTCTTTTTTTCCCTTTTTTAGGAGTGGGAATAGTGAAACATTTCTGCTCTTCTGACACTATAAATGTATAGTTTACTTATTCGTTGTTTCTTGTCTATTCTCTTCGCTACTACATAGACTACACAAAAAGAGGTATTTTTTTTTCAGTTTGTTTAATTAGCCAGTAATACTCTCACTATCTAGAATAGTGCCATTGTACATACTGTGCATTTTGTAAATATTTGTTGAATGAATTTAGTTGAACCTGAAAACAGAAGAGAACCTTTTCCATCCATTCCAGAATGTTCCCTAGGAATGTAAAAGTTCCTTATGCCCGTCTCGTAGGCAGTCACTCAGTGGGCAGAAGACCCAGGCCCTCTCAGTGTGAACAGAAATTCCTCTAAATGCCGTCCCACCTGCTTCTTCCCTCACTGGCCTGCTGAGCTGGATAACCTGGGCATCGCTTCCTAGGAGCTCAGTCTTGCTTTGCTTACTCTCTCCATCACTATTTGTTTGGATTCCAGATTAGTTTTAACATGTGACACAATATCCTTGCATGCCTCTTCTGCCTCGAACCTCTGGTCCTTCCTCCTTGGATTTAAGGGTTAACAAGAAGGTTTCTTTTTTACATAGTCATAGACTTTCATATTTAATTAACTTTTATTTTAATATAACAGAACATTTAATGTTTGCACTCTTAAAGCATGGTTAAAATCTAAAATGTGGTGGAAAGTAAAACCCCAGAAAAAGTGTAGAAAAAGCAGTATGTACCGTCTATGCCGAGTCCTGGTGCCGGTCCTGGTGTCACAACACGACTCTCTATGTTATGGATATTATGCCTGTTGCCCCCCTCCCTGTTTACATTTCTGCAAATTATAGTGTCAGTTTATATTTTCTAGTAAAATGTAAATCTCATTATGTTAGTGAGAAATAAGCCTTTGAAACATATTTTTTTCACCTGTAACACACTATTAGAAGTACTGGGTTATTTGATAATCTGTTAGATTTTTTTTTTAATATCTTTAAAATTTTTTAAAAATTTCATTTCATATTGAAATATATTGAATTTACAATGTTGTGTTAGTTCCATGTATACAGCAGGCTGATTTAGTTATACATATCCGCCCTAGTATTCTTGCCTGGGAAATCCCATGGACAGAGAAGCATGGCGGGCTGCAGTCCATGGGGCTGCAGAGCTGGACACAACTGAGCGCGCATGCATGCATCTAGTCAGTCCAGTCGCTCTGTCATGTCTGACCCTTGTGACCCCACGGACTGCAGCACGCCAGCCTCCCTGTCAGTCACCAGCTACCAGAGTTTACTCAGACTCATGTCCATTGAGTTGGTGATGCCATCCAACCATCTTATCCTCTGTCGTCCCGTTCTCCTCCTGCCTTCAATCTTTCCCAGCATCAGGGTCTTTTCCAAGGAGTCAGTTCTTCCCAACAAGTGGCCAAAGTATTGGAGTTTCAGTTTCAATATCAGTCCTTCCAATGAATATTCAGGAATGATTTCCTTTAGGATGGACTGGTTGGATCTCCTTGCAGTCCAAGGGACTCTCAAGAGTCTTCTCCAACACCACAGTTCAAAAGCATCATTTCTTCAGCACTCAGCTTTCTTTATAGTCCAACTCTCACATCCATACATGACCACTGGAAAAACCATAGCATTGATTAGATGGACCTTTATCGGCAAAGTAATGTCTCTGCTTTTTAATATGCTATCCAAGGAGTAAGTGTCATTTAATTTCATGGCTGTAATCATCATCTGCAGTGATTTTAGAGACCAAAAAAATAAAGTCTGACATTGTTTCCACTGTTTCCCCATCTATTTCCCATGAAGTGATAGGACCAGATGCCATGATCTTAGTTCTCTGAATGTTGAGCTATAAGCCAGCTTTTTCACTCTCCTCTTTCACTTTCATCAAGAGGCTCTTTAGTTCTTCTTTGCTTTCTGCCTTGAGGGTGGTGTCATCTGCATATCTGAGGTTATTGGCATTTCTCCTGGCAATCTTGATTCCAGCTTGTGCTTTGTCCAGCCCAGCATTTCTCATGATGTACTCTGCGTATAAGTTAAATAAGCAGGGTGACAATATACAGCTTTGACGTACTCCTTTCCCTGTTTGGAACATCTGTTGTTCCATGTCCAGTTGTAATTGTTGCTTCCTGACCTGCACGCATACATATATCTGTTCTTTATCAGATTCTTTTCCCATATAGGCTATTAGAGGTATTGAGTAGAATTCCCTGTGCGATACAGTAGCTGCTATATCGCACAGGGAACTGCCTATTTTATTATTTTTCAATTTTAATTTAAATTTTTTATTTCATTTTTTGCCAGGCAAAAGTATCTTTGTGTGGATTTATATTCCACACCCCTCCCCCACAAAGATAGCTATAATGTGCTAAAGGGATTCTTTTCATCTCTAGTTAAATTTTAGATGGTTACATAAATTCTCTAAAACTTTTCAAAGAGAGAGATTAAACTATTGTTAATTAGGCTTATTTGGTATATTGAATTACATGGAAAGTATTGTCAAATGTAATGATAAAACTTCTTCAATTCTACAGCTAAGTGTTAATTAATGTAAATGTTCTAGAAATTATGACATTCCTCAAATTGAGTATATCCTGGAATAGTGTTGTATCATAATTTTACTTATTATCTTAAGGTGTTATGTGTTGCATAAATAGCCAGATTTCTTTGTCAGTTGCATTGCAGTTGGTTCTTTAATCATGCCATTTCAATTCTCTGACATTTATATTACTCTGATGCTTGTAAAAATCTGAAGATCTTCCAGAAGATTAATAGAGAGGACTTTTTTACAAATATAGGTTTCTAATAACTTTTAGATCATACCACTTAACTGAGTAAGAAATTACAGAATTCTGATGGAAAACCTGATGGCTTCATAAACTGCTAACAAGAGATCAAGACCAACAAGAATAATTACATGGGACTGAAAGAACTATATGGTTTATGTTTTATGAGTTTTTGTCTGAAATACTACTGGCTTTTAATATTTGTTTTCCAGATATAAAGAAACTTTTCCCATTATGCTAACTATAACTATGTATAACATACATATATATTTAAATTCTATCACATATTTTCACTGTTTTGTACATTTTTTTATTTATTTGGAGTTACATATTGAATTTTGTTCCTGGTTCTTCACCCTGTTATGTGGGATTTTCCTCCTCTTAAAAATGTTTTTTACTATTACCCTTTAGTTGTGCTAATGACAAATCTGTTTTTTTGTTTTTCTATAAATGCTTTCATTTTTCCCCAAAAGACGTTTTTGCTTATATACAATTCTAATGTTTGTTATTATATGTTCTTAGCACATTAACTAGTGTCTTTGTTGGTTTATTGTATCCTTTTAGCGCATTAACTAACTTCTTTACAAAAGATCCATCCGTGTGCATCATCTCCATCTTTGTGTGTGTGTCGTGGGTCCTCATTGCTCGAGTCTCTGTTGGCCCACCAAACACTACCTTCAGTTCTCTCCCAGCAGGTGTTATAGAGTAATTTTCCTGTCATTTGTAGGACACTGAATGGTGAACACCCAGCTTTATATTTATTAATGCGTGGTTTGTTTGTTCTCCTTCAGAGCTAAAGGTGGCCCACAGATTGCCTACGAACGCAGCTTCCGATGGAAACTTGCTCACTTCCGTTATTTGTGCCAGGTACTATGGTGGTAAATAAATCTTCTGTTCATAATCATTTAGTTTTCTTTTTACATGGTATATGTACTGTAACGTACACGATATGACGGTATTACTTTTGTTTTCAGTCTAATGCTCTACCCAGTCACGTAAAGATCAATGTGTCCCGGCAGACATTGTTTGAAGACTCCTTCCAACAGGTAAGAAATGTGTGCCAGAACACAATTGTGCAGTCAGCCCTCTGTACCCACAGACGCAGCAGCGTCCATGGATGCAGCCAGCTGTGGGTGGAGAATAGTCTGCGGTGGGGTGGAGGGAGACTTCCAGAAAGTTTCAAAAGGCGAAATTTGAATTTGCTGCCCCTAGCAGATTGTTTCATTGTGCCTGACTTTATTTCCCTTTGCAAATACTGTGGTTTTTAGAGAGGAAAGATGTGTGACGGTCTTGTGTTGAGCAAGTCTCACGGCACCATTTTCCCAACAGCACGTGCTCACTTGATAGTGTCTCTGTGTCACATTTTCATAATTCTTGGAATCCTCCAAACTTTTCATTATTGTTAATTTAAGGTGATCTGTGAGCAGTTATGTTTGATTTACTGATCCAAAAAGATTCAACTTGCTCACATCATGGTTAGCATTTTTTTTTACATTACAGTATTTTTTAAATTAAGGTCTGTACATTGTCTTTTTAGACATAATGCTATTACACACTAGTTACTAGACTATAGTACAGTGTAAACATAACTTTTGTATGTCCTAGGAAACCAGAAAATTAGTGTAACTTGATTATTGTGATATTCTTTTTATTGTGGTACTCTAGAATGAAACCTGTAATATCTCCGAGGTATGCTTGTGTGTATGTAATATTTATATTGTATTAAGTATTATGAGTAACTTAGAGATGATTTAAAATTATATGGAAAGATGTACATAAGTTGAGCACGCTCATATTTTGGTATCTGTGGAGGGGTCCTAGAACCACACATCTTGGATACTGAGGGAAATCGTATAACTTGAGTCATCGTATTTGTTATATCTAAAGGGAGTTAAGGTTTAGAAATTTTCAGCCATTTAGAACACAACTGTGACAATGACTACCACTTAGTGTCCGTTATAATAATAAAATCCATCATGTATTGAGTGATTGTCATATGCTTAGCACTGGCACCTTCCATTTATCATTTAATTTAATTCATCATAAAATTCCTTTTAAGTAGCTCCTGTCATTATCTTTCATTTTACAAGCATAGGTACCTAGGCTGAGAAACAAAATCATTCTACCATGAATTAGATTACTAAAATAAGGCATAACGGTCTCTGGAACAAGTTGACATATTTGACACCTATTTACTTTTTTCCTAAGACTTTATTAACTCAAAACAAAAAAGTCGTGAAAATGAGATGGAATTAAAATTAGATTGGTATAGGCACTGTATTCCATTTAAATATTTCTTTCATACCCTAGTGTTAATTCTCACATCCTCCTGGTTTCTGTTAAATGTTGTGATCTCAGACCATGTCCAAGCGCTTGTTTAAGATGGCAGTTCTTTGCTCACCTGCCTCACAGTCCCTTTCTAGCCAGTCATGGTACTTCATTCTTGTTTGTAATACTTATCACCACCTGTGGAGAAGGACCTGGCAGCCCACTCCAGTAGTCTTGCCTGGAGAATCCCACGGAGCCCGGTATCCTGCAGTCCACAGAGTCACAGAGTTGGACACAACTGAGTAACTAAACCCCCACCTTACCACCTGACACACTCTATCTCCCTTCCCAGAATGAAACTCCCAGAGGTCACAGCTATTTTGTTTACTGCTGCTTTGCACAGTACCTGAAAACAGGGCTTTGCACATAGCAGGTATTAATAAGCATTTGGTGGCATGAACAAATGAATGTAATACCTTTGCTGAATTATCTGTAAAGATGAAAAACCAAAATACTGTCAGTTCTTTTTTTCTGACGAGGTTGAGAAGTTTTCTTTTCAGTCCTCTCCCAAAGTATTACAGTGATGAATTAAAATCTCTGTGTGTTCAGGTACACAGGGACTTTTATGTATAGAAGCCACAATGGAATAATTGTTCTTAACTCAGTGATATTCAGATCCTAGCTTCAGTTTAGTAGTTGTTGAAGTTTGGACAAGTTAATATAGCTATTACTATCAAAACTTTTTCTGTTCGATTTAATAAATTCTTAACCTCGTTCCAAGCTCTATGTAAACTGTTTTAACATGTACACACCCAAATTCACGGCAGATTTTACTTGGCCCTATCCTCTGGTCTGGGGAGAAGCGAGGTGTGTGGGCCCGTGGCTGGCTATCCGGTGGAGGCCTGCTGGAGAGCTCCCCTCGCCAGACCAGTCTCGGCTTTGGGAAGTAGCTCCCTTTTATCTGGAAGTGAAGCTTATTTACTAGTAACCTTAGTGTGGGCCTTTGAGGCTTATAAAAAATCTAGTATAGATATAGTTTTAAGATAAATCTTTTTATGCTAAAATTCATCGTCTTATAAATCTTCACAATAGCTGAGTTCCTTTCCTACTGAGAAATGGAATGTATGGTGTGGGCAATAAATTCTACTTCTCATTAAGTGTGGCTAGTCAAAAAAATTTGCAAGTCACCTTTTATAAGATTTCAGTAAAATTTGGAGAGTGATAGAGAAGGGAGTATTTTCTAACCTGAAAAACATTGTGTTTCAAGCTATTCCTCTCTTGCTACTAACCCAAAGTAGAACTACCATTTAATACCAGAAGAAGGAAAAGAGATTTATGAAAGTGACTCAGAGAAAGCTTAGTAGAGTAAGATGCATCTTTGCTAGTTTGTGGAATAGACCATTTGATCTCTTTGAATTAAAAGTGTTGTTGTATAAGATAAGGAAATGTGTAATTTTGAAAATACAGATGAAACTTAAACTGTTTTGGAGGAAACTTGTGTTATATATGAATGTTTAAGCATCCATGTTTTTGTTTTTAATTAGATTATGGCATTAAAACCTTATGACTTGAGGAGGCGATTATATGTAATATTTAGAGGAGAAGAAGGACTTGATTATGGTGGCCTGGCAAGGTAAAATAAAAGACATATCTGCTTTGAAATAAGTGTATCTCCACTGTAGATATATTCTTGAAAAGATATATTTTTTTCAATAGCAATCCAGAATTATTTTTAAAAACAAAAACTGAGATAGTCATGTAAATCTAGCAGTAATCATTATTTTTATTATGTTGCTTATCCTGTACATTTTCTCTGCGTATTCAGGTGACCCTTGAAACCATGGGGTTGGGGTGCTGACCCCTGTGTTGTCAAAAATCTGCATACTGCTACTTCTGTTTCAAAAACAAAAGAGTATGGGATTAATCGATACAAACTGCTGTGCATAAAATAGATAAGCTACAAGGATTTACTGTATAGCATGGGGTTATATTCAATATCATGTACAAACCTATAATGGAATATAATCTGAAAAAATTAAACTGAACCACTTTACTATATGCCTTAAAACTAACACAGTATTGTAAATCAACTTTACTTCCATTAAAAACAACACAAAACAAAGGAATTGGTAAATGACTTACCAAAGGACAGGAAGCTAAAATAGTTTGGATAAAATCTGGATTCAAATCCCTAGTTCTTTCAATTCCACACACTGTGATCTCTAATTGACTTTTGCCTGCACTTAGTTGATTTTAAGATATTCGTAAAGTGGAAATACTATATTTATTGAAAAAAAATCCATGTATCAGGGGACTTGCAGAGTTCAAAAGCATGTTGTTCAAGGGTCAACTGTATATAAATTGGAATATATGTGTGATATCATACATATTTGCTGATTTTTTTTAAACACAATTGACCATACAATTTGCGAAATATAGCAGCTTGATTTTGTTATTTTGTATATTATGGATATCTTTCTGTATCACGTATAGACCTTATACTCATGGCTGCATAATCGTCCATTGTTTGGACATAGCATAGTTGATGAACCAGCATGTATAAGGATGTTTCTTATTTTTTGCTATTATAACAGTTTGTGTTGGTTTGATGTTTGCATTTTTAATTCAGTCTGAGTCCTTTTGACTAAGTAGTTTTCCACATTTACTAAATATTTTTTAATAGACACTTATGAAACAATAAGAATGAGAGATCCTTTTTATTTAATTTTTTTTCCCTCAATTGCTTTGCCCAGACCTAATTTGACAGCAGTTTATTTTTTAGTCAAAGCATTTTCATCAAATATTTCCAAACAAATTAAATTTGCTTTTCTTAGAAACAACTCTCTTTTTGAACTCATACTTCATGGATGTACAGAATTACATAATTACAGTTTTAGTGCAGCTGACTTAAAAAGAGGTAGAAAACTAGAACTGATGGAATTATCAGAGCTGGTTGTGTTAATTTATTTTCTCATCTAAAACATTAAGTTTTTGAAAACCACCTGTCACCATTGATATTCATATCACATCTATTGTGATTTGTCTCAATTACAAAAATGTCCAGACATTAAAAAGGTACATCTGAGACATGAAATATGGTATTTTTACAGTGTCTGACTTTATAATATTCACATTCTTGACCATTTTTTACCTCAGCTGTTTGGTTTTGCTTTATATTTTGATGGTTTTAATGCATATGTGTTACTGCACACCATGCTTTTCTTATTCCCAAATTCTTTATTTTGATTCATTATTGGTTTTGGTTTAATCAGTTCACAGGGTGATATATCCCTCTGGTTTTACATGTTTGAGAATACGTTTTCTGCTGCTTTTGTATTTAAACAAGAGCTTCACTAGACATGAGTTTCTCACACAGCGCTCGTTCCTCCAGTGCTCTGTAGACACTGCTCCCCGTCTTCTGAGTGACTGTAAACACTATCAGGCAGGAGGCCGGCCCTTGGAGGAAGCTTCTTTCCTCTGGGTACCCACACAGGTCTTTTCTTTGAAGTTCATTAATTTCATTGTTGATTGTTTTATATCTTTTTAGGAGCTTTTAAGATCTTCCTTAAGTTAAGGGAAGCTCTCTTCTGTTAGGTCTTTGACTGTCTTTCCTGTCCCACTTGTCCCGTTTCTCCTCAGGAGCCTCAGTCCTGGTGGGGCTCCCCTCTCAGTCTCACATGGCTGCCAGCTCTTCTCAGAGCCCTGTCACCGTTGTGCTTCTTCATTCTGTTCTGATTTTCCTCAGACCTGTCCTCACGTCTCTGTTTGCAGTACTGCTCCATGTTTTGCTGCTTCCAATGTGACTTTTCATCGTTAGTGGTTTTACTGTGTTCTTCTCTTGGCTATGCTAACTCATTCGTTTTTTTCAACCTCTTATAACTCTTTAAATTTATTTGAGTATATGGAAGAATATGTTAAAGGAAACTCTTCTACCTCTTGTTACTTAGAATTTTTCCTTCTGTTTTCCTACTATTAGAGTATCCATCAGATGCCATGTTGTAGTCATTCTTTTTTTTCGATGTACCCAGTTTTCTCTGGGCTCTTTACTGAAAGTCATCTACAACAACTGGGAGTTTTATTTCTAGTTTTTGTGTCTGTACACATACTACATCTGTTCAGTTCTCTTCCTGGGAACGTGTGTTACTTCAGCCTCATCATAGTGGGAAGTCAGCTTGGTTCAGCTCCTATTTTGGGACTGAATTTCGTTTTATAAATTGGTTTTTAACATTTCTCAGGTGATTTAGACTCCCTTCTCTATCCTTCATTAAACTTAAGGATATTAAGATTATATTTTTAAAGTTTCAGAAAAGCATTTCTGAACAGGCTGCCAGGCCAGACCTAGCTTGCATAGTGATGGCCCCCATTGTGATTTTAAGTTTTTTTTAATATTATTTGAAAACATTAAAGAAATCACTAGATTACTCTTATGAATCAAGATTTCTGGCTTCTCTTTAAAAACAGTTGCCACACCTTCTCACATGGTGTCAATTGACTGAATCAGAGTAGCTGCTTTCCCTGTAGGGTATCAGACGTTCTTTTTCGCTTCCTGCCCACCATAGCCACGTGGTCTAAGGACTGTGGTTATATGCCCAGAAGTAACTCTGCCTAGACCAGGGGTAGCTTTTATCCGGGATACAGTGAGGAATGGGGGTTTTTGACTGAGCAGAAGGCTCTGAGCCCATGCAGAGAAGGAAGCCCCTTGTACTCACTCACTAATGTCTGTAGGTATTTGAGTTTGGAACCCTGTATTAGAAGGAATTGCTATGGAAGACAGTCTTTGCATATTGAGTTTATTTTATAATATAAATTATTAATCTTTTATCTAGTCAGGTTTTCTGTTTTAGACTTTTTAAAATGAGACAAATTAGGTGGTAATAAGTTAGATAATGCCTATCCCATTTAAAGATTTCATCTTTTAAAATTTTTGTTCCATTTTTAATCCATTGCCCGAAAAAAAAAAAAGGAGTTAAAACTGTTCCATAGCGGCAATGTTGTCTCAGTATCACCAGCAGCTGTTCATTAAAGCCCATCGGTCAGGGCTTCCCTGCGGGCTCAGTGGTGAAGAGTCCACCTGCCAGGGCAGGGGACGTGGTTTTGATCCCCGGTCCGGGAACATCCCACCTGCAGCAGGACCGCCAGCCCGTGTGCCACAGCTGCTGACGCCCGCGTGCCCTGACGCCCGCGTGCCTGCCTTGCGATGAGAGAAGCTACTCCAGTGAGAAGCCCAAGCACCGCAGTCAAGAGTAGCCCAGTCACCACAGTTGGAGAAGGCTTGCACGCAGCAACAAAGACCTCGCGCAGCCATAAATAAAATAAATCTTCCCTATGAATCTAGTTTGTGTAGGTTGTAGAGTGCCTATAAGAGTTAAAGGTACAAAAAACAGAGACATGGCTTTCCTTTTTGAGTTGCTTACAGTCTGGTGGATATAGTGGTCATGTGGCCAGTCAAGTGCAGAAAAATGAATACTGTGGTGAGAGCGTTACCACAGAGTATTAGGTGACTGAGACACTTTGAGATATCAGCTGAACTTGAAAGTGGGATCCCCCTAGGCTGAGTTGAAGTTGAGGATTCGTGCACAAACAAAAATATGGTGTAGGAACAAGCACACAATCTGTGAGAAATACCTAGTTTATAGTTTGGCAGTGTGGGAACTGGCAGGTAATTTAGAATGGACGACTTAGGAATTGGACAGCAGAGTTGTTAAAGGCTGTTGAGTAGAGGTGTGACGTTATGTGTGGATATATTTAAGGTCTGTTTTTAAATTTATATATGGTTGCTAAAAATAATGTTGACTTATCTTCTTTTAGAGAATGGTTTTTCTTGCTTTCACATGAAGTTTTGAACCCCATGTATTGCTTATTTGAGTATGCTGGCAAGAACAACTACTGTCTACAGATAAATCCAGCATCAACTATTAATCCAGACCATCTTTCATACTTTTGTTTCATTGGTCGGTTTATTGCTATGGTGAGTCCTGACTTTCCATTACCTATTTATTTACTCATTTATTTATTTGAGCTTTGCTTGTTCCAAAAGTATTTTAGAGGTGATATTTTAAAAAGTAATACATACCATCCTTGGTTATATATATTCACAAATTTGGTTACCAAAGAAGTTTGCCTAGAGAGTATCAAAATAAGTTTATTTTTTGAGTTCCTGTGTGAAATCAAGGTTGTGAATATAAGGATTATTGATACAGAAACTTGATCTTTAGAAGTCTTTTCATTTAAGCCTAATTGTGAAATGACCACTTTTCAATAAGAGGAAAATTCAAGTTGCATAATCACTGAACTTGATTGATATTTTTGGCATTTTCATAGCTTTGCAGGTCTTGTGGGACCATAACCTTCTTGAGAAGTGTTTGTGTTTATATATTTATTTACACTTTATTATCTATCCATTCACTCAAATATTCATTGAGTGCCTACTATGGCATCATAGTATGAACGGGATGAAACCATGAGAAGACACAGTCCTTGTTCTTAGGGATATAAATACTGTTAGAGGGAGGCAGATAAATATATACTGAGGGAAAGGAAGTGTTGCTCTTGACACTTGGACAGAAATAAGAAAGCAAGGGGTTGAATTAATGTAGATATCTTGAAGAACAACATTCGAGGCACAGGGAATAGCCTGAAAAAAATGATCTTGGGTAGAAGTGCGTTTTTGAATGAAAATGTCATAGCTGGTGCATAGAGGGAATGTGGTAGGAGATGAGACAGGCAGTGTGTGGGATCATTCAGAAGTTCACCTAGGGTTTTGAGCCGGGCGTGGGGTGATCTAAGGAACGTAATGTGACCGTGGGTTTTATTAAGCTCAGTTTGCTGCCTTGTAGAGACTGTAATTGAGGGCAAAGGAAGCAAGAGAAGAAGCAGGAAGACCACTTGCAACAGCCCAGCTGAGAGGTGGTACTTGAGTCGTTAAGCTCGGGCTCTAGAGCTGTAGCCACAGAGGTGGTGAGGCATGCTATGGGTTCTGGATGTGTCTGTATGTAGAGGCAGTCAGGTCTTCTGTCCATTTAGATGCAAGAAGTGTGAGTCAGGGGTTGCACCACCCTGTAAGGTCTGTGTGTCTGGTTGCAGCTGCCATTTCCCAGGATGGCAGGGTTGTGACAGAAATTCTGGGGGCGGAGGGACTCCAGAATTGGGATTTGGTTTAAGATTCCTGCCTACTTTCAAGTGGAGAGGTAGAATAGATAGTTGGATACACAAGTCTGGCAATGAGGGGATATCTCGGTAAGACGATGTAACCATTTAAAGAATCAGTGTGGACAGAGAAGTTGTTTAAGGACGCTTATAAGTTGGAGAGATATGAAGGAACCAGCAAAAGAGCCTAGGCAGAGGAGAGAATCAAATACAAATGGTTTCCAGAAGACAAAGGAAGAAGGAAGCGTGTTTAAGGAAATAAGAAGTGATCAGCAGTGTCAAATGCTGGTAGATTGAGCAAGATAAGGTCCAAGAAGTAACTGTTTGATCTGGCCTGGTCAGTGATACTCATGTGCAGTGAAGAGGAAAGGTGGATGGGAGGAACCTCAAGAGAGAATGGAAGGAGAAATGGGGACAATAAATATAAACTAATCTCTTAAAGGGGTCTCCCTGGTGGCTCAGCTGGTAAAGAAGCCGCCTGCAAGGTGGGAGACCCAGGTTCGATCCCTGGGTTGGGAAGATCCCCTGGAGGAGGGCATGGCAACCCACCCCAGTATTCTTGCCTGGAGAGCCCCATGGACAGAGGAGCCTGGAGGGCTACAGTCCATGGGGTCGCAAAGAGTCGGACACGACTGAGCAACTAAGCACACACACAAAGTCTCTTAAAGAAACTTGCTGTAAAGGATTAAAGAGAAATTGGACAGTACTGTGAAGTATGTATGGAACCAAGAATGGGAGGAGAATAAAACTTTTATATGCTGCCAATGATCGGTAAGAGAAGGAGAAATTTGATGGGGTCGGAGAGAGGGGATGTGGGCGCAGTGACCTTGAACAGGCGAGCAAGGGTGAGGCGTGTCCAGTGCACGGAGAAGTCACAGCTCCTCCACAGGAGGAGTGCCTCGATTCAGATGCTGTTAGGTTTGTGCAAACGTAATTACAGTTTCAGACAGTAAATTTTAATTTATTATTACTAGACTCAAACACATCTATTAATCAGAATAGAAATCATTACAATCAACATATTTTTGCCGATGAGAAATAAGTTTGCTTATTCCTGTAGCATAAAAATGCGTGCTTCGGAATGCCATGAACTCTTGGAAAGTATCTTCTGCCTCCTGCTGGTTGTGGAAGCATTTTCTCTACAAAAAGCTGTCAAGATGCTTGAAGAAGTGGTTGTCGGTTGGCGAGAGGTCAGGTGAATATGGTGGATGAGACAAAACTCCATGGCCCAGTGTGTTCAACTTGTGAAGCACTGGTTGTGCGACATGCAGTCAGATGTCATCAGACGTTGTGGAGAGGAGTTGGCCCTGTCTCTGTTGACCAGTGTCGGCTGCGGGCGTTGCAGCTTTCAGTGCATCTCATCGATTTGTTGAGCAGACGTCTCAGCTGTATTGGTCTTGCAGGGATTCAGAAAGCCGTAGTACATCCGACTGGCAGCAGACCAGCAAACGGTGACCAGGACCTCTTCTTGGTGCAAGTCTGTTGTGGGAGATGCATCGGCGCTGCTTCTCAGTGCAGCCACCGAGCTGGTCATCATCAGTTGTCATAGAAATTGCACTTCCCTTCGCACATCACAATCTGGGTGAGACGTGGCTCACTGTTGTGGCACAGGTTAAGAGAGGAGGACATTTGGAGCCGCAGATGTGTTAGATTCTCAGTCGGCCTGTGAGACACCCACTCACCGAGCCTTCCACCTTTCTCATTTGCTTCAAGTGCCAGCCGACTGTAGAACGGTCAGCTTTGAGTTCTTCGGCAGCTTCTCATGTGGCAAGAGGATCGTCTCTGCTGATCCTCTCAGCTGGTCGTTGTCAACTGCTGATGGCCAGCTACTCACTATGCTTCTCAACTTCAAGGCTGTCGTCTCCTTTGTAAAACTTCTTGAACAGCCACCGCGCTGTACGTGTTAGCAGTTCCTGGGCCAAAGTGCATTGTTGTGAGTTGTCTGCGCTGCTTTACAACTCATTTTGAACTCGAATTAAAAAAAAAAATCACTCAATTTGCTTTTTGTCTAGCATCATTTCTGTAGTCTAAAATAAGTATACAGTAAACAGCAAGTAATAGTTATTAGCAAAAAAGAAAACTGTAAAGCGAGAAATGTGCATTAAAGGGAAGTATAATATAACTACGTCTATTGAGAATGTATTCCAACATCAAGTGGCAAATTTCAACAATGCAAAAACTGCAGTTAGTTTTGCACCAGCCTAATACTGGTGAGCGGGCGGGGGGAAGCACAGACGTTCTCTCGTGGTAGCTCTGTTTCCTCCATGAGATGGAGAGCATGCTCATTAGCGCAGAATGAGGAGGCCCCTGGGGGGGGGGGGGATGTCATCCAGGAGGGGGCGACTGAGCGCAGCGGGCTCCCACAGGACGATGGCGTGGGTCTGAACCCGTACACGTGGCTGCCGTGTGCACCTCTGGCGCGTCCGCTGCTCAGGCGCAGGCATGGAGTGGGCTGAGAGCCGTATTTAGCTGGGCTTTGGATTTCACCGGAAATCCAAAGGTGTGTTGTACGTGTGTGTACCTTTATGCCCGAGAGACAAGATTTGAAGGTACCCGGGAGAGGTGGCCAAGTGGTTAAGGTGATGGACTGCCAAGTCATTGTGCTCTGAAGGTCCAAGGGAGTAATTCTAACGACTGACGATGGACTCTAAACCAAGTAAGGGGAGGACTCCCTGGTGGTCGAGGAGTTAAGACTCTGAGCTCTCCACTGCAGAGGCTGTCGGTGCCGGCCCTGGTTGGGACCGCATGGTGTGGCCAAAGTTTGGGAGAAAAACTGAGTGAGGGGAGAAATAACTTCATAAGGGGGCTGAGCAACAGTGATGAGCTAGCAAGCTCTCTGGATTTTTTAGATCCCAGTGGGGTCAAAGCTTGCTGGTGTTTACTGCTAAAGGTGATGGGCTGGAATGGCAGGCGCTCTTCGGAATTCAGTTTATGAAGGACTTGCAGTCCGTGCTGACAGTGACAAGGGCATGGGGTTGAGAACATTTAGCTGAATTAAAGACTGAGATCATGGAAGGATTAAAACGTGCCGGGGTAGTAAGAGAATCATTGGTGTAGATTGTGAAATCTTAAAAACGATGATGGTCGAGTTGAGGAAGCGTGGGATTGAATGAGTCAAGGGGGGAACCGGAAAGATCTAAGGACGACTGCAGTAAGGTAGTAGGGGGTGGTGAGCCATGAGCGTGGAGGGCTGGCATGGTCTTGCAGGCTGGGGCAGGTGAGGGAGGTGAGATAAGTGATGAGAAGCAACACATACCCACCCCCAGACGTGGTGACACGGGGATAGGAGAGAGACGGCCAGCTCCCTGAGAGGATCTGAAAGGAAACAGGGTCCTCAGAAAAATGCCAGATTGTTGTTAGAACAAGATGGGAAAGGATCTTCAAAGGATGAATTGAGAATGTGGGGGATTTTGCTAATGATGGACCATGAGCTTGAAGTGGACAAAACATAGTAGATTGTTTGGAAAGTTTGGGAAGATGTGAGACATGGAATCAGATTTCAGAGTAGACAGGCGGATGGTGGTGAGGGTCAATGTACCACAGGTTTGGGGCTCTCTGTGTCGGCTGGTGTGAAGGCAAGACAGGGCTAGCCCTGAAGATCCCTCAGGCACCTGTGGGGTAAGAAAGGAATTGAGGCATCTTTGGAGGTGCATAGGGACCCCCAAAATGCCTTCTTTTCTGTGTGCAGTGGGGTTAATGTAATTCATGAAACATATTTAAAGGGCTCCGTTATCATCCCCTTTTAAAGTCATTGACAGGACATCATATAGCTAAGTGTTTGCCCTCAGTTAAAGAGATACTGTGTTCACTCTAAGTTTGTTTTTCATACTTAGCATTTTATGGAATATTTTATTTTTCGGTTTTAATGATTTCAATCTTTTAGTTTTCATGATTTATGCTGATTAATTATTAAGTGCTTTTTTGCCTGTAAAGCCTTATGATACCTCTGTTATCATTGTGCTCCGAATAGGAAAATTGCTACTTTGTAAATTATTTTAATTTTTTGTTTTTCTTGGCAGGCACTTTTTCATGGGAAGTTTATTGATACTGGTTTCTCGTTACCCTTCTACAAGCGTATGCTAAGTAAAAAACTGACTATTAAGGATTTGGAGTCGATTGATACTGAATTTTATAATTCCCTTATCTGGATAAGGTTTGAAGATTTATATTTCAATAAGGTATTTTCTTGAAACCAGTTTTACATATTTTGTTAATTAGTGGTTATATCTCTCTATCACCCAGAGACAACAACATTGAAGAATGTGGCTTAGAAATGTACTTTTCTGTTGACATGGAGATTTTGGGGAAGGTTACGTCACATGACCTGAAGTTGGGAGGTTCCAATATCCTAGTGACAGAGGAGAACAAAGATGAATATATTGGGTAAGGGGATTGTCCCTACTTTCTACAACTGCTGGAGCATGTTAGAACTGCCTGTCTATACCCTTGTCTTTGTGCCTTGTTTGCTCCTCTGGGGACATGTTCCACAGTCATTCCCTCTTTCAGTGATCCTTTTTAATTATTTTCTCTCTACTCAGATCTTCCTCTTAATCTATAAACATGCTTCAGAAGCACTCAAAAATTCAAATATAGTTTAAAAAAACCCACTTCCCTTGCCTCCGACATACATTTATTTAAGTTCTTGCCAACAATGCTAACGTTCTTGAAAAAAAGTGTGTATGATGACCTCCACTTTCCCACTGCCACTTGCTGTGTTGCATCCTACCTCGGCTGGATCAAAAATCAGAGAGCACCGGTGCCAGAGAAGGGCTCTCCAAAGCCCACGCACCTCTTCATTTCTAGATGAGGCGATGGAGGCACTCGGTAGATAGTAGCGAAACCAGGTCTGGGGCTGCACCTGACTAGCACTGAAATACTCGTATTCCATTTCACTTTCCCTTTTTAACTTATTCTTTTAATAGTGCTCACCACAACTTGTGATTTGAAACTATGCTCACTTGAATTCTACAATCCATACAGATTTTCTTCAGTTTCTCTTTTAATGATGGTTAAGAAGTACTCTGTGTTTTAAAGCCTTTTACCTTACATAGAAAGTACCATCTTTTTAAATACCATCTTTATTTTCAGTTTAATGACTGAGTGGCGTTTTTCTCGAGGAGTACAAGAACAGACCAAAGCTTTCCTTGATGGCTTTAATGAGGTTGTTCCCCTTCAGTGGCTGCAGTACTTTGATGAAAAAGAATTGGAGGTTAGGATCTTTTATTATGCTATTATAGGGAAAGTTAAGGGGAGGAGGGTCTGCTGTTACGCTTTTATAATAGAATGTCCGCAGGCTTTAAAACCATATGGCACCATCTTCAGTCTGCTCTGATTCATCGAAATGTTTAGGGGGTATAAAATTCCAGCACTGGATAAGGGTCTTAAGTTCACATTTGCTATGATAGCAGATGTGATGCTGTCATAGTGCAAAACCATCAATCAATGCCAACTCTTAGGGCTCCTAAAGAGTGCAAACTTATTAATAATTGGAACTCAAGTAGGGAAATCATACAATATTTGTCTTATTGTCACTGCCTTATTTTAGTTACCATAATGTCTTCATGGTTCATCCATATTGTAGCACGTATAAAAATTTTTTTGCTGTTTATTACTGAATATATATAATATACAAGTATACATATACAACATATATGTATGTATTTTCAATATTCACTATATATATGTAAGTAACATATATATCCTGGAGGAGGAAGTGGCAGCCCACTCCAGTATCCTTGCCTGGAGAATCCTATGGACAGAGGAGCCTGATGGGCTGCAGACCATGGGGTCGCAGAGTCAGACACGACTGAGTGACTGACCACCACCAACACATATAGTAAACAGTAAGAAGAGGCAGAGCCATGTGGCACTGAAAAATGAACTCCCCAGGTCAGTAGGTGCCCAATATACTACTGGAGAAGAGCGGAGAAATAGCTCCAGAAGGAGTGAAGAGGCTGAACCACAGCAGAAGCAACGTCCGGTTGTGGATGTGACTGGTGGAGAAAGTAAAGTGACTGGTGGAGAAAGTAAAGTCCGATGCCGTAAAGAACAACAGTGCACAGGAACCTGGAATGTTAGGTCCTTGAATCAAGATAAATTGGAAGTGGTCAAGCAGGAGATGGCAAGAGTGAACACTGACATTTTAGGAATCAGTGAACTAAAATGGACTAAAATATAATTCAGATGACCATTTCATCTACTGCTATGGGCAAGAATCCCGTAGAAGAAATGGAGTAGTCCTCATAGTCAACAAGAGTCCAAAATGCAGAATTTGGATGCAGTCTCAAAAACGACAGACTGGTCTCTCTTTGTTTCCAAGGCAGATGATTCAGTATCACAGTAATTCAAGCCTATGCCCCAACCACTAATGCCAAAGAAGCTGAAGTTGATGGGTTCTTTGGAGACCTACAAGACCTTCTACGACTAACACCAAGAAAAGGTGTCCTTTTCATCATAGGGGACTGTAATGCAAAAGTAGGAAGTCAGGAGATACCTGGAGTGACAGGCAGATTTGGCCTTGGAGTACAGAATGAAGCAGGGCAAAGACTAACAGAGTTTTGCCAAGAGAATGCACTGGTCATAGCCAGCACCCTCTTTCCAACAACACAAGAGAAGACTCTACACATGGACATCACCAGATGGTCAATACCGAAATCAGATTGATTATATTCTTTGCAGCTGAAGATGGAGAAGCTCTATACAGGCAGCAAAAACAAGACCAGGAGCCGACTGTGTCTCTTAGATCATAAACTTCTTCTTGGAAAATTCAGATTTAAATTGAAGAAAGTAGGGAAAACCACTAGACCATTCAGGTATGACCTAAATCAAATCCCTTACAATTATTCAGTGGAAGTGACAGATAGATTCAAGGGACTAGATCTGATAGGCAGAGTGCCTGAAGAATTATGAGCAGAAGTTCATAACATTGGGGATCAGAACCATCCCCAAGAAAAAGAAATGCAAAAAGGCAAAGTGGTTGTCTCAGGAGGCCTTACAAATAGGTGAGAAAAGAAGAGAAGTGAAAGGCAAAGGAAAAAAGGAAAGATATACCCATCTGAATGCAGAGTTCCAAAGAATAGCAAGGAGAGATAAGAAAGCATTCCTAAGTGAACAGTGCAAAGAAACAGAGGAAAACAGAATGGGAAAGACTAGAGATCTCTTCAAAAAAATTAGAGATACCAAGGGAACATTTCATGCACCGTTGGGCACATAAAGAACAGAAACGGTATGGACCTAACAGAAGCAGAAAATATTAGGAAGAAGTTTCAGGAATACACAAGAGAACTATACAAAAAAGATTTTAATGACTCAGATAGCCACAATGGTGTGATCAGTCACCTAGAGCAAGACATCTTGGAGTGTGAAGTGAAGTGGGCCTTAGGAAGCATCACTACCAACAAAGCTAGTGGAGGTGATGGAATTCCAGCCGAACGATTTCAGATCTTAGAAGATGATGCTGTTAAAGTACTGCATTCAGTATGCCAACAAATTTGGAAAACTCAGCTATGGCCACAAGACTGGAAAACAGATTGAGTGTTCATTCCAATCTCAAAGAAGGTCAATGCCAAAGAATGTTCAAACTACTACACACTCATTTCACATGCTAGCAAAGTAATGCTCAATATTCTATAAGCTAGGCTTCAACAGTACGTGAACCGTGAACTTCCAGATGTTCAAGCTGGATTTAGAAAAGGCACAGGAACCAGAGATCAAATTGCCAACACCCATTTGATCATCGAAAAATCAAGAGAGTTCCAGAAAAACAAGACCACAACTGTGGGAAATTCTTAAAGAGTTTGGAATACCAGACCCATGTTACCTGCCTCCTGAAAAACCTATTGCTTCTACGCAGGTCAAGAAGCAACAGTTAGAACCAGACATGGAACAATGGACTGGTTCCAAATTGAGGAAGGAGTACGTCAAGGCTGTATATTGTCACCCTGTTTATTTAACTTGCATGCAGAGTACATCTTTGAAGTGCCAGACTGGATGAAGCACAAGCTGGTATCAACATTGCTGGAAGAAATACCAGTAACTCAGATATACATAGGACACCACCCTTAGGGTAGAAAGTGGAAAGGAACTAAAGATCCTCTTGAAGCTGAAAGAGGAGAGTGAAAAAGGTGGCTTAAAACTCAACATTCAAAAAACTAAGATCATGGCATCCAGTCCCATCACTTCATGGCAAATAGATTGGGAAACAATGAAAACAGTAACAGACTTTATTTTCTTGGGCTCCAAAATCACTCCAGATGATGACTGCAGCCATGAAATTAAAAGACGCTTGCTCCTTGGAAGAAAAGTACGACAGCTTAGACAGCATTTAAAAGCAGAGCCATTACTTTGCCAACAAAGGTCCGTCTAGTCAAAGCTATGGTTTTTCCATTAGTCATGTATGGATGTGAGTGTTGGACAGTGAAAAAAGCTGAGCACAGAAGAACTGATGCTTTTGAACTGTGGTGTTGGAGAAGACTCTTGAGAGTCCCTTGGACTGCAGAGAGATCCAACCAGTCCATCCTAAAGGAGATCAGTCCTGAGTGTTCATTGGATGGGCTGATGTTGAAGCTGAAACTGCAGTACTTTGGCCACCTGATTGGAAGAGCTGACTTATTGGAAAAGACCCTGATGCTGGGAAGGATTGGGGGCAGGAGAAGAAGGGGACGACAGAGGATGAGATGGTTGGATGGCATCAGCGACTCAATGGACATAGTCTGAGCAAGCTCTGGGAGATGGTGATGGACAGGGAGGCCTGGCGTGCTGCGGTCCGTGGGGTCGCAGGGAGTCGACTGGTATGTCACGCAGGTCACAGCTGACATACATGACACAGGCATGTGTGTATTCTCTTTATCCAGTCATCAGTCATGCATCTTTGTCTCCATCCCACCTTTTGGCGATTGTGAATAATGCTGCCGTGAACATGAGTGTACTGGTAACTCTTGGAGACCCTGCTGCCAGTTCTTTTGAGTGTATACTCAGGAGCGGTACTGTCCTATCAGATAGTAATTCTCTGTTTAACTTCTTGAAGAACCACTACCATTTTCCATAGCAGCTGTAACATTTGCCATTTCCACCAAATGTATATAAGGCTTCCAACTTCTCCACATCTTTGCCTATACTTGTTTTCTTTTTTTGTTTTTAATAGTAACCATTCCAGTAATAACAGTATGAGGTGGTAGCTCACTGTGGAATTATGTTTCCCTGATGATTAGAACGTGGGGAGGGCCATTTAGGAAAGTGCTTGCATTTCCCCTCTGCCACCTTTTGGGGGCAGTATTTTAACAGCCATCTCGCATCCTCTGTTAAGAAACTTGGTTTGTCCACGTAATCAAAATGTGCATGTGAAAACATTAGCATTGTAAGCTTTATACAGTAGTAGTCCTATGCAGGAATTAGCCTTCTAGAAACTCTGACATGGGAAATAGATGGAAATCAGGACTCAGAGCCTGGATTACAGGCAGGCTCTGTAAACCTTAGTGAACATCTCTTTCCTAACAGCTTGCTTACACAGATTAGCAGAAATGCATTAGTAGAATGGAAGATACTTTTTTGAGTAGTGGTAATCATCACCAGCTTCATTAAGAATCCGAAGAAAACGAAACAATTTTGCGTCCTCAGAATGCATGCATCTAAAACACTCCATACCCTTGGTTAAGAACTGCTGTCTTGGGGGCCCACTCAGCGAGAGAGGGATGTTATGGCAAGAGCTGACATCCGAGCCGAGAGGAGCCCGAAGCAGCAGGCGGCGAGAAGGCTGTGGGCAGGTGCCCGGCAGCGCTTACAGCCCCCGCAGGCGCCGTGTGAGGCGCTCTGGCTACATGGCGATGTCCTAACACAGGTGGGGGCTGAGGCCCTAACCGGTTGGTGGCTTGCGTTTAGCTCACGGTGCAGAGCTGTGAGGAAATGGAAGCTTGTTTTGTTCTGTCTTGTCTTTCTCTTGTTCTTCTACTCCCATTCATTGTCTCTTTTGACCATGAATAATACCACAATACCATAAGAATGGTTGTCCATAATCATGCCCCTTTTTATAGGTTAAAATCTATTTGTAAGAAGATAAAACAGTCATTCTGTACAAAAACTTCATCACACTAGGAATAGAAGGCAGCCTGCTCAGTTTGATAAAGAGCAACAAAAAAGAAATATCCTAACATCATTCTAATAGTGATATCTTGAATATTTCTCACTGAGATTGGGAACTCAGTGATGTCCACTCTCATCACTTGTGTTCTACTTTGTACCAGATTCTGAAGCCAGTGCAATAATGCAGAAGTAGAAGCAAAAAGCATAAAGTTTGGAAAGAAGCAAAACTGCCTTTATTCACAGATGATAACATTATTGTCAAATTAGAAAATCCTAAGGGACCTACCAAAAAACTAGAAATGATAATGAATTTTAATAATTCACTGTAGTGCACAAGCTCAATAATTTAAAACATCGATTGTATATCTTCTGCATGTTAGCAGCAAACATTTAGAAATTAAAACTTCAAAGTTTCATTTACTAAAGCATAAAAAAAAAAAAGAACAAATTTAGCCAAAGGCATGTAAGAACTCTATCCTAAAACCTGGAAACATTGCTGAGAAAAAATCAGAATTTTAGTAAGTGGAGAGAGATTTCATGGTATGTGTTGGAAAATTCAGTGTTGTAAATATTAATTTTCTCCAAATAACACAATCCAGTCACTATCCTGGTAGAATTTTCTGTAGAAATTAATGGGCTACTTCTAAAATTATGGAAATGCATAGGTTCTAGATTACCCAAAACAATTTTGAAAAAGGACAAATCTTACAGGATGTTTACTGCCTGATGTCAAGAACTTTTATAAGCCATAGTAATTAAGATAGTATGATATTTGTGTGAGGATAGACAAACAGGTCAGTGGAACACTTTAATTAGAGTCCAGAATAGATCCACATACATATTGTCAATTATTTTTATCAAAAGTACTAATATATTTTGATGGGGAAAGGGGGAAAGTCTCAAATGATTCTGGATTAACTTGATAGTCATATAGAAGAAAATTAATTTTGATCCCAAGTCAGCTCATAAAGATTAATTTGAAATGAATCACGAACATAAATATTCAAACTAAAAATATAGTAAAACAATCTTAGTCTAGACAGAAGGTTCTTAGGAAGAACACAAAGGGCACTGGACTTCATCAAAAGTAAAAACTTCTCTTCAAAAGATGCTGTCAAGTAAATGAAAAGGCAACCTGGCAACCTACCTGCTGAGAGAAACTCTTGAGACAAAGGTGTTGTATCCAGACTATACTAACAACTTGTCACTCAGCAAAAAGACAGTTTTCAAGTGGACAGAGACCCAGTTCATTAAAGAAGCTCTGTTGATGGCATATAAGCAGGGGGAGATGCTCACTAATCATTGGGAAAGCACAGATTCGGACTGAATGAGTTCTCACTCTGGGGTAGTGCTGGTACTTTCTCACAGTGTCAAGCCTGCCTCGGCCTCATGCCCTAGCGGTTCCACGAGTACGTGTTTACTCGTGTGGAAATGAAATACGTTTGTTCACAGAAGAACTTCTCCATAAATGTCCATCACAGTTTTATTCATCAAAATCAAAAATTTGAAGTAACCTAAATGTCCATCAACAAGAGAATGGATAAATTAATTGTTGAATATTTCCATAATGAAATAACGCTCAGCACCGTGAAGGAACCGCTGGCACCCATCCCGGCGTGGATGAGTCTCGTCAGCGTTCTGCTGAGCGGGAAGAGAAGCAGGAGAGAGAGGGCATGAGTGCAGTGCGTCTGCTGTGTGCAGAATCCTGGCCTGTGGTGAGGCCACCCACCACCACCTGGGGCCAGGGATGAGGGCGGCGGTTGTTAGCTGCGACAGGGGGCATAACGAGTATTCTGCCTCTTGATTATGGAGGTGGTTAACAGGTGGATACTTCTGTCGAAAGGCATCTAACTCTGTACTTAAAATATGCATGCTTTATTGTGGGTAAACTATAGATTGTAGTTGATAATGAGAAATAAAATGTCACACAGTTTATTATGCCCAGAATAGTTTTCATCCCATATCTAATAAACTAGAGTTATTTGAAAGTTCTACATATCTAGAATATTTATTCTCAAAGTCTGGATAGATGAATAACAGGAGGTTAGTATACTTTTAATTTTAAATAGGAAAGGTAGCATAGATTGAAAAAAAAAGAAGAACCAGAAATTTATGTTTAAAACTTAATTTGTAATGTATGTGATTTGGGATATATGTGTAGTAAAAGTGATTGTTTTTGTATAACCAGTGTTTTTCTTGAAGAATAGTTCCTTCTGAATGTTTTTGAGTTCAGTAAACATGAACAAGATAAGAACCAAACAGTTCTGCATGCTGCATCGCCACACAGATTAGTTAGACTTGCTGTGCTACGGTCGTTGCTTGATGCGCCCAGGGCCATTGACTAATCGCGCAGGTGCACAGCTGGCATTAGCAGCTTTCCGTCCTGTAGTTGCTCTCTTCCCTGAACCTTTACTCTGACCTGATGCTGCGCTTGTTTCCCAGGTCATGCTGTGTGGCATGCAGGAGGTCGACCTGGCCGACTGGCAGAGAAACACTGTCTATCGACATTACACCAGAAACAGCAAGCAGATCATTTGGTTTTGGCAGGTATTTGCTTTTACCTTTTTGAAACTAAATACTGAAAGAAAATGTTTTCTAATGAAGCTGGAATTTGAAAACGGTTCATTTTTAAGGTTGAGACTGCTTTTGAGCATGGTATTTAGTCTTTGAATTTTAAATTAGAAGTGGATAGCGTAAATACTTGTTAAAAGATTTTCCATTTCTTATTTCCTAAATGAAAGAACAAACGACCATCTTTAAATAATAGTTTAATGGTAATTGTTTTAGGTACAACATTTTTTTCTAGTAGTATGAAAGTATTCTATAAATTCTGCTTAATTTTGGAAGTAAAAGAGAAATATGTTTTTAATGAGAAAGTCAATGAAAATACTTAATTCCTGTAAAGGTGATAATATGCCAGCAGATTAGAACAATCTAGAGGATAATGTTCAAGAATGACTTTTCTTTCCTTTTCTTCTCTCTTCCCCTCTCTTTCCCTCCCCCCTCTTTTCCCTCCCCCTCTCTCTTTCTTTGTCTATCAGGGGAACTGAGTAAATAAATTGTAATATATCTGTTGTGTAATTCCATACCTTTTTGTCTTTCTTAATGCAGATTAACAAAAATATTGTAGAATAATGTTTTTCAATACAGTATTAAGGTTGAAAGGAAGTCGTATTTATTACTTGGCTTAAAGGAAAATATATATTCTATATAGGTGAAGTGTCTGCTCGTATATATACGAAGTGTCTGCTCATATATTTAACAAGTGTTTGCTCGTATATAGGACAAGTGTCTTCTCGTATATAGGACAAGTGTCTGTGCATATATAGGACAAGT